>CM026082.1:21200843-21774036 GCA_014839685.1 Anableps anableps
TTTTTTGTTTTTATTTCATGGGGACATGTATTTATTTGATGGAGTGTTTATTAATTACTTATTTATAACATTAATTATTTAATTTAGAATGAATTGGCTCTCCATAGAGGATGTTTATATTTCATGAACAGAAAATTAAAATCTACAGGTTAATTAAGTACTGCATGACAAGTTTATTTCATTAAATCAAAAGAGACGACGTTGTACAACTGTACAACTTTTCTGTTTTTCTACTTTCACTAGAAAAACATAGACATAGTAAATAGATTGTTTTTTTTAATGCTCAGAGTCAGGCACATCTTGTACCTTTTTATTTAACCAACTTAGTTGTACATTCCTCTGAACTGGAGTATTTTTTACAACTACACAGTACTCATATTGAAATTTTGCCTTATTATACAGTATTTTTTATTCTTTAACCTTTTTTATATATCTTTAATATTCTTTGTGTGAGTCTGTTTTCTGTTACTGCCAATCACTGCCACTTTGTTGCTTTTGCACAGAAATCTCTCCATCGTGGGACAATAAAGGATATTTCTATTCTAAATAGGTCATACAAACGTTAACAGTAATAACAAATGGGTTTTCTTTATTCAACCTGTCAGTATAAATTTAAAGTTTATCCATTTTTTTTTTTCAGTTCCTTAATATATGCAACTGCTTTCTTTGTGGAGGTGTTCATGTAGGTGTTCAACAAACTTGCTTTGGTGGTGTAATTGGTTTCTTTTTCCTCTTTGGAAACCATGCAAGATTTAGATTTTGACAGAGTTTGATATATACAAGTCTGGAGATTGAGCTGTACAGGATACATTTTGCTTTCAGAAACAAGTAGAGGGATAAATGAGTGTGGAGGGACATCGGCACACAGCTTAGCATTTGTTTGACAGCCAACTAAACAGGTTTTGCAGTTCTTTTCCAGTTGCTTTTGAGATTTCTTTTGGCATCAAAGAATAAATGTATGACATCAAAACAATGTTATCATTGAAACTCTTTCGTTCCGCTTTGATGTTAAAATTCACTGTTTGCTTTCTAAGATAGCATCAAAGGATGCTATCTTGGGGGGTGCGGGTGGGGAGAGGGTTCCATCTGGAAATAAAATAACATGATACAGAACTGTACAAACAATGCATGAACAATTGAAAAAGGAACAACAAGAAAAAGAGAAAATTCAGTGCTTTTGCAGTGTTACAGGGCTATTTCCCAATAATTTAGCATATAGTTTTATGTTTATAAGAGCAAAAATCTTTATACAACTCACAACTCTAACACACAACAAGGCCTAACAAAAGCTATGTGCCCTTTTCAAAATAAAACAGTATCCATGTCTCCTCAAGGCTCTAGCATCTAGTTCTAGCATATACATATTGCAACATGCAAACTGATATCCACAGCATAAATGCTGACATAGCAGGCCCAGACTGTTGTATCATTGTTTTTTTCTCGGTGAGCTAGAGGGCACATGGCAAATCTGAAAGGCCTTGTCTGCTACCTTTCTGCCAGACACAGGCCATCCCAGGTCAGCACCACTCCACAACAAATCTGTGTCATCACTGCCACATTTTCCCACTTTCCTGACAATGTGTTACACCCCCTCAACCCATCCCTCCGTCGCCTTCTCCAGTCCTCTTCTTACTTTCTCCCGCTTCTGTGGCACCCGCCCCCACCTTCTCCTTTCATCCCTTCTCTTTCTGTCTTTTATCCACCTCCTCACCCGGCTTTATCTCCATCTACTTTGACCAAATTCACTGTCATATCCTTCCAAAAACCCTTCTCCACATTTTGTTCCTTTTCTCTATCAGTCTTCTTCCCATTTTCATTCCTCTTCCATATTCCTAATGTTTCCACTATCCCTTCTTCTCCCACTCAGTTCTAACCCCCCACCCCCACCTCTACCCCGTTCTCCAGTGCTCTCCTCACATCTGAAAGTGTTGGATTTTGACATCTGCCTGCAGGAGCAGTGACCCATGAAGTAATTAGAGTAGGAATCTCGCCTTCTCTTCCTCCCTCCCCTCCCTCCCATCCATTTTCTCTGCTCTCTCTGTCTGCTCTGAGCCGAGGATCATATAAAAAGCTGGTCATGTTTACTCCCTGATCCATCTAATTTCTGTAACGAGGGCCGAGCTGGCCTCATCTCCTTACCATGCCGTGTTTAAGCCAAGGCGTTGGGCTGGAGAGGCGCTCAAAAACCCCCGCGGGGCACCGAGGAGCTTCAACCACGCCGCTCAGCCACGGAGACGAGACTGGGACCTAACCGGATTAACTCCCAACCGGCACAGGTGGAGGGACCCTTCTTCTTGCACACACATACACACACGTGCAAACAGAGCAGGATGCAACTTTACGCCATTTAATGTATCATCAAGAAAAAGTGCTGGGCTGAGACATACGTGTGATTATGTGTGTGTTTGTGTATGTGTGCTGAGGAGAAAATAAATAAAAAAGGAAAAAACTTCAGCTGCTGCAATATGAGATGAGAGAACACAATTATGAATTGCTTCAGAGCTCACGGCCACTCTGATGATAACTCTCAAGTGCTGTGATATCGAATTGGTGGAGCACAAAAATCAACCATCCCACTCCATACCCTCACCCTAAATTGAAATTATAAGCCCCTGGATTGCAAATGTAATATTTAGGGTAAGGGTTGATGTATAATGCAACAAAGTAAAGTCTGAAGGCCATTCCTAAACATGTCAGGATGAGATGTCAAATGATTTGCTGGGCATCATTAACGTTTTTCCATGTCCTAATTTAGGGATTATTCATTTAGCTGAGTCTTGAGGGATTTTGCTTGTTATTTTGTGTTACTGCTGCTAGGGAAATTGGTCCAACAAGTCTTATTTGTCAGATTGCTATACAGTCGGGGCTGTTTGTTCATTTCAGCCATCATAAAAGCATCTAGATCCAAAAAGACTCCTTAATTTTTAACTATCTGAACACTTTTCAAATGAACACATTTTTGATTCAGCAACCAGAGTTATAATCAGGTTTATTCATATTTTACTAAAAAAATAATGTAACTAAGAAATAATGTAAATAATGTAATGTAATTACATTATATCCAAGGTTAATGGCAATAATGGCACAAGTTTGGCAGACTAATGACAGTGAAACTGGACAAAGATGACCAGTTCTAGGTTGTGTTTTAGTACAACCAACCACAGATTTAAAGCAAAGTTCAGTCGACGAGGAGTGCTTAAATGGCTACTATTTTAATCATTTTTTTGTACACTGGAGGTGTAAAATGTTACAAGAGAGGAGCCTTTTCTGACCCATCTCGTTCCCTCAGGTCAGCTGACCAGAAGCTGGTGGTGGTTCCTACATCACAGAGGGGAAAAAAGGGGGTGATCGAATATTTTCTGTTGTGGCCCCACAGCTCTAGAAGGAGCTGCCTCTGCACAAAGGACAAGTTCCCTCAGTTGACATTTTTAAATCTTACTTGGCTTTTAAACCAATGTTGTCTGATACCTTGCTGGCCTATAAAGCCTGCTTAAAGCTGCAGTATGTAACTTTTACATATATATATATATATATATATATATATATATATATATATATATATATATATATATATATATATTTGTTAAAACTGTCACCATGTCGTGACAGTATGTTATGAGACAGATAATTTGTGAAAAGATCGATCTCCGAGGTAAAGGAGGAGGTATTTCTTTTGGCATCTGAATAAATGCAGCGCTCCCGAGCAAAACCAACCAATCAGAGCCAGGAAGAAGGTCTTAGCATTGTCACTCAGCCTCATTTACTCGCTGCTAAATGTGTTAATGGCGGAGAAACAACTTACCGTTCCAGGAAAATCGTTTATCCGTTGTTGATCGGTGGACATGCTAACTCAGCCTAGCTTCTTTGAGCTGCAGCGTAGCAGAGACCAAGGGGGAGAAAAGCGCCACTGTAATGGTGATTGATAGCGCTAAGACCCGCCTCCTGGCTCTGATTGGTTGTTTCTAGATAGCACTGGGGGCACTAGGAGAAGGCAGAGGAGCTTGATTTTTTTCACAGATTATCTGTCTCATTCCATACTGTCACGACATAGTGACAGTTTCAACAAATATGAAGAATTTTTTTTTTTTTCATAAAAATTACATACTGCAGCTTTAATGCGTCTGTACCAACCCACAGATCACAAGTAGAAGTAAACACACCAAAGACATTTGATTTTAATAAAAACAGTAAGAGATTATTTGCTGTTTTCTCCATTTGGATAATTTATCTCTTGGGAACAGAAAGAAAACCAAGACTGGATTTGTATTCTGATAAGAAATCACTTAATTGTCTCCATTCATTTGTTTTTTTTCTTCTTCTTTTCTGAGTAGACAGTGTATAAACCACCAAATTATTGTCCCTAAGGGGCTGCAGTGAAAACAGTTTCTTCCAGAGTGCAATACAGCACTTCAAGTGAGCCAAAAATTAGTATGATCAAGAGCAAGTGCTTGTGCAGGAGGTCCAAGCAGATCGTGTTCACAGATGCAGAGAGGATTGTCAAGGCCTTTATTGGTTCCCCTGCTATCAATACTTTGTACAGACTCCTTTTGCCAATACACAACATTTAGTCTTCTCCAGTCTCACTGGAGTCAGACTCCAGTCAGTCTGAGACTGGAGCATACAGAGAGGTGGATCTTTCAACATTTCTTTGTGCAGTCTCTTTGGATCAACTGAGTCCTGGTTTCTCTCTTATAGAGACTTCTCTTCAGCTCACCCAGTTGTTTTTTTAAGGATTTAAGTTGACTGCAGTACAACAAGTTTGATTTTGTATTTGGAGAAAAATATAATGTTTTGGTTTGACAATATGTCAATATGTCTGGATAATGGGTCATTATCCAGTTAAAGGGTTATCTTCAGTCTTCTAGTGGAGCCCACTAGATCAGACTGAACTCTAAAACATTTTGCAGGACCTTTGTATGAAATTCAAGCCAGCGTATTAGAGATCTTTCACCATACTTGTTGGGTATAAGGTGTTTTTTTTCTCATATCCATCCACTGTTTCACTCTATACCCACCTGAAGTCCTTACTAGTTAAAAGCTTAATTGAAATCTCATTTTACCACAGCACACACATCCAATTGAAGTCCCAGAATTGCTTAGCAAACTCAAGATGTTTACTTTGGTGATGAGAAGACAGAAAAGGCTTTTTCCTGGCATCACTCACCAACAACCAGTTGGTATCTCAATACTACATAAGTGGCATTATTGATTTTACAAAAATAAAAACTCTCACAACAAAAGTTTCCACACTGAAAAAATGTTCTCAAGTTATAGGTTGGATTGATTGTTTTAAATTGAACTTGACAAAGGATTAGCTCAACAAAATCATATATACACATCACCACAGTTGTAATGTTTTATGTTGTTAAAGCTGCTGTAGCTACCTTCTACAAAAATAGGGATTTACATACTTGTTAAAAATGTCACTATATATAGCATATTATGAGAGATATGGCTGTCTGCTGCACTACAGCTCTTCCCCCACACCAGAGCCTGCTATGAATGCACAGGCTCGTAAGCATGACCACTGATGACACAGATAGATAGTTTTCCAGAACCATTAGATTTTTTTCTCCACCACTAGCACATCTGCAGCAAACCAACAATCTTGAGCTTGTATGTCCTCTGCAGGGGAGGGTGAGAGCAGCACATACACAAGCATGATTGACAGTGCTAAGACCTTCCTCCTGGCTCTGATTGGTTGTTTCTGACCGGAAGCGGCTTATTTCTGCAGATGGCAGTAGGGCCACAGGGAGGAGGCGGAGGAGCGTGATTTTTTCACAGGTTATCTGTCTCATATTCAATTGTCAGAATATAGTGACAGTTTAAACAAATATGTAAAAGTATTTTTGTAAAAGTTACCTACTACGGCTTTAACTTGTGGATTCTCTGACCAAGATTTAAGATAAGATAGATGTATACACAAACATGCATAATGATGCTTAAAAATTGTACCAATGCAAAATTTGATCATAACCAGCTGGCTACCATTAACATCTGCATGAAGAGTTTAATTGAGCAAACTAAAATTGCTGAAGTGGTGCATTTTGTGGGACTTACAGTAAGCTGACTAATGTCAACATTGAGTTGTTCTTTTGTTCGTTCACTATAACCAAATGATGTTTACCTGTTTAAATCATTTTCTACTGTTAACCTCACATCTCCTTTACACTGAATATACTGTACTGGAATACAAAAAAATGTGGCCAAAGTGCATCAAACATTTAGAAGGCATTAGAAGACAAGACACTCTGTGCCTTCCTGGTGAGACTCAGCCAGACACAATCTATGAAGCACTGCCAAAGCTATGCATGATGGAGTCTCTGAGTCTGTCAGTACCTTTTCCCATCCCCCTGACAGCTTCAGGCCAAAGACACTGGCCAGAGCAAGGCCACTAGAACCAAATTGGATCATCAATTAGTACTTATTAGCCTAAAAGTAGCAACTGTCCCAGAAACCATTTAACCAACATATTCACTGTTGTGACATAAGGCAACAGAATTAACTGCCATATGCAAATGTAGTTTAATGGGGTTACTGAATGTTTGACATGTTCAAAACATGATTTGGCAAATAGAACGGCAGACAGAAGCCAACAGTTAACAACCAACCTGGCTGGCATTCTCCAACTTCCCAGTTTTCCATTAATACTGAGAAGGTAATGCAAAAAAGTCCAGTTGTAATGTAGTACTGTAATGCATAATAGCTAGAATTCATATCTTTGAGCAGCAGTTGCAAACTGTGTAATTCAAAAATAAGTATGTATCAAATAACAAAACTTGCAGGGCTAAACTGTAAGACTATTTCTTAAAATAAGCATAGTGGTGCTGAGGGGATACCCAGGAGAATAGATGTCAATCAAGCCCATGGAGTTGATAAAACAATCTGTCATTGCATGTGTTTGCATTCAGCTGTGCATATGTGTGTGTGTGTGTGTGTGTGTGTGTGTGTGTGTGTGTGTGTGTGTGTGTGTGTGTGTGTATATATGCATACATGCAACTGAGGGTTTTATGGTGTGTGAGCATGTGTGAGTGTGTTTGTAAAACAATCCGTCAGTGTTTTGACAGCCATGTCACACGGCGGGAATCAGTCTCAGGGGATCCTGCGATGAGAACTCCTGATTACCCCTCTATGCACAATCCCTATATTTAATCCCAGCAACCGTGACTTACATGTAGCATGGGTGACTTATTTTGTGGGGGGGGTGTTTAGTAGCAGGTGCAGAGGGTTGGATGGGGCGTAAAAAAAAAGTTTTCAAGGTGACACAAAGCACAGCAGTGTTGCAAAAAAAATCGTTTGCCATCTGTCTATCATTAAGATGTGTTTATTTGGAGGTAGCTTTAGTAAGTGAATGACAAATGTGAACATCTTAATTTAAAACAAATACATAGGCAGCAATTATTGGTGGGTAGCTCAAGAAAAACACTGTAGAATTACACTGATACTGTAGATTTATACAATTTTCAAAATGATTAGTGTTAATAGTCTAATCTTTTGTACCAAACTTATAAAAGTAAACAGTTAGTTTGAATTTCAGAGTTGAGTTTTTTGAAACTTTTGGATGTTTTTTTTTTTTGTGTGTGTTTAAATCGACGAGTATCAGGGGTCAAAGGTCTTGCTCAGGGGTGCCTATTAGTTACCCTGGATTACCAGATATAACGTTTTATATATGGACATGTGTTGTGCATCAATGAATACTGTACATTTTAACATTTATAGCCTAAGGTAATTTGTAATGTGTTTCATTAGCTTTTGGTTATACAGATTGAAAATCAAAATATAAAACAGAATGAAAACATAACACTGATTATAACCTCACAATACAAAACAAAGTAATTCATAGTATAACACCATACATCAAACTAAGTAAAAGAATGGTGGGACAACCTTAAAGTTCCAAACTTTAAGTGAAGTTGAAAAGTCACTAAGATCCCTAGGAGAACCTAAAATAGAATAGAATAGAATAGAAATTTGAGAATTTAAAGAAACTTGAAAACTTTATATTTAGATTCTTTAGAGCATGGCATCTGTGTGATGTACTAGGTAATGTTTGTGACAGCAGTTCTCATTGGGCCTCCTCTGCCACTCAATAGCTCTGCAGAATTTGGAGTGGAGGCCAGAGGAGTGCACGCTCACTCGAGATCATGGCAGATCTTGTGCAACAGGTTCCTATGTTATGCAGGGTGTATAGTGCAGGCAAACGTTCCATTAGATCATTGGAGTCAACTTTTGTGATTTGAGGTGTGCTGAGTGTGATGCTCTGGAACATGGGGAGCATGTTCCATTGGGTGCAGGCATACTGTTAAGGTAGGAACCAAACAGTATTTTTGTTTGTCTGTCATGTGCTGTGCTTAGTAGTGAGGAAGAGGGAATTTGGAGCAAAGGATGAGCTCAGTAATGGCTGAGGGTTGGCCTGGTATCCCTAAGCCTAAATTTGTATTTTTGGATAATCATTAAAACTATAATGATTAAGTCAAAAATGTAGGGAAATGAGGATTTCTGAGGAAATCTGAGTTATCTGGATTTGATACTATGCCCTCAGATTACTACGACTATTTTCTTTGCCTGTCAACTATGTGAGCAGTGTTAGCTTATTTGATTTTGCTATATTTCAGAGGAGGGTTCAGAGAGTTGGGGGAAGTTATTTTATTTTTTTTATTACAAGTTGCTCATTGATATTTTTGATTGAAATCATAATGGTCAATCAAAGATCTGGTCCATGAAAAATTCAAACATATCAATACAGTGTCATTTAAAATAACATGATTTTTTTCCAAAGATCTTGCAATAGGCTTCAAATACTGAGACCGTTTTCTTAATGTTCTTATTGCCTACACATAAAGCTGTTTTATCAGCATACATCTAAAAACCAGTACTGGGTGGCAAATTTGGAATATCCTTTATTTCTAAATCAAAAGGAACTATGACAGTTGATTAGCCTTGTGGTACACCTGCATAAATGTATCGCCACTTGTGTGCAAAGTATGATTTAAACAACAATAAGATCATATAAAAATTCTCTTTTGAGAATTGTTAAATAAGAATATTTTGATATAAAGCTTTATTTGCTCAATAAAAAGGCAAATAGCTGTATATGTAGAACAAATAAATCCAATTAATTGTGTAATTTTAGGTGCCTCATTAATTCATGGGCCAAAGAGTCTTTCAAAAACTTGAAAAATACATTATAGTTAGACACCAGATCAGCTGTTCTAGGTTTAAAACATGGCAAAACTGTTTAGAGAGCCCTTTTAAACCAAGATTTGGGAACTAAAATAATCATAGCATGGTCCCTCTTGATGTCCCTAAAAGTTTTTTTGCTTGCTGAACCAACAACAAGGTTGCATCTCTTGAATTTCTGCAACTTTCCAACAACAAATCTAATGTAGAGTATTAATGGTTCTGTAGGGGATCCACAGTAGTAACACAAACCCTATGAGATGTGGGAAAAAAAGGGACAGCAGTAGCTTTCTCTTCTGTGTGTTAATGGCAGTGGCAGGGTGACATAACATAACTCTTGATTTATAAGGCTATTTGAAATGCTATCGCTCGCGGGGCTATACCCATTGAGTGGGCAAGGAGGATCGCTGACAGCTCACTGACTTTAGGATGGTGATACAGAGGCATTTGGTGCGTCTCTCTGTCAGGCTCACCCTTCTTATCTTTGTGCCCCATATCTTTTGTTCCATCTTATCTGTTTTTTACAATCTTCTGCATGTCTGTCATCTATCTCCCATTTTTGCTTTCCATACATTTTTTTGTAATTTATTGCAATGGCAAACAATTACAGTAAAGTAGAACCTCATTGTCTTAAACTGCTACCTACTTAATGTAGAGTTTTCACTGTGCTCGGAATCTTTGCATCTGATACAAAACAATCATTTCTGTCACCAAAAGTGAACAGGGTGGACAGCCTGATAGATTTTCATTATTCTACCTTTACCTTTCTCATTCTCAACTTGCCAGTTAGCTTTAGGGCATTTTTCGACATTTTGTAATGTGAGATTACGATGATTTAATGTGACATGTGCATAACCAGGTGGGGTATTGTTAGCAAAATGTGCAAAGGAATAGCTGAAATAGGTGGGCGGAGGGTGTGTAATGTTGAGGTTTGGAGCAAGTGATGTGTACAGGTATGAGAGTAAGGGATTTAGAGACACACACCTGCTCAGCCCTCAGGACAAAAAGATAGAGCAAACAAGAGTGAAAACAATCCTTTAAGCACATTTTATATGCTTTATAGTCCCACTGTGTGCCTGTGCTTATGTTTGTAAGTGGGTGGATTGTTGTGTGAAGGTAATGTGTGCACTTGTCTGTAAATTCAGTTGTGCTTCTTATGCATTTCTGCAGAAAGTTGAGTTGTTTGGGGGAATTTTAAAGGTCAACACATGAAAAGATGCACTGTGAGATGCCAAATCTCCTTAGCAGTTGAAAGGCAGGCTCAGGTGGGGTCACCAATTGTGATGCGGTTTAGTTGACATATATGATACCCGTTTGTGAGCATGTGCACATTACCAAACACATTTTTTTAAAAACAACTGCTGTAATGTGATAACTGAAAAATAGCACAGAAGACAATACAAAGTGCAAGAATGCTTGACTTGGTGGGAACTTAGAAAGTTAGAAAGTAGTATGAGTGCTGGGGAATTCCTGCATAAAAAAATCCCTGCTGCGTCAAACAGGCTTGGGTGTTAGATACATTAGAAGAAAGTTGCCACCGTACAAAACCATAAATGATTGACAGGAAAAGTAAATGGAGGATAAGATAACACAGGTATATTAACAAATGAAATCAGATGCAACAGGAATGTGGCCTTTAAACGAAAACAATGAGAACATCCAAAGTGATACTACAGCTGTCAGTTTGGCTCTTAAATTTGACACCGACTCAAAATTCATTGCCTTTGGAAGTTACCAAGAGATCTGCACTTTACCTATAATGTACATGCAATTATTTGAGCCTCTGGTAACAGTTTAAAACTCCCTCAACCAATATATGGAGTGGACAACCAGGTCATTGCATCTTATTGAAATGTTAGTTACTTCACCTATAACAAATGTGTTTGATCTATCCAGTTAAATTGGATATATTCAACTGAATTCAGTTTACTTATATAGTGCCAATTTACAATAAATACAATCTTAAGTCACTTTACAAAACAAGCAGGTCCAAATAATATTTAGCTATATAAAATCCAAACACCACCAAATTCAGTTCAAATCACTTATGTTCAAATACAATCCAACAGCATAGTCACATTTAGATCAAATTACATATAAACAAAAAGGATATTTGGGCTTGGTTGATTTTTTTTTTTTTTTTTTTTTTTTTTTTTTTTTTTTTTTTTTTTTTTTTTCATTTTTGTAACAATGCTTTCTGGCAACAAGTCTTATACTATCGAAGAGCCTGTTTATTTTCCGCTAAATGGTGCCATGTTTGCAAGGAAAATGTATTTGTAAGTTGAGCAGTAAAATTCCATATGTGGATTGCACGAATGAAAAAAATTCCCAAATCCCTTATGCCAATACCAATCAGCTTGTGGTGGAGGTGGTACAATGGTAGGGTCAGCATCTTCCTCACTGGAAAAAAAAAAAGATTGTCCTCACTGGAGGCAATTTCAATATTGAGATATCAAGAAGAAATTCTGCAACCCGTGGCAAGTCCATATATCCTCAATCTGGGATTCAACTCTATTTTCTAAGATGTCGAGGCTGGACCCCACCAAATGGAGTTTATTAGAGAGTACCTCCAGAATTTGGGAGCCATTTGGGAGTGGAGAGAACTGAACTGGCTGCCTACAGTCCTAGCCTCAAATCCGTGGAACACTTAGGGGATTAATTTGGAGGTTATTTTATGTCTAGAGTGACCAATGAAACATTGGTGAACTTGCAATAAATGCTGGCTGAAGATGCCATTTTGAAGCAATATGTGACCAAGCTGGTGACCAGCATGAAAATGAGATGTTGTAGTAGTTACAGTATTTCACGCACTACTGAGAACCCTATTTGTTAAATGAAGAAACTGTTAAATCATCAACCCCACACAAGAGTCAGTAGTAAAATAAGGTGCTTAGCATTGGTAATGGTTACATACCACATACTTAATTCAGTTGTTCAACCCTAAAATACATTTTTTTTTTCTCACAAATCTGTCAGCATTTATAAAGAAATGAACAGGCTTTACAACTTTTTAAAAGATTTATTCCAAGAAGTACTGTTGCAACAACTGACCAAACTACATTTTCTTTCATTTTGTTGCTAGAGCAAATAGAGCATTGATTTTTAGTACAGTAAAATAAATGACAGTTGATTACCTAACACTAATTGGTATTGGATCAAAGTGTTGACATGGCAGCGTTCTGCACAAGCATATGGCAACATTGGACAGCTGATTGTTTTGAGTCATTGACTATGTGATAAATGTCACAACAAAGGAGGAATAACTTTCACAATTTTTCATAGTTCCACTGGTTTTATGCCAAACACTCTTGACATTTTCGCAGGGGTGTGTCCATATATAGATGTGTTTCACTAACATGTTTCTAAAGAAATGTTGGTTTGTCAGTGATACTTTCTTGATTTCTAAAGGCTTGTGTTGAGTTGGTAAAAATCAGGTATGAACAAACATCAGCAAAATAACTAAGCCGTTTCACTGGTTTAAGCACAAATCTGTGGGAACAGGGAGTATGTTCCCTGTAACAGTGAATCATGCGGTGTACCATTTCTGTGGTTCAGCTAAATGCTGTGACTAAATCATCAGTCACTGATGGCCCACAGATAATTTTTGTTTTTATCTCATTTTACTGTCTAAAAAATTCCAACTTTGTCAGTTGTGGAGCTGCTGAAAGACTCCAGATGATTTTAAATCAGCTATGTCATACTGAAAACATGCATGCATGCAGAGTATTTTATAGATTTAATATGATCTTTGGCATGGGTGAGTTGTTATTTATTGTTTAAATTTGATGCTCCAGATAATGATAGAAGCAATTTTTTACATATGAGTACAATTAATTATGTTATTTTACTGAACACATTGAACAAGGTTTATGAAAAAAATAAACAAATAAAACACAATAAAACACACTGGATAAATATGGTGAGTATGCTATGCCCTGAGTCATGCCTGTTTGGGGCATCATGTTTCAGTCAGATTAGCAATCCTTGCATGAATGTCTGCTTTCTCTGTGATTAACGGCTGTAGTCACTGACCTTAGTGACTCAATGAAACTTACATGATCTCTCCTAATGTCAACTCCAAGACCAACTTCAGCCCTAACTCTTCAGTTTGAAGCCATCCCAAAATGTATCCTGTCTCCAAATTTCTGTCGTTATTTCTTTTTCTTTGAACATACAACCATGTTATCACCCTTGCTTCCTCTTTCCTCCTTCCCACTCCCTCCTTTTTTTTCAAAGCATGAGAATGGGGCTGCAGCGATTAAGGAATCCTAGCCTTGGCTAATCACCCTGGACTGGAGCACTTCCGCTGCACTGATTACCGAGGAAACCATTAAGTAGAAGAAAGTGGCTGGATCTTTCATCCTGGTCGGCCAGGCTCAGGGGAGGTCAGAAAGGGGTGTGTTTGATAGGCCATTTACCCTTCCTGTTCTTATTATTCCAGCATTTCCTCTATCTGGACTCAACACAACTGAAGCAAGCAAAGTCTTGGTCCGTCTTACCCACCCTCCCAAAGGGCTGTAATCATTGCCATACTGGTACCTTAGACCCTCTGGTACATAAAAGACAGACTTACATGACTATCCATTTAAATACCAATCAAATATTCCCCATACTCTTACACTTTTCCACAAAGATATCTCAGATTCCATTTTACTTGCTTCTTCTATGTTGTTACATTTGTATCAGTGACCCAGGAGAAAAAAACATAAATGAACTCATATCCAAGTTATACCATTTCCTCCTTCATTTTCCATCTGTATCTCAAAAAGAAATACCCTGTGAATTTGCGAGCACCAAGGCCTCATGGGTGGGTACTGTCACAGATGGTGCTAATGACGTGTGCCCCAACAGAGGCAGCGCCCTTGTTCGCGCTAGACTTGTGACATATGCTCAGTCGCAGGGTCATCAGCAGAGCACAGCAGCCCCCAGTGTCCAATAGACGTCCCAGTGACCCTCTCGACCACGACAACAAAATAAAAGAGACAACCTTAAACAAACAGAAAGCCCAGCTCTGCCTCTTTCTCGCTTTTCATTGTGTTTCAATCTGTTTCTTTCTCAGTGCACCCCCCCACCCTTCCACTGCCTGTCTCTCCCACTTACTTCTCCCTCCCTTATGCTGTTCATCCCTTTTCTGCCTTTTTCCCTAATGTCCCCACTGAGCCTAACTTGATGGATGACCCTTTGCTTTAGCGATTTGGGTCCCCACGGGGGCCCCCTCTTTCCTCTGTAGGAATCTGGGTATGGCAGAGTGACAGAGCAAGTTCAGGCTCCCGTCGCCTGCCTCTGAGTGTAAGTGTGCGCAGAAGAGATATCACAGAGATTTGTATAGAAGGGTGACAAGACGAATCAGCCAAGCGGAGTCTCACGGTCAGTAATAGGCAGAGCAATATCTCTGGTGTGTCGTATAGTGATCTCTTTCTCCAAATCTTTATGTTCTCACCATATAATGCTGAAGATATGAGACCAAATTAGTCATGATGTTTCAATTTCAAATGTCCTTTAAGTTTTTTATGCTGATTTATAGAAAATAAAATTAATTTAGCATTTTATCAATGTGAAATTTGCAAATAATTGGAGTCTTCTGTAAATTTTTAGGTGATTTCCATAAACCTTAGTACAATATTTTCTTACAATCCCCAAAGGTGACACCAACTCAGAGACTTCTTAACAAAAAGCCAGCAAGCAGGGAAATTCCTTGCACATTAGGATAAGCAAAGGACCACTGGTTGTCATTGTCATCTGTGTAACCTAACCTTGTCAACATTACTGTAACTCTGCAACAAATGAACAGTGGGTCTGAATAATCCTCCAAAAATGTATTGTATAGCATAGCGATACCACACAGGGCTTTTGTTCAAGTGCATTCCTTTCAAAAGTTGTAAAATTGCTGAAAGGTATAGCTGTGGACAAATTACAAAATTACACAGAAGCCCCCTGGGGAGAACAATCTGGAATCTGTCGAAAGTGCAGAAGTAAAAACACTGTGTCGTGTTTCTGTAACCAAGAGGATGTAACTATAGACGCCTTTTGTTCAAGTTGAAGCAAGATGCCAGTTGTCTTAGTATTTGTTGAAAGAGGATGTATAGTTGATGAGCTTATTCAGAGACTCACTTTTCTATGTATCTGGATTAGTTTAGGAGCAGCTATCGTTCCACTGCCTCACTTTAACGAGCAATTATAAAAAGACACACATACTGCAATATACATGCACAGCAAGCTAGATCGGGAGGAAACCAGAAGCATAATTGTTCATTTGCTCTCCTTACCTAAATAATATATAGGTAGATTTGCATTTTCAAACTGAAGCAATTTGCATTTGTCTCAGGACAGCATTGCACCAACAAGAAACTAAAGGACAATCTGAAATATTACAAAACTCAGCTTTCCATTTGCTGATTATAGGGGCTTTAACTTGCTTTGACACATTATCTAAACTGTAATGTTAGAGAACAGACATGTAGATAAATAAATAAATGAGGCTATTTAACAATACCTGAGCATCTGGCTTAGTTTTTTAAATATTTTTTTTTATTTGTAGTGATAGAGAACTTTATAAAAAAAAAAAAAAGACCATAATATAAGAAAGCAGTTATAAATAATGCAGCAGTGACATAGAAAGTATTACAAATAAAAGTACAAACATTGACAGTCACTGAATGCTCAGTACTATTAATACAATGGATATATTCTCTTTCAGCTTATCTAGTCCTGTGGTTCGCAAAGTTAGGGCTAATACTCCACTTGGGATCACAAATAAACAAGTGGAGGTTCTTGAAGTTCTTGAATCTAAAAAAATAATTATGCAGTTTTTTTTGCAATAAATGCTGCAAGAGATGAAAACGTAATAATTACAAACACATGAAAGCAATGCATTGAGCGTTTACAATGCAGTGTATGTGTTGTCAGTATATCTCTTCTTAAGGGACTTAATCAACATACTTGTGTACTGAGGTGGAAAAATGTAATTTATCATCAAACAATGTATTCTGAAAATGCTTTGACTTACATAACTATCATTAGGGGTTTTTACAATTCCTCTAAACTAATAACTAATTAATTTCAATTTGTACATTTATGTTTATAAATCCAAACAAATGAAAGTCAGCTCTATTAATAATTTATAAAGACAAAAAAACCACAATCTGCCAACAGTATAAAAACAACTGCCTTGGTGGTCTTAATCGGTCATCCTTTTGTTCCTTAACTCTAATGGACACCATGTGAAGAACCCCTGATTCACAGATGAAGCAGTGGGCTGAGTGAAGCAGAGGAAAGAAGATGTAGGAGATCTTAGGACTTACATCCGGAGATAATCTGCGGCATCCTTAGATAGTCTTTATATGCACCAGCCTAGCTGTAATTAATGGCAGAGAAGATCGAGGTGACCCAGGGATATTTGTGCCATCACCATAAAGCTTGTATTAATCTTCTGCTTTGCTTTAATGTTGGTTCTATCCCCCAAGAGACACAAACACAAAAAGCTTCTTCATTTTCATAAAAAGGTAACACTGATAAATGAGACTGGACATTCTTAGGCAAATTCATTTTCCAAGATATAAAACTGTGTTTTGGAGCACATGGTACTCAGGTTTGGCTAATGCATTTTGACTGAAACTCAAATACATTTTTTGACTTATCCATCTTGATTTTTAATACCTTGTATGTTCTGAAATTATTAAAATTATTATAAAACTGATTCCTAACTGTCAACAGTATGGCTGTAATATTTCCCTCATCACCGTGAGATGTGTCGGAATTCTTCTCCAACTCTCTGCTGTTCCTGCTCCAGTGTCCGGCCTTGTAATTTTTCACCACCTTGCCGACACCACTGTGCAAAGAGAGAGGATGTGTGGGTCTCTGCGAAAAGCACACCTGGCAAATAAGGATACCTGCAGCCCAACCCCTTCACCGGCTGACCTCAGATCCTCTCTCTCATCCCCCAACTTCTCTTCTCCCTCGGCCCACTACCACCTTCTTCCAGTCCCTTCGCTCCAGGCCCTGAGGGGAGAGATGATCTGTGTCTGGGATGGGTGATGTCACTTTTGGCAACCTAACTTGAAGTTTAGAGAAGTGAACTGGAGGGACTATGCTAACTTGTTTACAATGCATGCAGACTTTCACAAATGTGAGAGTGAAAATCTTCTCTTTACACAGGTTTGATGGTATATACAGCTCAGTGTGAATTATGAGTAAAGGGTTTTATCTGTTCGTTTTTTAGTGTGGTGTTGTAAGATATTTTTCTCTTGTTGTTTTATAGGCTTGAGGTTTTATATTTTTTTTTTATTTTTTTTTTTTTTGTTTTGTTTGTTTTTTTTTATTATTAAATTGGGCTGTTGCGATGATGACAGAAACACTATGGAAAAAACACAAACAAATAAAACTTAATGGAGACCAGGAAGGACATATAGTTCCAGAGGTACAGACTAAGCTTTAGTAGATGAGCCCAGTGAGTTCAAGGGGATTATTTAAAGTTTCCAACCTTGAGAACTTTCTAGAAAATGCATGTTCTGTACTGTATTATAAAGTGTTGTAAAAAACTAATTGTCCTCTTCAAGAATTCTTTTTTTTGTTCTTTTTTGTCACACTTTAATGTTTGAGATCATCAAAGTAATTTTAGTATAGACAAAGGAAACCTGAATAAATACAAAATTTTGTTTAAAATGACATTGTTATTCATTAAAAGAAACAATGTTGTCAAACCAATCTGATCCTTGGTGAAAACATGTGGGAAAATATTCTGTGGACTAGCTAGAGAAAAATGTACGTTTTTGGCAGGTGGCCTTGATGTTGCATCTGGCATAAAACTAACAGCATTTTAGAAAAACAACACCATACCAACAGTCAAAAAATAGCAGTGGTGGTGTGATGGTTTTGCAGTGCTTTGCTTTTTTAGCACCTTGATAACTTCCCACATCTGATAAAACCATAAATTCTGCTTTTTTAGCCAAAACTCCTGAAAGAGCATATGCTGTCGTCAGCTTTTGACCTTTAGTTCAAATGTATTTAAGTTACTTAGCCAGAGAATGACTATCCACCTCTAAGTGACTCAAAAAAACCTAACCAAACTTAAGGTTTTTCAATTAGCCAAGTCAAAGTTCAGACTTAAATCCAATATAGATGCTGTAGCACCACCTTAAACATGCTAATCAGGCTCAATAACCCTCCAATATGGCAAAATGAGAATAATTCTGAAAAAGGTCTAAAAAAAGAATGGACCGAAATTCCTCCATGGCAATATAAAATGCTCAATGAGTTTCTGGAGTTTCTGGAAAAAGCATGATGGCAACTGTTTCTATCAAGTGTGACATAACCAACTGGTAGGTTTAGGGGCCAATCATCAAGTAGGTGACTGTCCTATGGGTGACAAACTATTTCGAAAGCGTGATTGATTTTTCACAAAAATGTGGCGAGTAGCTTTAAATGTAGAGAAAAACAGCTCCATGTTTATATGCCTAATGTTCTCATTGCATTGATGCACTTTTTTGTCAATTTCAAAGAGAGTCAAGCCTTTATCCTATACAACTCAGTGAAGACACACAAGAGAAGATAGCAGAGCACGTCCTGAAAGTCAGTCTGAATGAAACAACTTGTCTCTCTTTCCTCAGTCCGCTTGTCATACTGTGCAAGCCACACTGTAGTAGTTTACAGATTTTTAAAGTCTTGACATTGTCTCATCAATTACAGGACACTGATGTCATCGGCCTCTCTGAGTCTCTGTGAATACTTTAAGTATATGCAGTCAAAAGTCAGAGCCATCAAAACATATTCTAAGCCCACGTCTGACATACCCACTTTTTTTTCATACAAGTGTCAGTAGCTCTACGAGACAGGGATGCATCAGCTTGTGTGTGATAATAAGAGAGAGAGTTTGCATGTGTCTGCCCTTCCCTTCTTGTTGTCAGATAAAAGCATGAGGAACAGTGGAAAAAGAGAAAAAGGTAAAAAGAAGGGCGTCACCCTCAAGAGTTGTAGCTTCAGTTATCTGATCGATACCATGCAATTACAGAGATTTATGTGGCTCAACATTCCAGGGTAAGTTCGTGTCACAGCCACCTGTGGAAATATGATCTGCTTTTAACTCATCTAACACAAGGTGGGAAGTCGAAGGAGCTGGCTGGGGGGAAGCTGAGCAGAACTGTTGTATTGAAAGGCCTACTTCATGAATCCAACCACACTGAAACAGAGACATTTTACAACATGCATTCCAAAGACAATGTATCATTATAGTTTAACTGTTAGGGTCCACCTATATCTTTTGTTGACATTATGTTTAACAGGCATTTGAAAATGCATTATTTTAAATGTGACTGAATGGATGTAGTTTTAGAGAAACTGTAACATTTCTGTTGTTTACTAATTTAAAAACTGTTAGAAGTAGACAAAATCTGGGTAGATTTAATCACTAACATTAATGAAATAAATTGCATTCTTCTAAACATAGAACAGTGTATTTACCTTCCAAACCATATGGCCAGACAGAGATTTAAAGAAGAGCAGCAAAAGCAAATGAGGTGGATTAGCAGTGCTTGCCAACAACTGATGGCGTTATCCTGGATATGTTACTGTGGAAAATCACTGCTGCCTGGATATTGAGCTGTTAGCATGTCCTGACAGTCTTATATGACAGACATGAGACTGTCATACAGCAAAAGTATCTTCAGATAGAGGCTTCTTCATGTTTGTTCACTGTCAAAAACGACTCATTGAAGATACATGGATGATATGGGTGACAACAACATTTAATTTCCTTTTGGGACTAATAAAGTATTTTTGAACTGAATTGAACTGAACTGAATAACTGAATCAGAACTCCTCTTATTATTAAGTAGAGTCCTTGTTTGTGCCATTACAGCTTTTTTTGTGAAGACATCAAGAAATTTGTTTGAGAACATTAGTGGGGAAAAAACAGGTTGTGGAGAAGTTTAAAGCAGAGCTAGGTTATAAAACAATATACCAAGCCTTGAGCATTTCACAGAGCACTTTTTCAATCATCTGAATATAGAAAGAGTATTACAAAACTCCAAACCTACCAATTTATGTTTCTTCACATAATTTTTATAAGCCCTGCAAGGAGAAAATTAATCATAGAGGCAATCAAGAGCCCCATGCTATCACAGGAGGAGCTGCAGAGATCTACAGCTCTCTGGAAATATCTGTTGTCAGGGCAACTATTAATCATTCACTTTTCATAATTGTTCTGTATGGAAGAGGGGGGAGAAAAAAAACATGATTTTGCTGAAGAAAGTAATAAGAAGTCCTTTTTGAGTTTTTTTTTTTTTTTACAAGCCATATAGGGGACACAGAGGACAGGTGGAAGAACATGAACAGGTGAGACCAAAATAGTCCCACATGCAAAACACTATGTGTGGCAGAAAACTAACACTGTAGATTATCCTGAACATGTAGGTTAGCTTTTGCTTCAGCAGCAACATGTCAACTTGGAGCTCATCACTAAAGAGAAATAGTTAAAATACCACTTGAACAGATACAAAAAACTGAGCAGATATTCATTGCTATAAAGCCAATAAAGATTTTTCCATTGATTATTGAGAAAAAAGTAGATATTTTTTTCATGCCATTTTTAATAAAATTTGAAGAAATGCAGATTTTTTCTTTTTCAAAACTGATACCCTTTTCACATTGTTTTATTATCTTTTATGAGATACTCATCTCATTTTCTATCAAAAACAAAAATCTTTTTTGAAGGGAAATAATTTAAAACCTTAATCTGTCAGGGGTATGAATAGTTTTAGGCTCAAATATAAATCCAATTCAGAATGCCACACACAAATTACTCCATCCTGACTGAGCCTTAGCTGTTTTGCAAAGAAGCACGAGCAAAAATGTCAGTCTCTTGATGTGCAAAGCCGGCAGAGACACACCCCAAAAGACATGCAGCTTTAATTGCAGTCAGGGCCATTGCTTGCCATTTGGGTACCCTAAGCACAAATGCTTTGTGGTGCCCCCCAAAACACTCACCCACAGGGGAATGACCAGTAATTCAGTATTTTTCAGTGCATTTCTCCTTATTCAGTGGTGGAAAATTAAGGCTCACAATGACATAGTAGGATTAAAACAAGGTAAAAAAAATACAGTACAGAGAATTAAATGTAACAATGGGGAGAACACAGAACTAGGACTCATCCTTTAAACTCATATAAACAAGTCTTATTCTAACAGACAACAAGTCTGTTAGAATAAGACTATTTTCACATGCAGTACCTGTTCGATGCAAATCCCTAAAAGCATCAAAAAGGTCTGACTTTACAAAGGCAACTAATCCAAACTCTTTGAATAATCTTAAATTAATATGAGTTACAACAACATTTAATTTCCCTTTTTGGACCAATAAAGTAACTAGTTACATTTACTTGAGTAAAATTTGTGAATTCTCTACCCACTGTGAGTGACATCACTGAAAGATGAAAAAATGCATGAGTGACAGACACACCTGCAGTTTAAGTTAATGGGAGACTTCTTGTTTGTATACAAGCTTTGCTATACTACAGCTATTATCTACCTGCTGACCTTGCTGTGCCATTTGGCATTAGAAGTACTTACTCTGTTCTATATACAGTATATTTGCAATAAGGCCTATATTAGTTTCAGAGTTTTTTATGATTTGGAAAAGAGTTTCTTATGCCTGAATCTGTTATTTTTGAATTATGTTATTTGTTTATTTATTTAGTTATTTATTTATTCATTTTATTATTTAAAATGTCAGAATTTGTTCATAACTTTACAGTTTTGTCTGTCTGATGACATCATTTTAAAAAAAAAATCAGATGATCTGATCAGTTTGTACTTGAGTAGTCTTTTTATGAAATACGTTTTTACTCTTATTTTAGTAAGTTCTTGGACAATTATGTTTCAATTTTACTTGGGTAAAAATATGTTGAACAGTCACCTATTCTGTTCATAAACTATATGAACAGAATTTCTAGCTACAGCCAGTGTGTTGAGGGACTCCATTTTGGTGGCTTTAGAATTGTGTCTCTTCTTTTTGCAGATGATGTGATCCTGCTGGTTTCATCAGGTCATGATCTACAGCTTTCACTGGAGCAGTTTGCAGCCGAGTGTGAAGCGGCCAGGATGAAGATCAGTACCTTCAAATCCGAGGCCATGGTCTTGAGCCGGAAAAGGGTAGACTGCCTTCTCCGGGTTGGGGTGGAGGTCCTTCCTCTAGTGGAGCAGTTCTAGTATCTCGGGGTCTTGTTCACGAATGAGGGAAAAATGGAGGGGGAGATCGATAGACGGATTGGTGCTGCATCAGCAGTGATGTGGGCGCTGTAACAGTCTGTCGTGGTAAAGAGAGAGCTGAGTCAAAAAGCAAAGCTCTCTCTTTCGATCTACGTTCCTATTCTCATCTATGGTCATTAGCTTTGGGTTGTGACCAATAGAACAAGATCAAGGATAAAATCGGCCAAAACGAGTTTCCTCCACAGAGTGTCTGGGCTTTCCCTTAGAGATAGGGGGAGAGGTGAGGTGGTGAGGTGTTCCAGGCACATCCCACTGGGAAGAGACCCAGAGGAAGACCCAGGACACACTGGAGGGACTATGTTTCTCAGCTGGTCTGGGAACACCTTGGTATTCCCCCAGAGAAGCTAGCCCAAGTGGCTGGGGAGAGGGAAGTCTGGGTCTTCCTGCTTAGGCTGTTGCCCCTGCGACCTGACTTCAGCGAAATGGAAGAAAATAGATGGATGGATGGATGGATGGATGGATGGATGGATGGATGGATGGATGGATGGAAAAATATGTTGACATAAAGCAACTACTGCTTGAGTACAATTTCTGGGTACTATAACCACCTCTGTCCATATAATCATTATAGGTTTAGCATTCCTGAGGAAGATTCAAGACATTAAGAGGAGCTTATTACAATGAGAAAATCCTCAAAGTCTGCAGGACTTTTCCACATTAAAAGGCAGTTATTTCAGACAAACAAACTAACTCTGCTGTTCAAAGGAAATCATTTTTGAAGCAGGACAGATTAACAGGCTGAACATGGGATCATTTATCACGTCTTTGTTGCTTTTCTATTTATCATTTTTCATGTTTTTCATGAGTTCAAAGCAGTATATTGTTGCATGCTTTTACATTATAACTGCTTGTAAAATGGTGTTTTGCAGCATTGTTTTCTATCAACAACTAAAATAGGTTCAGTGATTCATCCTCCTGCTCTCCCTTCCAGCCGCGACAAAGCGGTGCACACAACTAAACTGAGACACCTGTGTGCGCCGAGTAGGAGAAAAGGATGGCAGGAGGGAGAGTAAAAAATAGTGTGAGCAAAGCGCAAGACCGTTGTCTCTTCTTTTTCTCTTTTCCACCTGACTCTTGATCCCTTGTAGAGGCCATTCTCAAACACAGGTGTCTGGAAAACTTGAGATTGGAGGTGGGGATAGGGGGACACCACGGGGGGAGACTGGAGGAAATTCATCGTTTTTGAAGCATAGTTATTACTTTTGTATATCTTTTATCTATTAACCTCACACATTTTAGTTAAATGTGTTGTTATTATGATTAATTAAATTAAGCAAGGTTTCTTTTAGTGACCCCTGACCACCTGGTGCCCTGCATGCAATGCGTTATGCATGTGGGAGGACCTACAATGCTTACTGCAGTGAAAGGGGGTTTTGCTGAGTATTGACTCAGGCACTTTGAATACAAACAAACCAACCTTTTTAAAATTTAGGATTTGCTAAAGAATTTCAAAGCCATGAAATATTTCCCCTTCTCTTTACAATTATGTGCAGGTTAATGTTGATCAGTAACATAAAATCTACTATAAATATACTTTCCAAGGCAGTATACAATTGCATATTCTAATGTTGTTTTTTTGAGTCAGGCTTACATATTTGAAGACAGATGAAAGACCCTTGAGATTTTAAATCTTTTGCTGTCATCCAGTGAGAAAAAAACACAACAAAACAGTTGTCCATTGAGGCATTAGGATAAATTTTGGCCCTGTTACAACCAAAGCAGTAAGCTATGCTCTGTATATGTTGGGGTTCTGTTTTAAGGTTTATCCACTTAGACACTATATGCATGAGAGCAGTGATTCTGTTCCACTACATGTTAGGCTCTGCTGGAGTCCCACTGTTTCCAAGGACAAAGACACTGAGCTGTGAAGGCATTAGTGTCCATTTAAAAGACTTACATTCCACTCTTTCCCTCTTGCTGTCAATTTTTACTTCTGCTTATATAAAGATACATTCAGGAAGAATAAGTAAACTTTGTTGGTTCCCACAAGTTGTCATGCAGTTTGTCTGTTTTTCTCTCCCAGAGCTGTCACTGCTAAGTGAGTGAGTTCAAACAGCGTCATTTTGCTATGATATAGTGTTCGTATTTCAGTCCAAATAGATCCTGTCAAAGCAGTTTTTCTATGTAATTACCTGAAGTGTTCAAGCTTGCTCAGATTCATTTGCAAAAGGTCAAAACATCAGACTTCGCTGCAGTTCCAGGGGGAATTGTGGTCAGAGTAGTTTTACTTCCAATAAACAAAATGATTTGTCAGGGGGCTCTCAAGAGTCTATCTTCCCCAACAATAACAGTTTTTTTATCTCTTACTTAAAGTGCTTGATACTGAAAAGGCCACAAATTCCAGACTAGACTTTTAAGTTCTGAGTCTAGTGTGGATGTGATATCTAGTTTGAAGGGTTCTCTGGAGGTTATTAAGAAAATATCAGTTTCAGTTCTCCAAGTGAAAACTTTCCAAGTCATAAATTATTTAAACGCTTTGTGGATCTGTCATATTAAAACATTTCATCAGACAATAGCATTGGTACATAATGACTCAGTATAGGTCTACCCTTTGCACACACTGTAACTGTAGATGTTACCCCCCGCCCCTCCTTCCCCCTCCATCAGAGCTTCTGAATCACATTTAGTGAAAGGTGATGGAAGCAAGAATCAAAACGTGGCTCGGGCGGTTTGTGATGTATGCAGTGCATGTGTTTGTGTTAGTTCTTATGAGAACCCACTAGTGAACTCATTGGGTGTCAGAGACCATGTTTGCCTGGACCATTGGCTGGGATGGTGAAGGAGCAGAGGATGTTAGGATGTGTCCAGCCTGGGGGGGGATACCCTCTCGTGTGCTGAATAGAACCAAGAAATGCCACCACCACAGACAAACACCCTGCAAGCAATAAAACGGCTCCCCGTACATCTGAAATCCACACTGCACGCCCCTGCCATCCAACACAAAAGGAAGTTAATCCAAGGAGCTAAAGAAGAAGGAGAGAGAGAAGGAAGAAAAAGAAAAACAAACATTACAACAGTGTTACAGTATAGCCAAAAGGGGTTTCAGTGTAATGTCACAGAAATGCTTCACAGCATGGAATGATTTAAAATACTAACATGAGATTTTTTGTTTCTTTTTTTCCTTTTTGTATCATCTAACAAGATTTATCCACACTTAAAAAACACATGTAAAGTCAAGTCTTATAACACTACCATGCAACCCTGAAGCATGTAAAATTTGATTTGAAAGTATTTGTTCAAAAGGAATTAAAGCTGTAATAAATAGACATATAGGCATTTAAAAAGTTTAATCTCTGACTCCTAAACTCCCTCTTTTTCTTGTCTAAGCAATTGAGTGATGAGGCATCAAAGATACTTTTAAAATCATGCCTGTCAGTTAGGGGTGGAACGATATGGATTCAAAAATTTATCTCAATATTTTGTTGTATTTATTACCATAATGATAAAAGTGGTGATAAAAAGTATTTAAAAAGTCAACACATAGCAATACATCTATCATTTCATACAGTTGGAGTCTCACAAATATCAATACTACTTTGTATATGAAACCTCCCTGTTATCAAACAGGCTACTTTGATAGACTGGTTACATTAAACTGTGCAGTTGCTACAGTCAAGTATGCAAATATTTTCATATTAATTGCTGGTGTAATAGAACCAAGAGTGGAGAAAAAAAGTTCAAACAGCAAAGTGAAATTCCCAACCAAACTGTAGATTTTTATTGAAACAGCATCAATTAGAGTTGATCATTTTCACAGTAAATCACAATTCCCATCACAATACATATTTTCCTGACAATCAATAATTACAGCATTTTGTAATGAAGTAAAAGACACTGTACAATGTGCTTAGAGTAAATTACAACAAACTGTGATAGATTGTGGGAATATAAATGGTGACTGCTCTCATTGTAAATCAGTTTAAAGGAACAAACAAAACTGAAGGGAAGAAAAAATGTTTGCCTGTTTTCTGAATGTAAGTGGATGTTAACCAGGCTGCTTTAAAGCCCCAAAGTCTGTAACTCTATGCTTCTCTCTTTTTACATGGCACACAGACTCTGAGTAAATGCAGGAGACTGAAAACAAATGTTGACCAGTTCAACACAATGTGTCCTTAGTGGATGGCATAAAGGAAATAGACTACATAACAGGGATTTCATTGCAACTACGTTTAGCAGCTGGGAAAGAAAATTTAATGGAATGTACATTAAATGTCTGATACAACAGCTGTGCAATCAAATAAACGTGTATAACAAAAACTTTTAAAATTACTTGGCCAAAGAAATTTTTAAGTTTGACACCAGTGTGAATTCAGTGTATCCTGATAATTGGTTACTTATTTGCAGTATATTTGCAAGCAAATTGGTGCCAAAACCAAGCTAATTTATAGCTTTGTAGTAAATAATTCAGTCCAAGCCATGGAGCAGCATCTGCTCTGTCCAACCAGCTAAACAATTACCTGCTCTTTTAAGTGGTAATGACAATCCAAATTAAAATTTATCAAAATTAATTGGCTACAGTAAATTGCTGACATCCAGATGTCAGCAGGTTTTCATAAAAACAACAGAAGCTTCTTTGTAGTGAATAATAGCAGGATTATTGGTATGCAGTATAGATACCACAATTTAGATAAGAAACTTTGAGGGGAAAAAAAAAAATCTGCCAATCAAAAGATAAGTACAAGTGGAAGAAATTCTGTTGCATTGGTATCATTAGAAAATCTTTCAAGCATCTTGAAAACAACAGCTTGAGTTTCATAAAATCTTGTTCAGGTTCTTATTAAAACATTTGTGTTTCTTTCATCATTTACAGCAAATATTCCATAAGGTTCAGAATCACTGTAGGTGGGATATTCATAGCCAATCTCCATGCTGAAGGCAGAGCCACTGGATAAACTGACATGGAATTATCCCTGATGGATGGTTATTATAATAAAGTGTGCGCATAACTATAGGCCTACTAAATCAATTTATAAAGACACATATTTCCACTGGGTATGGCTTATGGACTTGTTGCATACACAGAAATCAAAGCCTTGACACAACAGTGATGGAGGAATGCTTTGGTTTGGGGTCTCTTTACTGTTGTTTGCTACATCCGTCTTGTAAAGAACACCCACAATCCAAAAAGCTTCCTTCTCTGCAAGGGGTTTATGAAGTGAGAGAGCTTTTCCTTTTCTCCACATTCAGGCTGATGGCATTTAATATTTGCGTGTTCGGATCAACAACATCGGCTGACAATTGTCACTCTTGTACTTTCTAATAATTTGGGCATGCTCGGCGGGATATTAAGCAGGCTTACAGGCATGTGAGACGAAACGATTTGAACCTACGTTGCGATGGAAGCCGTGCATGCGTGTGGGAATGTAATTGATTTATTTACTTTATGACAAGAATTCAAAGCAGGGGTGAGATTTGCTTACCGTAATGCGGATTCAGAGAGAGACATAGAGCCGTCGTGGGATGAAGGTGGGGGGAAGGTAGCTTCTCAGACTGTGGCGGGCCCTCGAAATAATTCAAAACCTTCCAAGAACGTTGATAAGCAGATCCCTGGAATGAAATCTTCCTCAGCACCCGGCTGGATCTGCCACTAATCGTTTTATTTACAGTCACTATAAAAGACGCCTCCATGTTAATGGTGCTCTGAAATAATAGGCAACTGAGGAACAATCGGTACAGTCCTAAGCGTATTCCCCCCTTCCATTTTCACATTAGGCTAATCGAGGAAAGGGGAAGGATATAAAGACATCAGTTGGATGAAATGAGTGTAATTGAGGAATAATGTAGTTAGTTTGGTCTAATCTTCTGCATAATATTAAAATGTTCTCAATGTATACCAGCTGCAAGAAATCTTCCTGTTCTAAGGGAAACTCTGGACAGCACTGTTTTGAGTGGGGAGAAAGACTGAGGAAGAGACATAGTGCAAATCAGAAGAAAGGAAGCAAAAGGAAAAATTGTTAGCAACGGGCCTCTGCCGAGATGAACAAAACCTTCCTTCACGTTCTTCCTCACACAGAAAAGCAACTCTTACTCCCTGCTGACGATGGACTAATTTGTTCTGGTAGCTTGTTGGTTGCCAAGCTTGGTTATGGTGCTGGTGAAATCAGGAGCAGTGGGGTCCAAAACTGTCAGCATGGGCTTCAGATGTTCATTTCCTCCATGCTGTGTACAACCTGATACAGCCTGACTGGCAATATACAGCTGTACAGCAGCTGAAATATGGGCTAAATTTCAGATGTACTTTCACAGTTAAAGGGACATATTTTAATGGGACATGTTTAATGATTAGCAAGAAAATATCTTTGTGGAAAAACATTCTAAGCAGCACACCTGGCATTCTTTGGGAATTGAAAAAACATTTATTAATTTGTTAATCATTGTCATTTTATCTATTTGTTTTTAAAATTAGACCAAGGCCAAGATGGCTATATTAAGTTTTGATCGTTCCTCAATATATGAATAGGGTTTTAAGTAAGTTGAAGTGTGAGCAATCACAACAGTAGTCTCACTGTGGAATTAAGGGAGAGGTTTTATTAGTCCCCCTTTGGCTTAGCCTTGTCTGTGATTTCAAGGCAAATGAAAAAAACTAGCTCTGAGGCGGCTTTTTAACTGGAGTTATTGTGCAAAGAAAATTGTCATTAGACAGTGGAACAAATAACCTCGAAACGTCATGGGTGTCTTCACAAGGGATCTAAAACAACAACAAAGAATTAATCAAATTAAAAGGAAGCCTTGTTATGCGATTTCAAATTAATTTCCAAAACCAAGCCTGTATTTAGTGGTTGACAAAAACTAAAAAGGGCAAGTCACAGTTTAGGGGCTCAGTAACAGTTTTATATTAGTGAAGAATTATCAATCCTTTAAGCTAATTTGGATAGGTTGGGGAACCATAAAGTGGGCTATGAAAATGGAGTAGTCTATTTGTTAAGCTCCCAAGCCCTTCCACAGTCTTTTTATGCCACTAGGGTACTAATAGACTTTTGTTTTCCCTTGTTGATCATCTGCCATTTATGGCACAGTAAATCCATCAAATTAATATAAATCTATGAAAGCAATTATTAATTTCTACGCTGTGTCAGGCAGCCAGAAAGGCCTCCCTACTGAAAAGATCCAACATGATCCGAAAAGACACAAAGTCTCCACATTAACTCTGCATAATATTCTGAACATCTATTGTTTCAGGAAACTTTCTAACTTTGTGAACTTTTAGTTTTTCTTTTTTTTTCTTCTTTTTTTTGTGGCCTTACATCATCTGCAATTCCAAATCCCTTTTTTCTCTCTATCTGAATTTTGCAGGATTCCATTTTTGCTCTTACCCAAATCATCCTAACTCCTCTCCTTTTCCCGTTTCTCCTCTCCTCATAGGCAAGCAGTTTAGGCAAGTGCCATATGCCCTGATTAAAGCTAGCGGCAGGCCAAGGAGCACAGGGAGGCTGTTTTGTCATTAGCCCCTTGTGCAGCTGAGGTGGAAACTCATTTAGCCCCATGCTGGACCTTCATTATGATAGACTTGTATCAGATGGCATCTCTGGCTGGGATCTGTGGCTCCTGGCTAACGGATGGGAAGATGCTGTGGCTTCGGCCCCTCTCCAGCCCCAGCAGGGAAAGAAAAAGGGCTTTAAATGGGGAAAGGGCTTGAAGACTGTTGTTGCAACAGAGTAATAGGGAGTGAATGGAGAAGAAAAGTGACTCGCTGACACAAAGGAGAAGAAACAGGTCAGACACTGGGTTTGGGTGATGGGCCTTAAAGCTGCAGTATGTAACTTTTGTAAAAAATAAGTTTTTTACATATTTGTTAAAACTGCCACTATGTCCTAGCAGTATAACATAAGACAGATAATTTGTGAAAAAATCAAGCTCCTCTGCCTTCTCTCAGTGCTAACTGTAGAAATACACCACTCCATCAGAAACAACCAATCAGAGAAGGAGGAGGGTCTTAGCATTATCAATCACCCTCGTGTACACGCTGTTCACACCTTCCCCCTTTCTCTCTGCTATGCTACAGCAGGTTCATCACAACGTAGACTGCCATGAATGTTAAGGCTGGTTAGCATGGCCACCAATCATGGCAGATAAACAGTTTTTCTGGAATGATAAGTTGTTTCTGTGCCATTAGCACATTAGCATCACGTGCATGAGGCTGATTAACAGAGCTAAGACACTCCTCTGGCTCTTATTTGTTGTTTTTGACCAGGAGTGGTGCATTTCTACAGCTGGCTATAGTAGCACTGGGAGGAGGTGGAGGAGCTTGATCTTTTCACAGATTATCTGTCTCATATTATACTGTCATGACAAGATGACAGTTTTAACAAACATATAAAAATAAATTTTTGTAAAAATTACATACTGCAGGTGAAAAACAAAAAGGGCTGAAATGGAAACAACAGAAGGAAATGACAAAGAGATTTCATGCTAGCAGTTTGACTCCAATACGTTTTGTGAAGTCAGTATAAGTGAAAGTTCCATTACACGCTGAAAACAGATGTCAGTTAGTTTGGTAGGAAAGTAAAGAAATTCTCAGAGAGGTTGAATGTTAACAGCTTGTCAGATGGCTGCCACTGTTTTAGTCAATAATTGCAGTTAAAAAACAACTCAAAATAAAATTGTTTCTGTCTCTGGAATGCAACTCTATATTAGTAGATATTATCAGCATACATTTTCACAAGAGGCTGTTGTAAGGTTATCACTGTTTTCTTATCCAAAAAACATGGGTGTTATTACATGAAGTGATGATGGTGGAGGCTGCTGGTTGTTTCAGTACACCTTCTTTGTTGATCAGTTTGATTAGGAGATTGTGAGTTCACAATTTCAAACAACTACAAGATCTGGAAAAGCATAGGGTGCATACCATCTTTGATGACATTGCATAAATGACAGCCTGCTGAAGATCCCAAAGTTTAATCCACTCTCTGCAACCTTTGAGAGGACTGACAAGTCAGAACTGATAACTCCATCAGCATACTCCACCACTGTAACTGTGACAGAGTAACACAGATAAGCCTGAGTATTTTTAGTTTGAGTTGTACTGAATTTCTAAAATCAGCCTAAAAATGGGTCTGTCTGTCAGTCTAGCTGTTAGACTAACAGAGCTAATACAATTTCCTTTCCTCTGAATTAACTGTGATATAAGAGCTCTCCACTAAAGTTAAGAAAGTTATTGCAGATAGCTTAACAAACCCTCACCTCAAAAAAAATCAAAGCTATCACTTTAAGCAGGGGTGCTCTCAAGACCTACTATCCTGCAGCTTAGAGATTTATCCCTTCTTCAACCTACCTGTTTAAATGAATGGCTGGCTACCAACCCTCTGCATAATTGAATGATATGCAAATGAGGGAATTCTGCCACTTGACTAAGGTGTGTTGAAAAACGGATGCATCCAAAAGTTGAAGGGTAATAGTTCTTTCGGACTGTACTTGGGCACTCTTTATTTAAGGTATCCATCCATCCTAGAACTTATTTCAGCTTTCATCAAGTAAGAGGCAAGAAGACTGTAGATTTATTGCCAGTTTATCACAGGGACTTCCTAACAATTAATGCTTAGGTTTTGTTTTAAAAAAGACACTTAATGTGAATTCTTTTTATCTCCCATATAGTGACTGATTTTTATTTGCTAGTCCAAACGGTTATTTCTTGAGACACACTAAGATATTGGCTTTCCTCCACAGTCAGATGATTTTTAGCTTGATTAGCACTGACTGTTGAGCAACCAGTCAGAAACTTAAGAGTCCAGTTCAGTGTGGACTCTTTTATTGAGTGAAGATGACTCAAAATTAGCTATTTTCAGCATGAGTAATGTGAAGTCAGAAGAAGCACAGAGGCTTAAGGAGTTTTTCAAAAGGACATGTTTAGGGGATGTTTGCAGTTCGTTTAATCTGGGAGAAAGGGCAAGATTTTCAACAGATAACAGGAAGGCTAAACATTTTACAGGAAAGTTGTTATTTTTTATCCTTTTTAGTTTTAAACCTTGGTCTGTCATTTAGCATTCTGGATTTGGAAATGTTGGCAGCCTTTTGGAAATCTGAAGGTAACCTACATTCTCTGAAATGTACGTAGACTGGTGTTTTTCCAACAGTGACGTTGAAAACCATGATAATCATTAATATTAGATTATAAAACAAATTTAAAATTTCCCCAAATTTTGTTTGTTTTAAAAGTAAAATGTTTTACACAAATGGTCATTCAAACTGCTAAATAATATTGTGCCTGCTCCTTATATGTATAATCAGTAACTGCTCATGGCAGGAAGATTAGAAATTATATTTTTATTGCAATGGTATATTTATTTATATTCTAGTTCTTAAAGAGAATTTGGAATTGGCCAAAATCAGTATGAGCAAGTAAAAGCCTTCCAAAAACAGAGAACAGAAATTGGCCAAAACTCTGATCAGCACATATCTAGTAACTACTGATAGCTTAAAAAAAGCATAGCTTTCTGTGTGATTACAGAAAAAACATTAGAGGCTATGACATTTGTATTGTTCTGTATGAATGCATGGTGAAACAACTTGGCCTTTAGACTTGAAGAAGCTGGAGAAGAGATATGCAAGTAGGCGGTCTTGTAAGTCTAAGGTTGATTGTGCGGAAGAGGCACATGAGGGATGGAGATAGAGGAAGTTTCTGCTGAGGCTGCATAAAAGGAAAAGACATAGGCCTGAGGGTCCCAATTCAGGGCTACTAACATGGTTCAGTGTGAAGACAGAGAGGTGTGGGGCGGAAAGAGCTGAAGAAGACAGTTGGGCCTGGAGGAGAAAGGAGTTGATGGGGCTCTGGACCTGAGATGAGCCTGTGGAAGGATCTGGGTCTTGCTCAGCCTGGTGCCTCTCTGGCAGATGCTGCAGCAGACTGGATGAGGGGACCACCACTGACACACTGCTGGCGGCAAGAGCTGTGTGTTCCTGGTAGACCGAAACCACCTCTCTGTCTGGCTGTCTCCTTCTCTCTGACTTCATCTACCCCTCCCTCCTTCTATCTTTCTCTCTGTCTGCATTCCTTCCTCTTTCTCCTCCTTTCCATTGTACACACTATCCTCTCATGCTTACAGCTGCACCTCCTACACTCAGATCTACACATAGACAGCAAAACATGCTAGTTGCTGACACACTGAAAATACTGTACACACAATGTGTAGACAGGGTACAAAAATTATAAGCTTGAAATGTTGCAAAGTAAATGGCTGAAACAATTTTTTCCCTGTTTGCTGACAGCTGTGCTACCTCCTGTAATAAAAAGTCAATGAACCAAGGGCAGTCAATATACTCCTATATAACAGACTTGAAGATTTGTCATTTCCCATTCCGTTTTCTGTGTGCATGCATGTTTTTTATTTGAATTTTTTATTTTTTATTTTAAAAAAAATATCCATTACTGTTTGCTGTTCAAAAATGCAGATAGCAGTCGAGCCACACATGCACACAAACACGTTTAAGATGTCTCTTAAAATGGAGAAATCTGAACGAAAATGCGTTCACACACCCCACACCCCCTGCAAAACGCAACCTGAGGAGAAGGCATCTGACTGTGACAAACCAAATACGCTCTGTAACAGAATTTTCCATTTCTGCAAAACTGATAAGGGAGAGAAAACATAACAACTGCGAGTGGCACATATCTGAGGGAGGTGATTTCAAAGAACAACACCAAGGCACTCCAGATGCCTCCTCTCGCTGCGTTCTTACATAAATATGCCGTTAAGCAATATGATGTATTATTATTACCTGAAAACATGCTCTGAGCACGGGTAGGCAGCATATGAGCCAAGCGCTTAAGTTCCCCAAAGGAGATTGTCTCGACACCACATATCAGGCACTGCTATTGGATTCCCTGACTTTTAACTGGGTTAACCCACTTCCTGGTGAATACAAATTCAATTTTAACTGCCGCAGTTTTTTATTTGCCATGCATCCCCCCTATCCCCCGACCCCATTCCCTTTTCACTTTTCTCACTCTCAATAGACTGGCATAACCAAGTAGAAACAATTTTCCTCTATTGAGTATACACAAACTCTAAAATTAAAATGAAGTGCTATTATATGTTGGCAAAAAGGTGGTGGTGGTGGGGTCTAGAAGCATAGACTGATCCATCTGATATTGTTTATTCCCTTCATTGATCTCATTCTACACATAGTAATTCCCCTGCCTCACTGTTGTTTTATTCAAGATGGGAGATGATCATTTCACCAGCACACCTCTCCTCTGACTGAGGATAGATAACTTGTTTATTACTTATTCTGTTAAAAAGGGAGGGGTTAAATCCTCCATTTTACTGCTTTTAAAGGGAATAGTTTTTACATCTAAATAAAGATTTAATGTACAAAGTTGAGTTTTCAAGTAAAAACAAAAAATTGGACAACTGTAATGAAAGCAGGTAAAAAGCACAATATTATTCACATTTTACTTGAATCTGATAGAATATCTGTAAATGGGGGGGGGATTAGGGTGATAGCTAAGAGTCCTTCCTCAAAGACTTAGAGCTCATCACCAAGGTTAACTGTCAAAGCACTGGTGGAAACATGAGAAAAGCTGGTCAGCAATTATGAGAACGGTTTGAATGATGTGACCCCAAAAGATTTTTCCATTGATTAGTGAGAAGGGTGTGAATAATTTTCAACATACTATTTTCTTATTCTAAATAAGAATATATATATATATATATATATATATATATATATATATATATATATATATATATATATATATATATATATATATATATATATATATTTTTTTTTTTTTTTTTTTTTTTTTTTTAATGATATACCATGTACATGTCTTGAGCGATGCATGTTATTTTTTTATCAGAAAAAAATTGAATGAAATGAATGACTGAAAATATTTTGAAATCTAAATTTGACAGGGGTATGAATAAGTCTGGGACTGACAATCTATTTCACACAGTTTGAAACTATTCAAATCATTTTTTTTCCTCAGTGTTCTCCATTTCAATTCTTAAAAAAATAAACATTTGAAAGACAAAATATTGTGATTAACCGGGGAAAAAAAGGATTTTCAAAGAAACAGAGCTAAAAAAAACAAAAAAAAAAACATTTGTATATGATCCTGGAGACCCGACAGAACAATTTCTGGCATGACAACCTTCAGTTAAATACCAAAGTTTCACAGTAAGGCACATCATATTCTGATTTCTTTAACTTAAAACATAAAAGCAGTAATTGTTCCAACTTCCACTAAAACAAAACTGACTGATTATTCCAGTTATATATAAGATTTATTCATTAAATTTATATTTCAGTATATAGAGATTTCTGCAAAAATCCAGAATGAACACTTGCTAAATTTAGTGGCAGTTTTCAAGAGTTTACTGTAATTGCATGTCTCAGTGTTATCTTAAAAAGTGTGATGGGTTGTAAATTCTTTTAGTTTCCACAATATGACTGTCATTTTGAATTGCAAATGAAAATATTTCCAATCCAATCTGACTTACTCGTAAACCAGGAAAAGTATGGCAGCTTTTATCCAATCAGCTGACCAGCAGTGCAGAGGGAACAGATGAGGGGCAGTGTTATTTTATGTTTCACACATCCACGTATTCCAAAGAAAATTCTGCCAATCACTCCTGCAGTTTCTCTGGTTATCGAAGGAACTTTAAGCAGAATTTTAGAAGTTTTGGAATGAACCGTGACGTTTTCAAACCTTGGTATACCCTGATACCAGAAACTACCAATATTATTATAATTATAAAATTATATGGTTTATTTTTTAAGTTTGATTCTTTCAGTTTGATTTCTTCTGGTGGATGCTGCTTAAAACTCGTTTGATGTTTAGTTATGTCTGGAGTAAGAAAAGATGATGGTTTTGTTGAATAATACACCATATTAATGTGTTAACTCAGCATTTTGCTGTAACAAACAAGCAAAGATAACAAAAAAAAATACTGAATAGAAGGTGCAAGACTGGGCTCAAAAACCACCAACTGAAAAGTGCTCTTGAAGACGTACATGTTTTTAACTGTGCAGACCTGTCTTCCAGGGTGTGTGTGACTGTCTTCTCAATGGGTTAATGGCTTCCTCAAGCAAGAGGAGCCAGAGCAGGGCCTAAACAAAGCCAGATGAGGGACTCAGGAAGCTTTTCAGGACTTCATTAGGTTCTCTTTTTGAGAGGGGAGGTTAAGAGCCCAGCAAGCTGGTACTGTTTAGCTGCTTTACGTCAACAGGAATGCTCATGCAGCTGCTTTCTAGACCCACCAATGAACACACACAAACACACGTATATTCCACACCATACAACATGCACAGTTGTAGCCAGAGATACGACTCTAAGATCACATGCATACACATACCCTGACTGTCCCCATGTAGCCTCCGGTTCAGGCAACACGCAGCAGTAAATTCTATCTTGTTAGCATGAGAGAAAAGGGCCACACAAGGACTTTCACAATCACTCCCTTTGGTACAGTTCTAATGTTGCTGTGGGCACCAACATGCATGTACACTCTATTGTAGTCGATCTTCAGGGCTCTTTTGTTTGGTGTCATATATTTACTTTATACCACTGATATGGTGTTTGGTTCAATTAATGTAGTCTTTATTGATCCATATGGCCTCTATGTTTCTTGATGATGAATAAAATGTCAAATGAATATTTGACATTTTATCAAGAAACAACAAGTTCACTACAAATCAAGATGATATTTTCTGCTAACTGGGAACATTTATTTACTTCATGTCACACGTGTATCTGTGCCCAAATAAACTATTAGACGAGGAAAACTTAGCTTAAGCTGTGTTTTTACAAGAGCTCTGTGTCTTTTGGTGTGACTTTAGAGGTATTGAGTTGCAACTGGTTGCCTGGCCTGTATACAACAACGTCCCTTTAGCAGAGCTGAAAGGAAGCAGAGGAGAAGGGGCCAAGATGATTAGATGGATATCATAGCTTTGGACACGTGTAGCAGAGATTTGATGAGTAAGGTTGAGAGAGGTGCGTCTTTGTCTGTGTGTGTGTCTGTGTGCGTGTGTGCAAGTGTGTGTGACAGGCATGGAGGGGGGGCTGAAAGGGAAGCCGATGAATATCAAATGAACAGAGAAGAGGTCTGTAAGTCGAGCCTTGTATCTTTTACCCCCCCACACTTCTTTGTGTGTGTGTGTGTGTGTGTGTGTGTGTGTGTGTGTGTGTGTGTGTGTGTGTGTGTGTGTGTGTGTGTGTGTGTGCAGGGGTGGGGGTGTTTTGTTGTTCTCTTAGAGTGAAAATAATGGGAGCTGATGACAGTGTGTGTGTGCAGACATAAAGAGGCGTGTGTTAAGATGTGTGTGTGTTTTCTGTTTAAGAGGGTTGTGTTTAAGCACCACCTAGTGCCCGAGTGCAGCACCTTACCTGTGCTGGTAAACAGAACTGTTCCATTCAAAAGTATGTTCCATGGTTACTAACTGAGAGGGTAGTATCTGATCAGTCTCGACAAGTTCAACTTGATTTTTTTAATAACAGAGTTGGAAGAGCAGGTCATGGAACACTTTTAGATCAATTTTATGTCAAATGGCAAGGCATTTACACAATAATTCAGTTTAAACTATTAGTTATATATATATATATATATATATATATATATATATATATATATATATATATATATATATATATATATATATATATATATATATCATCAGTATATTAAAATATCATTATGGTAGTAATTTACTTTCCATAATGCTAAGCTAAACTCTAATATACTGCCATAATGTAGCCAAAATACAGAATGTGACACGGTCCTCCCACGTAACACCTTGTGCCTGTTCTGAGATTTAGGGGCTATTGTGAGACAGAGATAATGTCACAATCAATTCTTCATTCATCTGACAATCCCAACCAGCCACCAGATAAGAGGCATGAGGAGAGCCTGGGCTAATTATGGCACACATGGCTTAGCAAACTTTCCCCCATTTCATCCGCTCATTTCAATGTGCCCTTGAATGCAGTCTACTGTCAACACACATCCATCGCAGTTGGCTTGCTCTAACTTAGCACCACAGCCCCATCAAGCCCTTCCAAACAGGCTGGTGACAGTGATGTGAGGCTGTCGTGGTGGATCAAGGTAATTCAGTCTGAGCCCCCCCTCCGCTTCCCCGCCCCACCCCTTCTGCACCCTCCTCACTCCCCCGTTGTCAGTTGAGCGCGCTGTGACCCTCAGGCCTTCAGATTCAGCTCCCCAGACCTGTTTATTTTTATCACAACAATGAAAATTAGCATGATGCTGAACGTCTATACACGGTGAACGCCTTCAAGGCTGTTTGTGTGCATGTGTTGATATTTGTGTGAACGCTCATGGTTTTCAGTCAACGGGATATATGTGTTTGTGTGTGTGTGTGTGTGTGTGTGTGTGTGTGTGTGTGTGGGCAGGAGTGACAGTGTCACCTTCTTATCACGGGGCCAATGCTGTGTAGACAGGGAGATTTAGCAGAGAGATTGAGGGGGCTTGGTGGTTACTACTGTGTGCTGTGACAGGTATCACCAAAACAAGGATTATCAAAACAAAGATTCCATGAAACTGTCACAGAAGCAGAAAGTCCCAAAGGCATTTTGCATTAGAAATGTCAAAATTCTTGATTGTAATGGGTTTTTTGTACTTTAGCTCATTTGGTTTTAATGTCAGACTGATTTTATTCACCAACAGATATTCATCGCGAATTGACTTTGTTTTGGTGAGCAATTTCATAAACTTTACTTTGCATGCTCAGCTGAAAGACTTAAAGTGGTAGTTTGGATTTTTTTTTATAGTCGTACCTCTGTTACATTATGATTACTAATTTGTCCTAACCTGTAGGAGACTGATGTCACATCACTGTGAATTTCTAGGAAAGTTTGAATCCTCAACATGAAAGGCCAGTGGCAAGTCAGATGGACTGGTCTTATCTTAGCAAATCGATATATATATATATATATATATATATATATATATATATATATATATATATATATATATATATATATATATATATATATATATATATATATATATATATATATATATATATATATATATATATATATATATATCCATGTTACTGTGCTAAAGTGAGGTCAGTACTGAAACATAGATTGATTGGCATAAAGTACAAGAGTTTTTTTTCTCCTATTCATTTGAAGTATGGATTTTGTTGTTGTGCCATGCTTCTGTTTTGCTCAAATTCAACATTTCTTTAAAAACCGTAGAAAAAACTATATATTTTTTTAATTTAAAGGAATCATATCAAGTTTTAAACATAAACTACTAAATGTACATCAGCTTTTGTACACACCTATTTGTGATTTTTACCAAGGGCAGGCAAGACTGCTGCAGGCTGAAGATTTTGCTTGAGAAATACTTAAGTTGTTGAGATGCATGAAGCAGAGACAGATGTTTAATGCCTTCTCTGCCTGCACACATACATTTGTGTGCAATCTGGCCTCTCAGAAAAAGCTCATAGATGCATGTTTCTTCACACGAACAAGCACTGCTGTGGAAGTTTTTCTCCAGTGTGACTGGCAGTAGTGATGAAGGTAGGAAGATAAATCTGATTAAAAGTGAAGATGGGTGGAAGTGGGAGGCATTCTGGTGTTATTTTAGCAAGGCTTTTGATGTGTCATATACTGCTACTCAATTTGACAACACAGCTGAACAACATTTATTTGACCGCACTCATGGTCTCCATGTTGCAAAGTAGTATTTGTCATTGCTGAAAAATGAGCTTCCTGAAACAACTTTGACACTCAGCTCTGATGGGAGTTTTTTTTTTGTTTGTTTGTTTGTTTTAGACTCAAGAGTAAAGTTGGACATGAGAAACATGGTTTAGAGTCTTCAGAACACAAGGGTTGAGGACAAAAACTGTATTTAAAGTCAAACGCAGTCTTTTTGTCTGAAAGACATGCACTGTGAACTGACTTACTAACACATCCTCTTTTTCAAAAGATATTTATGAAAAAGCCAGATAGTTATTTAACGTTATAAAAGCTATTTTCAATACATAAAATGGTAAATGGACCGAACTTGTATAGCATTTTTCCAGTCATACTGACCACTCAAAGCAGTTCACACTTGAGTCACATGCACTCACAAACGTGCACGCATACACTGACACACAGATCACTCGGCAACTTGGGGTTGAGTGACTTGCCCAGGGGCACATCAGCATATGACAGGAGGAAGCTGGAATCGAATAAATAAAAAGGAGGATTCACAATCTACATTACACATCCTTCTATGTGTAATAAGATGTGCAATGTTTATATTCTAACTAAATTTCAAAAAATGCTATCATTGTATTGTCGAATTAGTCAAAACAGATATTAGATTGTATTATTCTATCCAGTTAAACAGCCTGAGAGCATACAGCTGTCATTAGGATTAGAAGATGGTGAAGTGTTTTGAAGTGTAATGCCTAACCTATACTGCAGACATTCCTGTGGTTGTCGTGGCCAAAGAACTCAATCTTTGTATCACGTTCAACAAAGTTCTTCCAGAAGACTTATTGCTTTTATTCATGTGGTCAACAGCAAACTTTCATTGGAGCTGCAGGGTGTTAACTTTTGAGAAGAAGAGTGATTTATAAACTGCACCTTTTGGCCTGGCCTCAGCAAGTGGAAAGATATTTTTGACATTTTTTGTACCACTGAATTCCAGTTTAAGCGGATGTATGCTCTATGTTTACATGTGCTGTATGCTGAAATGTTGTGCAGAGTTGATGCCAGAATGTCAAAACTCCCAGTGTGCTAAATCTGCTTTATCAGAACCCAATCGATCCTATCACCATTGACGGACACCAACAAAATTTCAGGTGAAAATCTTAGCTGCAGATTCTCTGTGTGGAGTTTGAATGAAGCAAACTGATTTTGTCATTTGTGAAACAGTACTGATGATGATACATTTCTGGGCTTTTCCAGGTCTTACAGTTGCTTGGAAATTATCACGGTGGACTAATGATAGCTGGCACCCTAAGCCAATAAAATGTTGGTTTGTGGTGACATGGATGAAAATAGCAACAAGCTTAACAATTGTCACCTGTGAAACATAAATTTGATAATCACTAAAACACCATGAACATGTTTCAGTTTGAGTTGTTTTATAATGCTAAAGTTAGCTAAAATGGTTGTTTTATCTAGCTTGTTAAGCTTTTACCAATAAAAGGATTTATATTATAACCTTACTGCAATATAACAAGTTTTTTTTTTTTTTTTTTTTTTTTTTTTTTTTTTTTTTTTTTTTTTTTTTTTTTACAAGTAAGAGAAGCACTACTAAAAATAGCGTCAAAGAAACCCACTTCAAAAAAAAAAAAAAAAAAAAAAAAAAAAAAAAATCTGAAGCATTTCTTCTTATAGTTCCTTAATGTAATATTTTTTTGGTTGATGACAATTCCAACATAAATCTGTGTTTTTACAGAAGTGTGTTTTAAAAAATGTTCATGTCTTCATATTCTTTAAATATTTAGATTATTTAAATATTCTTTAAATCATGAAAACAATTAGGAATTTTGTAACTGCAACCAGTGTTGGAGGAAACTTTTCCCTTTAAATGATAGATAAATATATCCAATAAACACAATTCAGTTGTGTGGTTTCTCCATGACTCAAGAATCCCTGAGAGCACTCAGTCAAAACTGCATGGCGAAAGGCAGATATGGCAGAGTGCTGAAGATCCATTTAAAATATGATTAGAACTGAATTAATAAACATTGACATTTGTGTTTGTTCCAATGTAGCAAGCGGCCCGCCATTTCCTGCCAATGGCCCTGTGGATGACACTAATACCTTGTAATCAAAGGAAATGCGTATAGCCCCACAACGATTACATTCAGATTTTGTCTCTTTCGTTTTCCATACTTCACTCTTGTTTGTTTCGCTGTAATGCAGATCCGTTCTGGGTTTATTTTCTACCCTCAAAACTGAATCTTTTATTTGATTTGTGGCAGAAGAGAAAAAAAAAAACATGCTGGTGAAATTGCATCCACATGGCAGAGCCTCTGAGCCCTTATTGCAGCTTTACTGGTACTGACAACAGGCTACGATAACAACATGAGGCCAGGAACAACTGTGAGGAAGACCAAATCACTTTACGTCTTTTTATTGTATCTCATAAATAAATGTGGAAGATTTTATATTATGCATGCAACACAAATCAATTGCACTGTTTTTCCTTTGCAGTATAACACAAACTGTTTTTCCCAAGTGTTGTTTGGTTTTTCAAGGCCCCAATAGTCAAAATGACAGAAACTACTGTTGTTGCCTTTAGAAAGCAGGGCACATTTATTTATTTCACTATAAATACATCTCTTCTTTGATGACCTTAGAAGTTTGTTCATGAAGAAGCAGCATAATACAGACCAAGGTCTGGGAAAAATTGTGGAGAATATCCCAAACTTTGAGTTTCTCACAAAGCTCTGTTCAATCTATCATTAAAATGGAAAGAGAATGACACAACTACAATGCTATCAAGTCATGGCGTTCCACCTAAACTGACAGAACGGACAAGGAGATCATAAATCAGACAAGCCAAGAGGCCAATGGTGGATCAGCAGTAGATGCAGCTCAGGTGGGAGACTGTCGACATGACACAGCTAATAAATATGTAATCTGTGGAAAAATTGGTTAAAAAAACAAGCTCTTCTGACTCCTCCCTGCAGTCCTATAGCCATCTGGAAATATACCGCTCCCGGTCAGAAACAACCAATCAGAGCCAGGAAGAACGCCTTAGCAGTGTCAATCATGCTCATGTATGCACTTCTCACATCCTTCCCCTGCACAGCGCACACTGTTGCTCAAGCTCAAGATTGCTGGTGTGCTGTCGCCATGCTAATGGCAGAGAAACAACTTAATGTTACAGGAAAACTTCCAATTGTTCGAGTTCTTGGCAAGATCTGCTGTGGGGGAGGAGGTGTGGAGGGAGGGCTGTAGCACAACAGAGAGTAAGGGAGAGGGACCTGTAAGGTGTGCTTGTTTAAATTTTCAGGCGAAGTCCACAGTTTTCTCAGAACTCCCTTAAAGCTTATAAGAGCTTTAGGCTAAAGCCTCATTTACCCAAGTCATACTTACAAACAACACATTCATATACTGATAAACAGATTGGCAGGTAACTTGAGGTTAAATGTGGGAGAAGGAAGAAGCTTGATTTAAACCAACAAGTTTTGATTACAAAAGACTACCCTTACCTTTGAGTGTTTTCCCACAAATGCCCATTGAAGTTTAGGGTTGCAAGAGAGAGGCAAGAAGAAAGCCATTGTTTAAAAGAATCCATAATTCTCAGTTCCAGTTTTCCACAGCCATGTGAGGGATCAGCAAATGTGTGGAAAAATGTGCTCTGACCAGAGGAAATTAAAACTAAGCATTTTAACACCAAAAAGCATGTATGGCAAAAAGCTAACACTGCACATCACCCTGAACACACCTTACACAATCATACTGAAGCAAGGTAGAAACAATATAATGCTGAGGGAACACTTTTCTTTTAGTTGGGACAGGGAAGCTGGTCAGAGTTGGTGGGAAGGTGGGTGGATATATATTCTAGACAATCTAATAAGAAAACTGGTTAGAACCTACAAAAGAATTTTGACTTGGGTTGAAGTGCACTTTTCAGCAGGACTCTGACACTGTGCACACAACCAGAGGTAGTTGTGATAAAAAATAAAAAAAAAAATCATGTTGTTCAAAATGTCCTGTAGAGAATCTTTGACAGAAATTTGAAATTGATGTTGACAGATGTTTTCCATCCAATCTAACTGAGATTGAGAAGGTTTGCAAAGAACAATGGCTAAACACTTCAGTGTGTAGATTTGTGAAGGTACTTGAGACATACCCAAAAAATTGTAACTGAGCAATAATTGAGGCAAAAGAAGGTTCTATAAAATACTGAAAAGAAATGCAAGCCAAACTTTTCAGATTTCTTTTTTTGTTAAAGATAATAATTAAACCATGTATCATTTTCCTTCCCCATGAAAATTATGCACTACTTTGAGTTGGTTTATCATCTAAAATGCATTAAAAAAAAATTGTGCAAGTTCAAGGATGAGGAACACTTTTGCAAGAACCTGTTGCTGTCAACTGGCTTTCTTTCTTAAACTAATGGAAATGGCTCCATCATTTACTCAACATCTTAAAGTTAAAAGTGCAACTTCTGCTACACTTTTAACAGTGGCATAATACTGACAACAATAAAAAAGCTAGACCCTCCCACATAATCATTCACTGTGTCCTCTTCACCTCAGGATTTAGTTGACAGGGCATGAAGGGATCTAGATGCGCTCTCATATCTATCACTGGGTGACTTTTCTCTCCTTTTCTTCTCTAAAGCCTGTGAAGACAGTTCACCCTGAGGAAAGAGGCGGCTATGTTTTCACCTCTTCCGAAAGCAGGAGGTGGGGGAGGTGGGTGATTAGCCAGTTGAAAGGTTATGTGGTAAGTCAACATTAGCTTTTCGGCTTACTTCAATGATTGAGCCCTGTAATTATATTACACAATCACACACCTTTTTTGTGAAATCCTAATCTGTTTATACCTTTTAAATTTCACAAATTAAACTTTTGGCCTAACTTACGTTCCATTTGTTTATGAGTCTTGAATTGGGAGACCTATCATTTTTACTTTACTCTTCTTAAAATATTTGCTTCATAAGTGTGTGGCGAGTCCTTTTTCTGTGCTGTACTCCTTTCTGAAGAATCTATATTTGTAGCAACTGTATTTAGAATGTAATCACAAAGAAATGCCCTTAGGATAACATTTCAAGATGATATATGTATATGTATATCATGGAATGATGGGAAATCCATAGATAAAAGTCTAAAATTATAAACCCCAATGACTGCCTCTCCAAACTATTTGCTGCCTAAATGCTATACTTTAACAGATTTCCCTTATGACAAAAACAGGGGGACTACACAGCATGGATAGATCTCTTCATCTTTATAAAAACAATGATGAAACAAACGTCTCCTCTCCTGCTAATATTTATATTTACCTTAGAGCGAAAACATGCGGACATGTCTCCTGCTGACACTAATCCACAATAAATTTGTCTTTTTTTGTGATTGTTTATAAAGTAAAAAAGACAAATGTTTGTGTTCATCTGGATTTAATTGACAGACTTCTCTTGGTTAGGACCCGCAATGGGACAGGGAAAAAAAACAATAACAAAAAAGCATTTGCTTGTACTTTACACATGATGAAGAGGTGTTGAAAAATATTTCAGCTCAAATTCAAGGTACATCATGTTAATGTATTTTCTACTCCGATTTGTGAATGCATAGTTGAAACCAGAAGTTTACATACACTGACTAATAGGACACAAACACCTTTTTTTACTCACTATCTGAAATTAAATCAGACCAAACTTTTCTTGTTTTAGGTCATTTAAAATTACCAAAATTATTTCTATTTGCCAAACACCAAACTAATGAGAGAATAAATATGTCAGATATTTATTTATTAATATCTTCAAAATCAGAACTTTACATATAGTTTTTGGTAGCGCTGCCTTTGAACTGCATGACTTGGGTTAAACATTTTGGGTTTCCTCTCAAAAGCTTCTCACAATAGCTGAGTTCTAGCTCATTCCTCCTGATAGAACTGGTGGAATTGAGTCAAGTTTGTAGATCGCCTCGCTTACACACACCTTTTCAGATCTACCCACAATTTTGCTATAGGATTAAGATCAGGCCTTTGTGATGGCCATGCCAAAACATTGACTTTGGTGTCCTTAAGCCACTTTGTAACCACTCTGGCTGTATGCTTAAGGCTATTGTCCATTTGGAAGACCCATTTGAGCATGAACTTTAACTTCCTGGCTGATGTCTTTAGATATTGATTCAATATTTTCTTATAATAGTGCAATCTATTATATGAAATGAACCAATTCCTCCTGCAGCAAAACAGCCCCACAACATGATGTTGCCACCCCCATACTTCATATTTGGAATGGTCTTACCAGGCTTACAAGTGTCCACATTGTACTCCAAATGTAACAATGGTCATTATGGCCAAACAGTTCTACTTTAATTTCATCAAACTACAGGACATGTGCCTTTGTCCCTGTGTGCACTTGTAAACTGCAATCTGGCTTTTAATGTTTCTTTTGGAGTAATAGCTTCCTACTCGCTGAATGGCCTTTCAGCCCATGTCTGTACAGGACACATTTGACTGTGGATCATGACACTGTCTTACCAGCTTCAGCAGCATCTTCACAAGGTCTTTGACTTTTGTTTTGGGCTCAATCTACACATTTCAGACAAAAACATGTTCATCTCTGGGACACAGAATCCGTCTCCTTCCGAAGCCTCTAAGCATTAGTATTACCTAGACTCACTACTGTGACCAAAACTTTATAACCTGAGTAATTATAAAATGCAGTTTTCAAATAGGGCTTTTAATCGTTGCAGGGAAAAAATGCTTTCCAGACCAAACTGGCTCCATAAGAAAAAAGTAATTCCACCCTCAGCCTAATGACTAGTTGTGCAAACGTTTGCAATAACTGACTTTGAGTCTTCTGCATTGCTGTGGATACATTTTGGCTCAGTCTTCTTTGCAGAATGTGTTTAATTTTAAGCATAATCTGCTTGGTTTAAGATAAAGACACTGGATCTCAATTAGATTTAAGGCTGGACTTTGACTAGGCCACTCTAAAATCTTCAGTTTGGTTAATTATTTATTTTTGAGCCATTCAGAGGTGGACTTGCTGTTGCTACTGCAAAATCCAAAGACATTTGAGCTGAAGTCATTAAATGATGACTGGACAGTCACCTTCATTAAAGCACCTTGTGTTGGACTATTGATATGATGTTGTTTTTCTGAAATGCTGTTAGTTTTTTGTCAGTCCATAGAATATTTTCCTAAAAGTCCTCATTTGACCTTCTGAATGAGTCTTCAATGTGCTTCTGTAAATATCCACCACTATTCCATGTTTTGTTAATTTGTGGATATTGGCTCTCACTGCAGTTTTCCGCTGTCCCAAAGCTAAGAATTAGCTTTGTAACCCTTTCCATAGTGATAAATGCCAAAGCCTTTTTCTTCATCTGTTCTTAAATTCCATTAGAGGGTCATGACTTTTTGCTTTTTTGAGATTTGCTAGCTTTGTTCATGTTGTCAGGCTCTATTTAAGTGATTTCTTGATACTATAAGTCTCGCAGCATTTAGCCTTGAGTGAAATTGTATTTAGTTATTTTAAAAAAATGTTAATCAGTTAATTCATGATTTAACAAGAGGGGATGGCTACATTTTCACTTAGGGACAGGCACTGTACTACTGCCAAATTTGCTTCTCATCCACAGTATAGGGTGTCAGTTCTACCATTCACTGGGTGATTTGCTGGAGCATCCCAATTTAGAATCCAACATATGTATTCGAAACACATATGTTACACTGGATAGTGTAAATACTTGGAGAAAAAAGTCAAACAATGCACAACTGATAAAGAGATCAAAAAACATAATTTCGGCATTCCCTGTTACCGTCATAATAGTAATAAAACTTGGTTAATAAGGAACATGTTAGTCCAGACCTCAGCAAATTTATTTGAAGTATATGATACACAACTTTTTTTCTATTAATGCTCAATCCAGCTCTAATATGCCACAGTAGAAAGAGTACATTTGATATGCTACCATTGTTTCACTGATGGATATTTCTTTCTTAGACTTGTTAACAGAGCTTGGTAAATCTCTTTTACCACTTATCCCAATAAGTACAGTTGATGATGATGAATGCTCCATTCATGATCTGTTCTCTTTTTTTATTTTCATGCACACCAGGCACTGTTTTTGGGGTGATTGGATTAGATACTGGGATCTTAAATATTATTGGAATATATATGTGTGTGTGTGTGTGTGTGTGTGTGTGTGTGTGTGTGTGTGTGTGTGTGTGTGTGTGTGTGTGTGTGTGTGTGTGTGTGTAATCTTGAGCCTTTGTTTCCTCTTTCTATGTTATCTGTTGGATCAGAACCAACAAAAGTAGTTTTATTTGGTTCAAACTGTTCTTTTTCCCTAATACTTGCAGTATGCAGTATACAAAAGACTCAGTGTTACAAACCTGTAACAATATTAGCCAAATGTTAAATTGTTACAGCAAAAACAAAACAAAGCAAACAAACAAAAAAACAATTCTTCTTAGTTTACTTTGAGCATTGCAGATAGCAATAAATTTCAATATACATACATAGGCATGACGTACAGTGTCACGGAATAACTATCTTCATCTGACAGTTTTGAGCTCTCAATTTCATGGGACCCGAGTATAGAATGATTTTGATATTCTTAGAACATTTTTTGGACACACTTGAATGGTAGGAGCTAAAGCCAGGCTGCTCAAAGGTCCCTCACCAACTGTCACCTCCACACTCTGGAGAGGGAGCAAGGGCAATAAGGAGAATTCTGGAGCAAGACTAAGGTGGTAAAAGGCCAGCTGCCTTCGTCTCGGTCTATGTCCTCTGACCCAGTTTCCCACCTCGTCCACCTCCTGTGAATTCCCAGAATCCAGCTCCTCTCTCAAATGCTCAGTCAAGATTAATGGTGTGAACACAAACCTGCTGGCAAACTGGATGTAAGGAAGATGTCTGAGGTAAGACCTAACAGAAGTTGTGAGAGTAAGTTTAGACTCCTGAGCAGTTATGTATGGACATGTGCTCAAAAAAATATGGCAGGTGTATAGGGACTTACCTCATGGTGAAGAGTTATCTTACTAATCTTGTTGCATGAGAAAGTAGCTCATATTTCACTCTCTCTGATCTGCCAACTTCTCTGTCTTTCACTCTTTCTGTCTCTCAGCCTGACCGCCTTGGGGGAGAGATGGCAAATTCTCTAGGCCTGAAAGTATGTGAGAAGACTTGGTTGGACAGAAGTTCAAAATGTCATAGGGAGTGAAGTTGTGTTTCGACATGAAGCCTTGTTTGTGATTATCAGCAAACCTGTCAGGAGGACGTTTGATGTAGTATTTGGGTGATGTCCTCGGGCACCATGTTTGTGTTAGCTTCCATATGGATTAGCCTCATATAGTTAGGTCTTGCCTGGGATGATCCATCAGAAGGCACAGCGTGCCTGGTGTTACACTCATCTCCATTTTCACTAAATGCCCTTCAAAAGTATTCATACCTCTTAAACTTTTTTCATATTTTGCCACATTATGGCCAAACAACTTTAGTATATTTTAATGTGATTTTCTGATAGATCAAAATGGTGCCTAATTGTAACATGAATAGAAAATTGCACAGCAGATGGTTTTAAAAAAAGTTTTTATATACAAAAATCAGAAAAGTGTGGCATGTATTTGCTTTCAGCCCCTTTTATTCTGATTTGCCTGAATAAAATCCTGTGCAAACTTCAAAGAATATGAACAGTTTTGCAGGGCACTGTTTATTCCTGTGCGTTGTCAAGAAAAATATACTTTCTATAGTTCTCGGATTAATTATATTATCTAATAGCATCAACATAATTACTCTGCCTAAACAGCCAAAAAAAGCTAATTTTCTTCAAAGAATTTCTTTTGTGAAATTATACACCTGCATAATTAATAACAATGATTAAGCTAATGACCCTGTGAGCTTTAACCTTATTCAACAGCTTCTAATTACAAATCTGTAATATTCCTAATCTGCTTCAGTTAGCCTTAAAACAGAAGGTTAAGAAACATTAAATATTAATGCAAACGGCAAACTACAACATTAACGAGACTGGTCATTTAACCTCAGCTTTAAAATAAAATTTCCTTTAACTGTCTTAGATGAAACCCAGTAACTAAATAGCTGCTGGAGGTCATTCATCAAGTTCTACTTAGGTAAAGGTGAAATATTATTGCTGTGCTCTTATCAAGGCTTTACTATTTTCAGCCACTCCTTCTTAGTTTAGTTAGTTCCTGATATCTGAGGCCTTCATATGCTGATGTAAATAGTTTTGTTTCTGGTGTAGAACATGTTTGTATAGCCAGTAGGTGTTGTGCCTCACTTGTACCTCCTTGTTGTCTTTCAATTAGCATACTATCTTTTGAGTATCTGAGCCAAACAGGTGTGTGTTGTAAAGTGCCTAAGCTGATAGGCTTGTAGAGATACACAGTACTTTTTCACTGGTACCCCATCGAAGGCCACAGGCCTTATTGAGTCATCATGGGAGAGACATGATGAACACTTGGCGGAAAAGTGGATACACACAGAGGTGCACCTAGGAATCTGTTGTCAATGCACTAAGTACTAGCAGGTAACACAAACAACAGTCTTCAGTCTGCAAGAAGGATAAAATAAGTATTTCTAGCATTAGTAAAGTGTTTAAAAATTGAATGAATGAATGAATGAATGAATGAATGAATGAAGTGTGCCAAAGACGTAAGCTGTTTGAAAGGTAATGATTTTCCACATTCGTCTTTCATGTTGCTCCAACAAAGAGTTAGATTTGGGCATGTTCTGATCATTTAACTCCTTCACCATGTTGCACCTTTGTAAATTAGGTCCTTTCATTTGCCACTTTTTCAGAAATTAATAGGAGCTGCAGGGTGTCAGTTCCCTGAGTTAAGATAAGGGAATATGCACAGAGACTGTTATTTACATGTAGAGGTACTGAACATGCTAACTGCTAATATAAAATACTAAAGACAGTTTCAAATGTCAACTCTGTAATGATTTTGCCTATGTTTGTTACAACCCTGTGTTACAGTGATAGCTCCCTGAAACTCACTGTGGGACGCCACCTCTGGCTCTAAAATAAATCATGCATGACTACTCATGGCATGAAGACTAAAAAATATATTTTGAATCCTGTTGGTTATAGTTCACAATGAACAATTATAATCAGCTAAAACCTAGACATCATAAATCAGCCAAACATCTCTGATTGGTGCATTTCAAAATATAATCTAAAATATAAATAAATTCCAACCCTGTTCCAAGCTTCCACCAGCATGATAATGGTCTTTGTGTTTTACTGGTATAGCATTTGTGGCTGTATGGGAGCTGGACAGAACAAGAGCTTTAACATTATTCCTGTGTACATCCACCTCTTCCAGAATGAGTCTGGCTGCTGACTTGGGGTCTGACAGGGGACTGCACTGGCCATGTGTCAACGGTGGAGACCAAAGAGTGGTGACTGGGACTCTGAGACTGGGCTTGGATCCCATAGCCTGGAGGCTATAGACTGACTGCTGCCCCCTCTGGCCTACACCAGCCCAGCACAGCACAGCACAGCATAGAGAGGCCCTTCCCAGCTCTACACAGCCCCCCTCTTCTCTGTGGCCTTCCTGCACCTCCACCAGCTGCGCTTTTCTGGCTCCAGCTGCTAGGTGTACATGTGAGTATCCTGCCCACCCCCTCCATACACCCTATTCTCCTACATCTCTGGCCTTTCCTTTTCTGGTTTTCCCTTGCTCTCTTATTTTCTCATTCCTGACTTGTCCTCTCTTCGTGTTTCTGCTGTCTCCTCTCTATTTTACCTTCCATGCCTCTCGTCCTCCCATCCCCTGCCAGACACAGGGGTTGTAATAGTGCCCAGCAATTACTGAGTTGGCATGTGCTGCATTGTTTACTCACAGACCTATTCCTACTGGACTTTATTAAAACACCATCTGCCGTCAGCTCTGGAATGGTAGAGGAGGTGGTGGAGGAGGAGATGGAAGAAGAAGGCAACAAGAGAGAAAGCAATAGATTTGGCTGCTGAATGGAGAAAGAATGACTGGACTCACAGGGAGAGAGAGTCTGCCACAGTGGTCTCTTGTCAGAGGGACAGCGGCTGTACGTGAGACTGACGAATCCAAATGAGACTGCTGCAAATGAAAAGTATGGTGATGGGAATAAATGAGTTCCAGGAACCGCTGATCCAAAATTTGATGAAAATATTGCAGATACTTAAAACTGTGAAAGTTTATGAAAAATTTAACAGAGCCAAAAACCTTAAATCACTGAAATCACCATGTCTTATTACCAATTGGTGAAGTTACTAGAATGAAAAGTAAATTTTCAGTCTCTCTTTCAGCTGCTTGGTGTCATAGGTGACTCAGGTGCTAAATCCTTAGCAGCATAATAATATAACCATGCCTGTTTGTGAATTCTCAGATATCCATGATTTCTTTCATACATGCACATGCATGTGTTGTACCACGCTGAGCAATAATACGGTGGTGTTGCCTATATAATGACACTCTGATGGTTATTTCATTAGCTATAATTTGTTAAGGGACATGTCATCTTGGACAATAGCCTGGATTGATAGTATAATCCACTGAGAGGAGGCAGACTGGACCCTCTAAAAGCTGCATCAATTAGTCAGTAATTACAAAAGCTTGGCATGAACAGTTCTGGTTTAGTGCATGTTTGTATAAATGTGTTGTGAGTGTTTTTTGTAGATTATGAGGCCTAACTACATTAAAATAGATGTTTTGTAGGGATGTAACAGTACCAGCTAGTGAGATCAGACGAAACACGACATTGGGTTAACAAGAAGGACAGAAGTCAAGATCTTGGCAATATTTTTTTCTGAAAAACTGCTTTTTTTGCAGTTATATTTAGTAAACATTTCACAAATCACAACCTGTGGTCTAAAGAATTTGTCATCAATGTATGGCATTGCAGTTCAGGTTTGAGCAGTCCATGGTGGGTTTTATGCTAACCTGCTTGGGCCTTGTGGAAGATGACCTGCCCATATTTATTCTAGTTTTGGGTCCACAGCGTTCCACTTAGAAATATACAGTTTTTACTAAATGGATGGAAATGTGCAGGTTTGCAAACTGTCTACTCAGAAAAGAAGAAGAGATGAATAAGTAAGACAGCATAAAATGATTTCTCACCAGGAAAAAAAAAATACAGTTTTTGTATCCTTTTGGTTCCCAAAACATGAATTATCCAAGTGGGGAAAACAATTTCTCAGATTGTATAAAAAAAATCAATGGGACTGTTATTGTTGGTGTGGTCAAACAAACCTTGGCTGCACATAGTTGTCTATCCTGGTGTAATCTAGTGTCTAGGAACAGTATGTGTTTCCCACAGGCTTCAAGATTAACTCGTCAGTAGGGTGGAATAGCCTTATTCTAAAAATAAATTAAAGGAAAATCATGCAACTTTTTGAGTCGTCAAAATAAGTTATTTGCAAATCATGGGAGTTCTTCTTTTGTATTGTAATCTTGACATTTTTATTACCTAATGGCCAGGCATGGGTATGTTAGAAGCAATATTTTTAACAAATATTTTTGTACAATATTTTCTACAGCATATTTTCTACAAATTAGATAAATTAGCTTCAAAATGTTTCGAGATTAGTCAATACGTCTTATTTATGTGCTTAAGTATGAAAACATAAAAAACATGATAAAATGTCATATAAAGTATTGACATGCCTTCAAATTTTCATCAAAAAGGGAATTTTCTAAAAAATTTTAATTCAGTATTTAAAAAAACGTAGTGGCTACATGGACATGATGTCTATCTGTAAATGTGAAACATATATCAGTGCTGTAAAAATAATATACAGAAACAGTCCAGTGGCTTGCAGTAGATGTTTGTGCTCTGGAAAACCTGTGGCGGGGAATTAGTGAGGTAGAAGACAAACTTCACTCATGTAAAACATGTGTAAGTGCAACATACAATTATAAGGTAATTCTGGATGCTCAGTGGTCAGTCATCCCAACGTAAATTGCTGACAATAATTAGAGGGATCTTTTGCAGGAAAATACAGGGACATTATACACATAAAGAACTTATTTCAGACCCTTTTAACTAAGCTGGGAGAGGTAGTGATCTTATTTTTATATTATGCATGGTGAAGCTGAAGAGTAAATAAAATCAACAGTATTGACAAGGAGAAAGAACAAATCTAATTGTACGAATGTGAGCTTGTTTCATAGCATGACCAATAATATAACAAATTTGCACATTGCAAATTCTTACACACTCAACCAGTTATTTTTTCTTAATGGACTTTGAGTATACAGTGCTGTTAATATTTCATATTATAATGCAGAAAATACAAACCCTTCATAATGGTCTAGCCATAATTTTTTTTAATGTTAAACCAGAAATAACTACCTATAACAATGGAACAAGAAACAACCTTGCATTTCTTGGTTTACATTGATCATTTATTACCTTGATAAAGATTTTTTAAAAATGCATACAATTTGACATAGGCTACATGTCCACCTTTTATAATTTTATTATTTTCGTGACTGTAGCATAACCTTAATATGTGGGACTGACCATGGCTATGTCCGATGTTTCATTGATCTTGATATAATCCTTTGAAAATAAGACAAAAGAGATATAAAACTGAAGTAGAAATCTCATATAAGGTACATAGAGCAGATATATTACTTGTAGATATGAGATGTTCATATCATTAGATGCATTGTAGATTGACAGCACCATTATGTCCGAGGGTATTATAAGTCAGCAATCACACCATGCCCCGTGGATGCAGATGGACAATACATAACAGAGAGAAAACATAAGGGCATCCAAAGTGAATTCTCTCCAACTCTGAAGAGTTTCACAGTTATGTTTACATAAAACTTGGCCAAAAACAACATTTTTTGTATAGAAATATACTTAAAATAAGTTCAACGTGGATTTGGGAAACTTTGGTCAGTCAAAGCACCCATATTTGCATCTGCATTGTAAACTTTAAAATTTAATACAGAAAAATCGTTCAGTTGTGTTAGTTAATCAGGTGGTTTGGAGATACTTATATGTCTATTGTGTCACACAAGGAGTTTACTGTTTCAGTCCACAGCTTGCGATATTCTCAGTGTTCAGAGGTCAAAGGTCTGAGCAAAGTTCATTACATCCTGCCACCACAGACAGCAAAGTCTTGTCAGCAGCACTACATGACACAAGATCAAATGAAAGATTATTGTCATTTAGAGACCATACATGGAACATCCAGTCAATACCCTGTGTTTAAGCTACCGCAAATAATAGTGGAGTGATGCAAGAGTTGATATGAAAGATCGAGAGATACATTTAGGCGTGAAAACAAATGGAAAAATAAGTCATTGTATGTTAAATAAATAATTCTTTACAAACACGTTGCTATTATAGGCTCATAAGAAAATGAAAGAACTTGACAAGGCACTAAGGGAAGTTTTTAATTTTAACTCATTGCAAATACGAATTTCATATGAGCATTTTACATAAATAAAGATCTCATTCCTGCATGAGAATCATTTGTTCCTCAAAGACTTAAAAATGACAACACAATCCTGGAAAAATATTCTACCCTGAAAAAAGTATTCATACCTATTTAACCTTTTCACATTCTGTCATGTCACCACCACAAACATCAATGTGTTCCACTGGAATTTTATTGCAGACCAACAAAAATTACTGAATAATTGACAAGTGAAAGACGGAGGATCCATATTTTCCTTTTTTTCCACAATAATTATTTAAAACTATAACCCTGACCAGAAAAGTCAGGGTTATAGTTTTATAGTCAGTCTATAGTTTTATAGTCAGTTGTGGAGGAGTTTAAAGGAGAGTTTGGTTGTAAAATAATATTCAAAGATTTGAACATCTCTACAAGCACTGTTTAATCCATCACCTAACACTAAGAGAGAACGGGAAAAACCACAAACCTACCCAAACACCTTAACTGACAATTATTAATAGAAGAGCATAAATCTTAAAAACTGCTAAGGGGCCCATGGTATCTCTGGAGGAGTTGCAGAAATTCACAGCCCAGGTTGAAGAAGAAAGCCATTGTTGAAACAAAGACATAAAATGTCCCATTTGCAGTTTGTCACAAGTCATGTAGGGGACATAGCAAACCAGTGGTAAAATATGCTCTTTTGAGATGAAATCAAAACTGACTGATCAACAGTTGGCCTACATGCAAAACAAATCATGAATGGTGGAAACACAATCCCCACAGAATCACACTGTGGGGTACTGAAAGCATAGACCAAAGAAAGCTGCTCAGAGCAGAGGGAAAGATGAATGGAGCTAAATACAGGACAATCAAGGAAGAAAATCTGTCCAAGGTTGCAAAAAACTTGACAATGGGGCAGAGGTTCAGGACAACCCTAAATATACAGTGAGAGCTACAAGGGAAAAGTTTAAATCAAGAAATGAACAAGTGTTAAAGTGGCCAAGCCAAAGTTCAGATCTAAATCCAATTGAGAATCTGTGGCAAAACTAAAAATTGCTTTTCACCAATGCCCTTCATTTAATTTGGCCAAGCTAGAGCTTTTTTGCAAAAAAGAATGGGAAACAAACTTCAGGTTTTAAATGAACAAAGCTGGTAGACACATACCCCCATCAGACTGGAAATGATTGGTTTTACAAAGAATTGACTCAGGTGAAGGTTGGTTTGGTTTTTATTTGAAAACACCTTTGAGAATAACATGTCATTTTCTTTTACTTCACAATTATTAGAGTTTTCATCAACTACATAAAATGACAAAATAATGCTCTGAAATGTGTTTTAGCAATGTGGCAACACATGGAAAACTTCAAGGGATATTAATACTTCAGGTAGGTACTGTAGAGTAAGTGTACCATTAAAACCCAAAAAGTCACACACTAGTCTGCAGTATCGTGTAGTTCTCTTTAATGAGAGTGAAATCACCGTCTTTTAAAGAAAACACATACTGTTTTATAGATTCCATCAGACCTATGTTCAAAGCAAATCCAGCAGAACAACAGGATGGTCTGCTCACCACTTCCTCCTCCAGTTTGTTTTTCTTCCTCTATTAATGCTTTTATGTACTATAAGCTAGTCACAGATAAATGCTGAAAGATAAACAGACACGTATGTTTCAGTGAAGGGATGATTAAACTTGTAGCATTTGAATGAGGTTTAAAATTAGTACATTGAGGTCAAAAAGTGAAAAGGGGGATATTATTCTATGTATATTTTTTTTTCTCACAGAAACACAGGAAAACAACCTAGAATTTAATTTAAGTGAAGTTTTTAAGCATGGGCTGGTACAAGATTTTCAATGTAATGTAATGATATGATAATGCTGAGTTAAATTATCATGGCTTCATGGTATCTTAGTGTTACTGATGCAAAATTTAGGCAAAACATGATCTAATTGATCTGATTTAGTAGAGAAAAGCAACAATTATTCCACTATTACTGACAGAATTTTAAGAAGACTTTAACAGTGATTGTTACAGTTAAAAAAAATAGAGAATAGTTATAAATCCATATTTATTTTGATTTGGATACACAGACAAAGCAAAAATATAGTTTTCAAATTAATGTGTTCATTTTTATGATTATTGTACTATCTTTCCATTCTTCTCTTTATAAAGTAACACAAACAAAACAAGCTAATATGACCAGATTTATCGCAACAGGAAATATTCCCAAACGTCACAATTTCTGTAAGCAGTGAAAAAGTGAAGTAGCTTCTTTACAGCCAACTGATAAAGCTGCGTAGCAACAGGTGGGGGAGGGAAAACTCTAAATTACTCCAGGGTTCAGTTCGAGAAAACTCTGGTCCCCCTATCCCATGCTGCTTTTGATTACAACATTGAAGGTTTCTGCAAATTTCACCTGGTTAAATTTAAGCTTGATTAAGACAACTGAAATTCAAGACCTAAAAAAAAAAAACAAAACAAAACAAAAAAACAAGTTAACTTAACAACTTGTTTGGGTTATTTAGTAAGCTTAGTAAGTCAAGTATGAGTTTGTTATCTCCATCATTTTTTTGTGTTTCTTGGCTCATCTTGTCCTTGAGTTAATTCCTACAACACTTGGAATAAAAGAAAGCTCCCAGTGCAGCTACCTAAAATATAAAGAAGAACCAATGGAAGTATAAATTGACATACAAGATGTAACTCAATGAAATTTAAGATCTACAGTGAAAAATCTGGACATATTTTAGGTCTTACCTAAAAGATGATTAACTTTAACACTTTATGGCTTTTTAAGACCCTCCAGAAACCTTTACTGCAGAATAAAACAATGACACTTAAAAGGGATTAATAAAACAGGAGTGGATATGCATTTATTCTGTGATTAATGATATCAACTTTGTTAAAGAGTGAATGAACATTATTCTGGTTCTTTCTCTGTGAATCTGTTAAAGCAGCCAGTGTGCTGTATATTTATGTTCATATGCTATGAGGCTGTGTGATTTTGGTCCAATGGTCTTCAAGTACTCCATCAGTGTTAATGTTAAATTGAGAAAAGCTAGCTGAGGCTCTTTTTTGTTACAATTTTATTCAGTGCCCTAATGTGTGAGACACAATTTTAAGTGTGAAAGTGCGATTTGAGTGCGGACAATGAAAACAAATTCAAGAATTCAATTATCACTCTGCGCAGTGCATCAACTAAGGGCAACAGTAGCGAGACTGAGGTGTCTAACGTCGTGTCAGCACGTCTCTATCACCTCAAGAGTGACAGAGAGGCCAGCTGAGGATGGACTCTTTTAGCCATGTTCCTACAGCCTGTCGCACCCTCCCCTCTCCTCCCATTATTCCCCACACCCAGCCTCCTACAAGCAGCTTTTGTTTAGGCTAAAAGGGTCTGGATGCACCCCTTTAACTTTGATTTCCATTTCTCATTGTCCGCCCATTGACGGGGAGTGTGACTCCATCTGTGCCTGCCTTGTGTGGTGCCACCCTTTCAATAGACATATGCTCCACATGTGAGAGCCCTAAACCTGCAGAAGAATGGCGTGGAGAGAATAATGATATACAAGACAGGCCCCCACCACCTCATAGAGGGAGCCACTGTGGAGGGGAGAGAGAAAATACTCTATTCATTAATTTATTGTGTGGCCCTTAAAACCCCACAGCCTTTTTATGTATATTCAAGAGCGCAGAAGATATGACACAAAAGCCCCTGCTGAACTGATGCCGTTTTAAATTGCGGTCAAGCTGCTTCGCTCGTCTCGTCAACTGTGCTCAAAAATGTGCGTGTGTGTTTTGCATGGAGGGGATCGCCGCTCGCCGTGCCACTGGTGACAATGGAAACGCCATAGAACAATTGATAACTGTTAACCGAGGTGACGGGCTGGGTCAGTTTTGACTTGGAAATGTGCAATATGCTGTGAAAACAAGCCCTTGTGATCACCCCTCACCCCTTCCCCCCAACTTCAGATCTTATCTCCAAGTGTGATAACACCACTTAAGATCTCATACAGTAACACACATTAAGTCATTTCCTTTTGCAAACAAGTTGAAGAGGAGCGTCTGTAAAAAGGAAAAATAAAATGAAATTTGCTACTAAATCATTATTAGTCAGGGGATCTTTATCTTCAACTTCAAGTTTGATTTTTAACTTTTTTCCCATGTTAAGATTACTTTTTTTTCCTGAAACCTAACTTAGTAACAAGGCAAAAGGAGGAGGTATAACTCATGGCTTCCATTCCACTTCATTCATTTACTTTTCCATTCATTGCCTCTTTCTCCCTGTCCATCAACCTTATCCTAATCTCTCTCTTTATCCCATTCCCTCTACCCTTATTTCAACACCCATGGGGTCCACTGCCTCCACTCTCACCCTAATACCATCTCACCCCACCTCTCACTGCTCCTCCTGTTCAGTTATAAGGCTCTATCGATTACAAGGCTGTCGTACAAAACGACCTAATGGAGGGTCAGCTTTAATGTGAGAGGCGGGGTTGCCCTTGTCTTTAAACACCCCTTCTTCCCCTCTCTCCTCCTGTGTACCCTCACTCCCTCCTGCTGGGCTCCACCTTGTCCCTCTTAGGCCCTTTCCATTGGAGAGCGGAGTCCGTGAAAAATCAACATCCCCCCGCCCTTCACCACTCCCTTTACAAGGCCCACCGCCGGCTGCAGTGGTTGCCCATGTGCGAGGGTATTTAGTGGGGGCCTGAAAGCTGAAAACAGAAGCGCCTGGATCAAATGTGTGTGTATGTGTGTGTGTGTGAGTGGGGGGGGGTGTCATGGGAGGGGAGAGTGAGGGAACAGAAGGAGCCCTCTCAGGAGGGGTGCTGAGGCCCTGGCTCGTTTTATAGACTCCCCTGAAAGAACGTGATTACAGATCATTATCCAATTGAAGCAGATTGATGGGCTGGGGTCAAAGTAATATAGCTCATAGTTGCCGAGCGAGAAGGGAGGGGTGATAGGAGAGGACTGAGAATAGCAAGGAAATTGGCGCGAGGTGCAGGGGGGGAGTGCGGACAGGGTGAAGATGGTATAATGACTGGATTGTCAGCACCAAATGCAGTATGTAGAGGGGGAGAGGAGGAGGAGAAAGACCCAAAGTTGTCAAATGAAAGACTGGGGTCTTTCTTTATCAGGAGCAGCTTGTAGTACAACAAGTGCTGATGGAGAAGAGAGATGTTGGGTTGGCCTTGTCCCTCCAAAGGGGAAATAAAGACATCTTTATGAGGAAGGGTGGAGGAGAATTTGTCCAGGGTCTCTTGGCTATGTGTCTTCCCATAAATTGTACATACCCCTGTTGACACTCTCACTTTTTTTTCCAAGATGATTATTGCTTTATCAAAAATAGTATTCCTAAAATGTTTTAATAATTGAGGCCTTACTACCCTGGATATTAAGCAAAACTGAGATATTTCGTTCCATTTGGAACAACAGTAGAGATGGGGTTTTTTTTCCCTATTTTGTCCCAGATGTAGCCTACTTTTATCCTGATTGCTTTCATTAAGCTTCCAGTATAAACCAAAAAAGTTGCTGAATGAAAGAAAAAGGTGAATAGCATCTTCTCTAAATATTCAGCCAACCACAGCTTTAGCCATTCTCAGGATCTTCAAATGTTACATTTTGAGAAGGTTAAATTTCATGTTACTGCCACTATTATTACTGCCGTATTATCTGTTGAGGACAGATAATACGGAGTTTTTGACAGGAGTCTAAAAGATCCTGTAGAAACTTTTTTTTATTTTCCAGAAACAGAGGATTAAAAAATATTCTGATTAGCTGGGGTCTGCAAGTTATTTTAATGTGCCATCCTAAACCTTTTTAAGTTTGTGTTGTACTATTGTTGCATATAATTTCTGCCATTTTAAGGCTTGTAAATTTATTTCAATACCATCATTTCTTAAACTAAATGTGCAAAGCGTCATCTTTTTTTCTTTTAACTAAAACTGCATCTAGGAACAACATATTCTAAGGAACATATAAATAGAATATTATAGTGTTACAAAATCAGCATGTTACCTTTAAAGGCTGTTTTGTTTGAAGTCATCCTGCCATTATTTTACACTCGTTAAAGATTATTTACATTGAGGCAGAAAACACAGTTGACTGTAAACTTTACGGCTAGGAAAACTTGTTGCAAGGATGTGCTTGATCCATTTTCATGACTAAAAAGGTCTCCATAATAACAAGTAAACTCAGTTTTTCTTTATGTTAACATTGCCAAATTGGTACTTTAGTTCTGGTAGCTGCACACCTCCACTTATCAGCAGGCTCTTGGCTGTCCAACTGAAGACCTGAGCCAAGATGTCCATGAAGTGAACTAGAAAAAGAATTTGTAACTTATACATGTTAATAAATAGACTTTAAAGACATTTTGCCTGAGCAAAAAACTAATTTTATATACAAATAACCTATCTTATAACCCATACGTATTGTTCCTGTCCAAAGCACATTAATGGGAATTTCTCCAGTTAACTCCCAGCAATAAAGATCCTGATTTTTCTACTCTTTCAGTGTATGTGAGTGTTTTTCATGATAAACTGAACAATAGCAATAACCCACCAGCCGAGTTAGTCACTGAATAGCAATGATGTTGAAATTCTTTGATGGTATATTTCAAAATTCATCATGCGCATCCAATTGGACCAAACATTGCTCACACTCAAATTCATTCATGCAGAAAAATCACGCTAACATACCAAAAGCTGGTATGTAATGGTCCTCCATGTCACATTTGTGAATCTGATGCATTCATTAATGGGTTAGTTAGCAGGATCTTGGTTTTGTAGATGGTGCCAGTAGAATGGAGACTCGTGACAGGGAATGTCTTCATCTACAATGCAAGGCTTATGGCCAACATTTCTGAGGCTGAATAGTCTTTTCAGATTTGCTGAGACAAAGTATGTCTAAATTTTACTTCCTTTCAAGAGTTGCAGATGTTGAAAAAAAAAAGTTCTTTGAAGACAGGACTAGCATGTTTTAGATCAAGCTTGACATTTTGCTTTTTCACTTCGTATATTTCAAACAAAACAGATCCTAAATGATGCAGAATTTGAGGAGTTTAATCAGTCTTGACAGATGCACATGCTGCCCGCCTGCACTCGACATGCAGGAACTGGCACACAATGATTATAGCAACTGTGCATGAGCATAAAAGGACAAATCTTAAAGGTTTACAACTTTGCACTGTACAGCCTTTGTGTAATCATTGGATTAATGAATAATGTGCTCATCGCCACTTCAAAAGCTACATGAAAAAGAGATACATTGTGTAAACCCGTAAAGCTTTATGCATTTCCTGCTTTTTATAAAAAGCTCAGAAGTCAATGAATGGAAAATTGCAGTCTTAGGTATTCAGAAGCAGTGTGCACAACTATTTCAGTACACACACACTGTGCTTGTATGTGTAAGCATTAATAATATAAATGTCACAAAGTTGTCCATGCATGAATGTATTTATTTATAGCAGAAAAGTTGAAAATATATGTTTAAAAAATGACTAACTTTATTTTGAGATTGTTGACTGATGAAAGCAATTTAATAAGAAGCATTTTTCATTCAGGAGTTTGATATCTGACACTGAACAAGCCTACATGATTACAACCTCTGATTAGTTGGCGTTTGAATGGATTTGCAAATGTATGTCTGAATGTGTGTGAATACTGAGATGTTTCAAAGTATGAACATCATATGTCTGACGACTTCAATTCATATTCACGATTGCTCTCTTTCATGACCACAGACAGCATTTAAAGAATTTTAATCTCTTTCCAGGTGGTGCCTGTCTCAATTTGGTAAAGAAAAATGGCAGCACCGAGAGCTTAAGGCAACACAACATAAAAAAACACAGGTAAACAGACAAAAAGAAACGTTTCAGTCAGACAAAAATGATTAAAACATTAAAAACCCTGCACTGTTAAAATATTTTTCACCATAAAACAGTAGTGTCATCAAATTCACCAACATAAGAAAACACCCTCACTGTTTTCCTTCAGCTCTACAATGCATAACCATAAATTAGATTTATAGAGGGCATTGAAATAAATACCATAGTTTCGTTATCAGAAAAATTGTCAATAAACCTGAGACATGATGCAATTGGTGTTATTTAAAACAGAACAGCAAGTAATTCCTACTGCTGTCAAAAAAAATATTGGAATTATTGCAGTTAACGTTATCTCTTTAACATCTATTAAATTTAATGTTGACAGATTTAAATATTACAAAAAAATCACAAAATTTTGTTTTGTGGGCGAACACGCTTATGGTGCAGAATATTATCTCCTTCTGCTGTTATGTTTTTTACAGATTGACATTGGGAGTTGAAGAAGCTATTAGCTGTGTAATTAGTTTCACTATCTGCTCTTGTAACCAGTCTGTGAGTCAGTTTATTTTGTGCATTGCTCAAGGTGGAAGTAGAGTTACCCTATGATTTTTTAATAAATTTTCAAAGTTGATATGCAAGGTTTAATAACAAGCACTTTGCCATATTTTTATTGTTCATTTCTATGTAGAAACAGTCGAAGGAAAAGGTCACCATGAGTAAATGAATAAGTAATGATGATATTAAACATGAGAAAAAGAAGATCTTCTTCAGTTTGGCTGGAAACTGCTACCAATAGTACAGATAACAACAAAAACACCATCTGCATAATTAATAGTGTTTATTTTAAAGATGATTTAAACTGCAGGCTTATAAAAGTATTCAGGCAAAGATGAGAGTTAACACATATCACCATTTATTTTTCAATAGTACAATGTTAAAATTAAATTTAAACATTTCTCATGAGGGATAAAGTAAAGCAACCTCCAGCCCAGGTATTTCCCTGTTCATATGAGTGGCAAAATTTTGTTTCTTTGTCGAAAAAAAGGGGGCCAAAATTTTGTTTCTTTGTCGAAAAAAAGGGGGCCTGCTGGATATTTATACATGAAAGGAAAAACTGCACTATTTTTTTGTAGCTGCTTAATCACTGCATGATCCCAGGGAGCTTGGTGCCTGTTTCCAGAGGGCAACAGGCAGGGTACACTAAGGACAGGTCATGCAAGGAAATATGTTGGAATGATTTATTATGTATCATTACAACTGATCTTTGTGTAATTTTGTCAAGACCATATGGACCATAATCTCAGAGGAATATTTCTGACACGTTGCCAAATCTATGCTACAAAGAATTAAGGACATTTGAAAGATGAACGAGGCATTATTAAAATGTACCTAATAAAGTGGCTAATGAGAGTATATACTACATTTGTGTCAGATTTATATTCCAGAAGAAAAAAGACTATTTTAAACAAAAAGGCTTCTTTTCCACCTACCTCTATTCTTTCCAGGTTGAACAAAGTTAGAAACACCAAAATGCTCAAACACAAAGTTAGTTAGCCTGGTAAGTCAATTAAACCATTGCGTAAACAAGTTGCCTTTGAAGACACCACAAACTGTAGCTACAGCTCTGCGACCTGCATGCTAAACCCAGTTACAGGCAAGAGATGAGGCCCTGACTCCCTCTGCGTTACACTTAGTCAGATAATTGGAAAATGCGAGGGCATTAACTCCAACGGGATTAAGAGGGGGAATTAAATATGTTAATCCCCAAAATAGGTAAATAGCCTTAGTGATACAATAACCAATTTCTAGGGTTTTCCTCCCCCGAGGACATGTCTGCCTTTGAACGCAACCCACTCACATGCAAGCGCTCAGGAGTTTGAGCAAAATCACAAGCAAACTACTACAGGCTCAGACACAAACAGGGAGACACGAATGGCGCATCGAGAGATGTAGTCTCTGGCGTTTGAGAAAGTTCTCCAAGGTCATGCCTGTGGTGTCATGTGGCCCAGCGCCTGACTCTTGAACCTGTTCTCTCAGGTCTGGTTCTTTGTTCCAGAGATCATTACCTCTGATGCTGCGCTCCCCTCCTGAGACTGCTTTGTCGCCATGTGTTCATCTGCCTTGTAATTATAGCACGGTCCTGGATGTCATGGTTTAGGGACTCTGCCTGAGAGTGAGTGAATGTGTGTGTGTGTGCCAGGGGACTGAACAAATGCATAAGACATGCAGCAAAATGTCAGGTTTTAATTCGGAAGCATGTGAGACATTACTCCACGGCGGTGACAAGGACGCTGGCGAAATCAGAGTAAGTGTTTCCTTAAAAAAAAAAAAGGCAGCCTCAGTTGAGTATATTGCACTGTTTCTCTCCCTAAGCAGCGGTGATGCCTTTGGAGTTTGCATTGTGAGCCACTATATTAGTATCAAAGACTTGAAACAACTGAATAAAAAGTAGATATTCACAACAGTGATGTGCAGCACAAATCCAGAGCGTTTGGGGCATCATTTTTTTGGGGAAAAAAAATCACCCTAAAGTTCCCAGCTGAGTTCAAAGTATATTTATATGCACAATTACTGAAGTACAATTTCTGATGGAACTGAAACATGGCAAAAGAAAACCTTGAGGTCAATTGCTGATTGCCTGTGAGAAACCTTATTTTTATGTCTGTGTCCAAAGATGAATGTCTTACAGGGGAAGAGGAAATAATATGAAAAGCTGACACTGAAAAAGAGAAATCAGTCATTTATTAATGCAAGGCAGTCATTCGCCAGTCAAATTCAATAAATCTTTTTTTCTTGGATATCCTATGCCACTTATCTCAAATTCCCCCTTTTCTTTGCTGCTCTTTTTTCCACCCTTACTGCATTTTGCCTGGAATACTGGTATAGTGGCATAGATACTCTAATTATGCAACACAAAACCCTTAATTTGCTCTCAAGAATCATTCACAATTGGCCCCATCCTGCTGAGGCCACCTTTATATAATGGGAAAAGGAGGCCTCATCATAACAGGAGTCTACAGATCACCACCAAAATTCTATTTGAGAGATTACACATAACTGTTCCAAAGAAGGAGCAAACACAGCTTGAACATGTTAGATTCTGAGAAATGGGAATTTAAAGCACACACTCCCACAATCAGCAAAGGGTTTTTTTTTTTATGTTTCTCTCGCTGAAGAATAACCCACACACAAGAAGTCCAAGCTGTACTTATTAGTGATTAAGTATTCTAATTTTAGCCCAGAGAGGAATGTGTAAAGAGATACATAAAGAGATAAGAAGATAACCAGCAGCACTCACTTCAATAGATTTAAAGACAACCAAATTGTGCCTGATCTAAAATGTCTTACCTCAGTTTGTCATTCAGTAAAACAAGATGAGCTGTGTTAACTCACCATCTGCACAAGACAGTGCAGAAATAATTGCATTATATTTGTTTTTGTTTGTTTGTTTGTTTTCATTAAGAAATTAATCAGAATCCATATTTACAAATGTACAACTATTAAAGAGATATTATGAGGACTGTGTGGTTTTGGCATGAACCATATACACCTTTGGCATTACAGGATCAGCCGTCACCTAAATGTCTAAATATAACATTTTGTAACTGAAGTAAAGATCTTTCAAGTTAAGCATGGGGTGTTTACCAGTGTTAAGATGGACTACGGTTTGAAAATGTTATGGTTTAAAAACACAAAAATTCTGCATCATAACGTTCTTATGGTTTTAAATCCTTGGATGCCAAGGAGAGGTGCTTAAGTGTAAAGTAAACTATCCTGCCCTTCTCCCACGCATTGCTGCGCACTGCCAGACAGTTATCTGGAAAAGACTCTAACACTTTCTCTCACTTATAAACATATTCTACTGTTTGGAAATGTGTCCAGTCACAAAAAAACACATGCTTGGAAACTAGAGGAAAACCACAAATCACTCTAACACTGTGTTAAAACACGTGGGCAACTACACGCTGAATTTCTGTTAAGCATCCAGGTGCAGGATAGCTACCGAAGCAGATAGCCTGACTCATTAACCAGCTAATGTCAGCTGGATAGACTGCCGGTGTTACTGTTCACAGAGCAGTAACAGTAAAGAGGAAATTCTGGGCAATAAGTTACTGAATTTAACGTATTAGTTCTATATTTCTGCTTAAGTTTATAAAAAAAAAAAAAAAAAAAAAAAAAGCTGAATAACAATAACATTTTATAGGTAACATTATTATAAATGTGATATACAATGTTATATCATTGTCTGGTTCATTTAGTAACTAACATCTCCTTGTCATTTATAAAGAGCATAATGGCAAAAAGGATAAACTTCAGTACAATAGGATCTTGAAAACTGCAACTAAATGAATCTGTTATTTATTTTGTATTTTGCTTAAGCTTATGAAACATCAATATAATATTAATAAATGACATTTACATATTAGTAAATGTCATAAACTGAATCTAAAAGGTAATGTTATTATATTATGACAGCAACTTTAATTTTTGACTGAAATAAAAGAAATTCAATCATGTTGTACATTTTATTTTAGATAGTGTGTAACTTTTCACTTTAAGGTTACCATGAGATTCTCATTCTGGCCAAGGCCTTCTTCGAGTTTTGTGATATGAAACCAACAACTCTGATGGCTAGAATAAAAAATAAAAAAGGTGTGCTTTTTTTTTCTACATTTAAAATAAAAGTGCTTTTTTTTTTTCTTTTTTCTTTTTTTGCATTTATGTGGAACAGTTGGTGTATTTGGAAGAAAGATTTATTTGTTTATACTATAGATCCACCAATAACAACAATAATTCAAAAAATTACGCCCAAGCTGGTATCCCCTTTCTCGCCAGTGATAATCTTGGTTCAGTTGTTCACCATGAAACAAATTGTTTAGCCTTTATCAAACTTTTAGTAGCTTCACAGAACCAGACCCTTGGCCATTTGATGTGGGTTGAGGGGTATTAATCTAGAGAAACGAGCACAGGCTAAATAAAGGCTGTCTGGTTGCTGTCCTAACAGGAAATGCTATGCAGGGGACCAGTAAGGGAGGTGGGAGGAGAGGTCTGGGGAAAGGCTATCTGTGCTTAAAGGGGGTGAGGGGTGAAGGAATGGAGAGAGGAAACAATTATGACCTCATTTAATAGCCCCCACCACCACCACAACCGCCACCTTCTTCTCTCAGCTCCCAGCCGGAGAACGGAAAGGAATGCTCTGTTTCAAAACCACAAGTCACCTCTGAACATGTGAGCATTTGGCCTAAGTGCTTCCTGTTGCAATAAAAATGTATGTCAAGTATGTGAACCGAGGTTTCTCTCTGCTTAACCCTGTGGTGTGAGGGCGTGTGCACATGCATTCACACCACAGTATTTTGGTTTGGAATCATTCAAAGCAGAAATTAGTGAGTTATAAACTCCATTGCCAAAGCTCAAGCCCAACTGTGCGATTAAACCAAGCTCAGCTGTGTGGAGAAAATGTGTGTGTGTGCGTGTATGCGTGTGTGTGTTTGTTTGTTCGAGACTGGCATTGTGAGATGGTTTAGGGTTACCCTGTGATACAAAGCCCATTCCGTTCTGGTGTCGCACTCACGATAAGAGTTTGGGAAGTCGTCACATGGAGATCGCCACAGGCACAAATGTGCAAAAGGGGCTCCAAGTGCTAATTTTATTCATTTACCTCCCTCTCTGGATAATTGTTTCTGTCAACCAGCGACGGCTTGATAAAGGATTTCACGCTGCTGAAAACAGTTACACGGCTACTTTGGAAGGTGATCGCCAGAGATGATTATATTTATCACCTGCTTTAATATCCATATAGTGGTGTAAATTGATTCATTCTCTGAGGATTGGTGCCACAGAAGGCAAGATGTAAAGAGTTCTGCATCTGACATTTGACATGCAACAATACAGAATCAACACTTAAGAACATACACTTACAGTAATGTTTCACTATCATCAGCTCTATCATATGATGCTTTGTTGTTAAAGTTAAAACCACATCAGTTTATGTTTTTGATGAGATGAAACGTTTCACTATTACCTTTTGCTGACTTAGTAATAATACAAGTTAGGAATAATAGTGTATATATTCATAGCCATGTAAGTTTTTGATCCCAAAGTTCAAAAGCAAGCTGTCCTGCCTCCACTCCACTGAGGAAAGCCAGTTTTTATTTGACTCTTTGTGGAACGTCCTTTCTTCCCTCTCATCAAAGGAAGGAGGAGAACATGTCAAAGCATGGTTGCATTTTTCCTGTTTTATTGCCATTCTAATAATACTCCATATTGGCTCATACCTTAAGCTTGCAGCTAATAAATGTGTGTGTATTGGTGAATACAGTCTATTCCAAGCTTAAGTGAGCATATGCATGGGACAAATGAAGCACACCCAGGCATGGTATTTTTTTCTACTCTATCTCAGAATGAGTAGAACTATCCCTTTACAAATAGGAGAAAATATCTGGCATACACTGCAGGATTGGTTGCTTTTAAGGTTGATTCTGAAAGTATGTATGCAGGTGCATCACACTGAAGCCACTTCTCAGGCCCCCTTTGCCCCTACAAAGGCCTGCAGAGGACAAGACAAGGAGGAGGTGAGCTGAAGCATTGGACAGCCATTCACCTCTCTGAATGGAATGAATGGTATGGAGCAGCAGTGACCATTCATGCATGCTATTTTAGATCCCTCTTCCCATCTCTATTCACTGCACGGCATTGAAGATTTTTTTTTTTTTTTTTTTTTTTCTTTTTTATGTGCAACAGCACACAGGGACTCCAATAATAAAAAGGTTGGGAAAAAAGTAACATTTCAGAAAGAAAATAAAACAAAGAATTAAAGAAGACAGAGAAAGTACAAGGTAGACTAAAGAGTGGAAAGAAGGAAGATTTAGAGGCAGGATTTTCGTCACTGGGCCACTGGAGATGAAGAGCAGCACAGCGTAAAATAAGAGAGAGGAGCAGCTGAACCAGAAAGAACCCAGGCTGCTCATTACAAAGGCCTAGCCCTGACTTCTCCCCTTTGACTAACTGTAACGCACACTCAGACACACACGTGAGGGGACACAGTGCACAAGGAAAAGAAAAAAAAGAGGAACTTACACACTTCTTCCTGTAACGTATGTTTGTGTACATATAATTTGTTTGCTTTGTGTAGAAAAAGAAAGACATGCAAATCTCTGTGGAAGAATTTTATTCATTTACCTAAAGTTGGGTATTGTATTTCAAAAGAAATATGTACAAAGTTTTCCAGATAAACCCAACATATTTAATACAGGAAAAAATAAATGTCCTTGCAACACAAAAAATATCTCATTGAAAAGAAAAGGAAAAGAAAAGAATTGGGAAGAGGGAGTACCTGGTCTTATTTTGTGATGCTTCGGCTACATCATGACAGCTGATGAAATCATTTGGGTTTGAGTGTTCTCCTTTTATTTCATAAGTTTCCTTACAATGCATGGGCTGGGAATGTATTATTTAGGAGCAGGAAGAAGTGAAACACCTTGATAGGATAATCATGTATTATATCAGACAGAATGGACCCAGAACATTCATTCCCTAAATGAGATTTTTATGCCTCAGTTTTTTTTTCTTATTAAACTTAAAATATTTTGCAACATATACTTCAATATTTTAGTCTTCATTATTTATTAGAGTAACCCATTAAACCCCTCTAACACTGACTATTGACCCATCACAGATAATGACTTCATCAGTTGTATCAAATAAAGTGACTAACAGTGTTTCATTTCACTGCAATTTCCAACTTAGTATTTTTATGCTTTAAACACACTTAAACTGATAGTTCCGGTTTTCCTTCCATATGGGAGAAGTAAATATTAAAAAGAAAAATATAGAGATGTAACAAGGAATGAGAGTACAATATGCTTCTCAGATTTTCTTTTGCAAGTTCTCAAAATACTTTTTTTTTTTACCTAGTTTAAACAGAGGAAGCTGGAAGCTGGTGCAGCATGAGTCCCTAATAATCCCCTACCTTGCTGAGACATATTCTGTGAAATACTGCCATCTCTAGGAGTTTCATAGAAAAGGATCCTCAGTGGCTCACAGCACCAAGACATCAGTTTCAAACTCTACTGAACACTGAAGACATGATAAATTTAACAGCTGATGTCATGAGTTATGCATGAGGACATTGTTATTCTTGAATCCCCAACTAAAGTAATGGACAGGCAGGAGTTTAGTACAAATGAAAGGTCTGTGCTCAAGCAGGAACTGATTAAAATAAAACAAAATGTCACATAAACAATGGTTGGATACCTTTTCATCAGGTAAACCTAAGAGATGCACCAACCAATCATACAGTTTTCATGTCATCTTCCACGATTGACGATCAGCAGGTCAAACACTGAAAAAAATTGGATTGTTTTCCCTCATTTATAAAACGCATCAAAACCAAGAACTTTTTGAGCTTCATAAAAATCAGATAATGGCTAGGGGCATATGCTTTGATGAATCCGTGGGTATGATCTTGAAATTTTGCCTCTTTTGTTGAATTTAAAATTACATCCTTGTATGTGTTATAGTCTGTAGAAAAACAAAGCAGAATTGACATTTCTGACCTATAAGTTCAATCAGGAAAAGGCTGATTGGAGCTTCTCAACACATGTTCATACACAATGAATCAATTTGTTTTACATGGTGCTGTTTTTTGGCAACAATCTCCTCCGATTTTCCTGAATTTCTTCACTCAACTCTGGGGGTGGGGAATCGCACTACATAACAGATTGGGTTAAAAACAAGATTTTCTATTTATGTCCAATGAAGAAAATTACACATTTCCTCTGAGGCTGCATTCAGCCTTGTGCAGAAAGACATCAAATGCTTGACAAGTAGAATAAAGTGAAAAGCCCATTTCACTCCAGCAGCATTATGAATAACAGGTTACAGTAGACTCATCTGTACAGTTGCTGAACATAGAACAAACTGCGGTAAGCAGTCATGATGCAGAGGTGTGGTTCAGCATGTCGGAGAACTTATTCAGCAGGTTTCCGAGTGGCTTCTGTGGAGAGATAAAAAGCGTTGATTTTTGTCTGCGAGTCGGGGCTGAGACATGCTGATAAAAGGGACATCTTTTGAGAGGAGAGCGAGAGAGCGTGTTTCTCTCGCTGCTTCACAGCAAAGTGGGGCTGTAATTCAATACTCCCCAGTCAGTGCTTTGCAGTTTTTCTGTTGTGTTTCACAGAATGTATTTCCAGCATGGAACAGGTTGTTCATCACAAGGTCTGTTGATTTTAAACACACACACACTGAGCGAGGAACTTTGAAGTGTGAAAATAAACATTTTCACCTAACCACTAATCTCTCTCTCTCTCTAGATCAGCTTGCTCGCTCTCCTTCACTCACTGGTCTCAGCCATTTTAATGTGAGCTTCATTTACAACTTTCATTTCAATTTGTCCTACTACTCCATTTGTTACTGTAGCGGAACCAGCGTCAAGGCCTCTGGTTAGTGAAAATGTCAGATTCTTTGATTTGATTTTATAGGATTTCAGCAGGGACCGAGGGGGCTGTGTGGCACCGGCCCCTTTCGTTGTGAGTGGACTGACTACTGTTTGCATTTAAACATCCATTTGAGCAGGATTCCCCAGAGGATTCATTTGTTGCACTGAGGGTCAATTACCTCTCAACGCCCCATTCAGAATAAAAAAAAAAAAAAAAAAAAAAAAAAAAAAAAAAAAAAAAAAAAAAAGCTGCAATTAAACAGATTGTTCCTGTTTAGGTTAGAAGTAGGATGAAGGTGCCTGGCTGAGGTCACCATTTCAATTAGGCACTATTTAAGAGCAATAACAAACAGTTTATTTGCCAAACGGGTCTTGCAAACTGAGAGGCTTAATGATGGGCAATGGGTTTTCACTCTTAGCCTCTTTGTGTCACCAATCTCCTTTTCTATGAATTTCTATGACTCTTATTTTTCCCTCCCAACCTGTCCCTGATGCTCTATCCACCTCCTGTGCAGTATCTTTGCTGCACGCTAAGTAAATACGTGCTCTTTATGCCTCTCGTTGCCTTTCAATATTTGGCAGTGTGGCAGCGGGGGATCAAAATGTGTGTGTCTGCTAAATGTCAGTGGGTAAAGAGGGGTTGAGTTTAGAGAGGCACACACCATGAAGCACCTGCTGTAAAGCGAGCAGCGGGAGAGGAAGTCTCATCTCGGTTTGATCCCAAATGGAAAAGGCTATGAGCACCATGTCGACATCAGCGGCAGCCCCTCATACACTCCACCCTCCCTTACTCAAGTTAAGCTTCAATTTAGCCCTATTCAACAGATGATGGTGGAATACCTTAAATAGCTTGGCTTTTTTTCCCAGACAGGAATACCACCACAGGTTCTTTTAGAAAATGTTAGCCATTATATTTCTCTAGAGGATCCATGATTTTTGAATTAAAAGCCGACCTGAATGTTTGAATTAAAAAAAAAAAAAAATCCATGTCCAAAATGTTTTTCCTTAAGCATTTAGTTTGTTTTTGTTTGATTTTTATGCAACGATTTATGTCCATGCATTCCACTGTAATTATATTTAAAAGACTGGTAACAAAAAAAAATAAGCATCTGTATGATCTTTTATCTTTATATTCCTCTCAGTTGCAGAGCTGCTAAATCTAAGAAGAGGAGGAGATGTTTGGGGGCAAAACAGACTTCAGAACATAATGGTCGTAAAAAAAGCGTTCATCAACTCTACGGATACATTGAGGTGTAAAATGGTCTAATAAATGCTACATGCAATGACAAAATTTCTTGGTCACTTTAATTTAACAAATGTCTCTGTCATGGATTATATATGAGGTAACGTTATAGTGTGTGTGTGTGTGTGTGTGTGTGTGTGTGTGTGTGTGTGTGTGAGAAAGACTCAGAGAAGTGAGACCAAACACCACAATAAAATATGAGTTTAAATTTGAAGTTAAATGCAGGGAAAATTTGTAATAGTGTCCTTTTTAAAAATTTTTTAACATATTTTATTTGGGGTTAGCTCTGTTAGATCGATTAGCATCACAAGTTGTAACAGCTATCCCTTCTATGTTTTCTAGATTGTAAATAGTCCTAACTTGTGTCAAAGTCTTCCCACAAACTGTCAACATATCAAATCTTTTATAATCATATAAAATAGAAAGAATTTCTAGATAGAGTTGAAAGTAAAAAAAAAAAAAAAAATGGAAACAGAACAAATATCTATGTTGCAAGCATTGAAAAGTTTCTAAAATCTTCGTATACCTTGATACTGATAACCAGTCAATGCCTAATCTGAAATAATGATGTATTTCATGTTAAAACTTTGGGTCTGACTGTAAAAGTCAACCTTCCAGGATTACTGGTGTTCTTAATATAGTCTGTGGTGGAAGGGGCTCTGGTTGATTTGTGGTTATGTATAACATTAAATAAGAGTTAGATCCTGTGTGAAATGGTCTGTCTAAGCATGATAATTCATTGGGAGAACTTCTGGCCTTAAGGTATTGAAAAGAAAAAGACAGGAAGCCCTGAAGAGCATCTGCAGGCCATCTCTCCTTACCCCTTTACCTCTTCCCCCTCTTTGCTTCTTGGCCTTTGTCTTTACTTGGCGACAATGTGTGTGTGTGTGTGTGTGTGTGTGTGTGTGTGTGTGTGTGTGTGTGTGGGGGGGTGTGTGCGTGGGGGTGTGTGCACGCATGTGTGTGTGTGTGTGTGTGTCTGTTTGAGGTTGCATCTGCATCCTATCGTTGCTGCCTGTCCCCGGCTGCGCCATCGGAGGCAGCTGATGCTATCTCATGGCAGCATTATGGCAGCCCCTGCTGCGAATAATCAAAGGCAGCTGTTTGGAAAATACCAGAGATGCCTAATAGGAAGCACTGATGGCCTGGATTCACTCTTTACCCAACAAGCCTGCATCATATCAATTATAATTATCAGCATGAAGACTTTATTCCTCCTTTTGTCTGCAATGTTGTACTGGAATTTACAATAACAAGACAGACTTGTTAGGCATAATTTTTCTCTCTAAAGTGACTCTTTCTTTTCTTTTGTCTGAATGTATTTTTAGCATAATTACAGCTAATCATTCCTGCAGTATGACTATATCTTTAAGTATTTATGGGTAAGAATGAAAAGGAAAAGAGCTATTATTTCTATTATTTGGATTGTGCAACTAGGCAGCTTTTGGGGGTTTGATTGTGTTTTGTTTGAACAAGTTAGTTAATGAACACCAATCGCTAGATGCTGGTACTTTTTGACTCATATCTGATGATCTGGAGGTCCCAGCAGATCTTGACCAAACATGGGCCAAGGCAGAAACAAATCTGTCTGTCAGTAAGGGGTTAGGAGTCCTAATTAGGGGTCCTGACTCTCTGTCCTCAGCTCCAAGTCAAGCATCAGCTCCCCTTGATTGGTACAAATCTCGTTTTTCTAAGCCTGAAAAGTTCGCAGGGAGGGTCAGCAGCTCGCCCTGGTGGTGATTTGCTTATACCTTTAAAAGGACATTGATTACGTAATTAGACAGAGGGCCAAAGGGAGTGGTTAGGCTGCAAAGTTCCTTTGATAAGTGGTGGGAACAATTGTATAGTCAATGCATCATATGGAGAGAAATTGAAACAGAAAATTTAGCGTCTTTGTAATTTAGATTCTTGCTTGAAGGAACTGAATATGAGAGATGCAAGACCCTAAGAAAACATGAAGACACTCAATTGCTAACTGTTAATGTCTTGATTTAACTGTATTATTTTTGTAGAAATGTAAGAAGTGAGCTTAATCAGCACTCCAGCCTATAAGTTATTTTTTCTTGTAACAAAAACAGTTTCTAGGACTCTGTTAATACAACTCTAAACTATTCACACAAGCACTTTTTCCCACAGGTCATTGCTTTATTGACTCAGTCTAACAATATTATGTTTACAAGCTGGATATTATACACAGCTCATTTTTATACGTCATAAAATTCATTGTGTTAAAGATCAACCCGGTGATAAACTGAAACTGTATTCAGGTGTAGAATCAGGAAACAAACATTTGAGGATTTAATTTCACACTAAACATCAAAGCATCACAGGATTGCATAAGAGCAGCTCAAATCATATCATGGCCCTTCCTCACGCATGTTTTAAAGGTGAAAGGGTGAAGTAAATGGCCACCACTTCTTGCAAATTAGGCCCACCATTTTTGTATCCACTTAAAGCGCTAAGTAACTTTTTTACAAAAGGCCAGCTGCTTCCCCCCTCTCCCCCTGCTGTCCATTTGTCTGTGCAGGTTATGGATGGTTTGGACCACAAACACTTGCAGAGAGCAGAGGCCACATCCACAAAATCAAAATAAACTGCAGAGGGAAGGAAGTGGTTAACATTAACAAGGATCCAATAAGAAGATTAAATGTAAAACGCAGAACCTGGTAATGGATGGCTTTCTAACTGCGCATGTGTGTGAAAGTATATGCTTGGGGTCTGTGTAGGTGAATGTGACTGTAACTGTGTGTGTGAATGTGTGTGTGTGTTATAAATATGCGCTCTGTGTGGACATAATTGCTCCCAGACCTGGAGCATAACTCTGCAGCTTGATTAGCAAATGTCTTCACTGTAAATAGCTGCCACTAATCATGTAACACTGAGGCTATTAGCATAGATTGGAAGAATATGAATGAGCAAAAGAAAAAAAAGAATACAGGTTTATCTATGAAACATGTGATGACAGTGATGTGCCTCTGGTTTAAAAAAAAAAAATCATAAATTGTTACACATCTCTTTATCCTTATCAAGAGCAACCTGGAAATTGTGAGGTTATCAGAGTGGCCTACTGCTGTTATGTTCTTGTTGTCATTATTGGCTTAACATGATGGAAGGGGAAGATTAGAGTAAATCTTGATGGTTCATTTCCTTATCCACCCACCAAGCATAGCATCTGAAGACAAGACTGTGACTCCAGCTGCTATCCTATAACGTAACAGAGCTGAACATTTGGTGTGTGTCCAAAAAGCAAAGCCAAATAAAAAACATGAAGTAACCTGAACCTAAGCCAAATCTGATCTTGATTGATCAGACTGTATAGTTACACCAGAACATTTGACTAACAGGTTAATTATTTTTATTTGAACAGTGGTAAATGTGTAATTATAAAAAGAAAAGTAAAGATTAAAAGACAAGTAAATGTTGATGATCTGACCAGAGAAATATCCAAATGTTTCTCATACTACACCCTTCAGATGACTAAACAGGCTATCTTTTTGTCACAATTTAGCTTAATAACATGAAACTCTAAACAGAGAGAGCATTAGAAAAAACAAGTTTATTTGTATAGCACATTTTAGCAACAGGCAATTCAAGATGCTTTACATGATGAAAGCAAAATAACAAACAACAAACATTACATTTTCTCAAATGTCATCATCAAAAATCATCATCATAACATACCGGAATGAAGACTAAAATTAATTTATTTTCCAGTTAATATTAATCAAAGGTAACTCGAAACAAATGGGTTTTTAGCCTTGGTCTGAAGGAACTCAGGGTTCCAGTTTTGCAGTTTTCTGGAAGTTTGTTCCACATTAGAGGGGCATAAAAACAGAATATTGCTTTTCCATGTTTGGATCTGATTCTGGGGATGCAGAGTAGACTTGAACCAGAAGACCCGAGTGGTTGGGAAGGCTGGTAAAACGGCAACGGGTCTTTAATGTATTTTGGTACGAAGCCATTCAGTAATTTATTAACTAGCAAAAGTATTGTAAAGATTATACAAATCACAAACAGACTTTGCTGTAATATGTATTGCTAAGTAATCTGGACAAATCAGAAATTGTTTTTTGCAAGATGTGTAGGAGACTTGTGTAGGTACAAGGTCAAGGTTTATGGATTGACTCTGGCCAAATGAAAGTGTGTATGTTGGTGTGTAATAAACCTAATCATTTAATTGTTGTTTGTTTAGTGTAAGGTCTAATAATATTCAAACTTTCACGCTCCTCATGTTGACACCCATGTATACACATGGAGATCAGGCAAACTGAAAACAGTAACTGCATTGTGAAATATTTCCACGTAACATTTTATTAAATAGACATAGCTTCTGGCATTTATTACAGATTAAGAAGACAAAAAAATATGGAATCATTCCATCATTGAGCTAAAATATTGGAAACTTTTTAAAGACACATATGTACCTACAAGTTAAATATGCACATTAGGTTGATGTTAAAAATAGAAAATCCAGATCTGACGAATTATAAGGCAGATATCACATTTTAAAGCAAAATCAGCAACACTAACATAAAAAAAGCTTAAAACTGTATCTCCAAATGATAAAATTCTGAATCTGTCAACTGGTCTAGAAGAAAGCTGAAAGCTGAAAAAGCTGAAAAACCTAGGCACAATACTACTTGGCACACTATTAGCTGGCGTTTGTAAAGCAGCCAATCCGAGAGTGCCATTCATTTTCCTTGTCACTGATTGGCTGTACCCCTAAGGGTGGAGATAAGGAAGACCATGGATGTTAGTTTCTGCAATAGTGCTAAGAAGGTTTCCACTGTGTATTAATGCATATTAACGTATATTTGATGTTTGAACTATTAAAATAGACAGTTTTTAGAGGGAGCTCCAATTATTTGGTAAATCCCGCGAATACCAGAGGTCCACTGTATCTCAAGGAATACAGCTGGCTGAACTGATTGCAACAGCTTGTGAAAAAAAACCTCTAAATTTATTTTTTAAGGTATTGCAACAATAAGGAACGTTGACTCTTGTAGTGACCACACCATTATTATTTTCAAAATTCTTGCTCTATTCATAAAAAAGGGCAAAAATGTGTTCATTAAAATGTTTTTTATCTTTTTCAAAAACGTAAAATTTAGCTGTTAGGCCATATAAGACCGCATGGGTTTTTTTTTTTTTTTTTTTTTTTTTTTTTTTTTTTTTTTTTTTTTTTTTTTTTTTTAGTAAACCAAAAATCTATACAAGCCTTTTTTCTAGAGATTAATTCTTTTTTTTTTTTTTTTTTTAACCATTTTCTTAATTTTTTTTCTTACGTTTTTTTGCCCGGGGCTTTATCAGAGTTCATTGGTTTATCTTTAAAACAACACCTCCACAAACTGAACACCAAAAGCTTAAATGCTTCTGTTGTAGTAGATCACAAATAAATTGTGTGATGTCCAATGTAAACAAAATGCTTTTCACTGCTCATAACCAATCACATAGCATGCTATTGCATTGCCTTTAACATACTGCCATTCTTAGTGTTGTGTTGGGGTGACAGAAGCCCAAGGCAAAGTTAGAAAGCACTAAATATATGCTATTATGGGTAATAGATTGAAAAAAATCCAAGATGCTAAGAGATTATCTTTTGAGAGGATGTCAAAATGAACAAAGGATGTTATCGCTGTTCTTGGATACTCTAAACCCATACACCTTGGTGTGGAGAAAAAATAGACATAGGAAATAAGGGAAAATAAAGTTAAAAATAAATATAGGATAAAGATTACCTAAGGGTGAGGCGGGTGGATTTAAACAAGTGTTTATTCCACCAAGCATATGCTGCCTCTTTACTGTACCACCTATATAATAGGATAGTCAATGTTTACATTATGATACATTGCTTGTAAGGGTATGAATAGTGTCAGAATGGGAATGGTTTTTTGATAACTACTGCTACGTATGCTCTCTAATCCAGCACTCTGAGTAGTTATCAACAGTAGTATGGATCTGTTTATTTTCCTTTTTGACAGGCAGTGCTTTCTCTGTGCAATAGTTGGGACCATATAAAAGCTGAGCTGCATCATCCAAATCAAACAGAAAAAAATCTCAGCTTTGAAACATGAACAGCGCTGCATGGCATGCTATTGGTGGGTGAAATATGGTGGACGTTTAGAAGGACTTCCATAGGGTGGAGATGTCTAAAAAAACATGACCACCTGAAATAGTTGCCAAACAACAGAAACTGGAGATGGTGTGGTCACTACAAGAGTAACAGGATTTTGTGGTTATATGGAAAGACAGTGCAGGTCTTTTTGTTTAATTAAATCATTGTTATTTAAATAAATCGACATATACACCACATTATAGTCCTTTTATTTTAAACGCGAGGATAAATATACATTCTCTTTTAGAATCTTAGTAAACTCAGGCCCCCTTGTATATTTTTAAGCACAATAGATAATGGCCATCAACTCATTCAAAAAGAGAAACAGGAGGTGGCATATTCATTATTAAAGCTGCCCCAAACAATGGCTTGTCAGGCTGCAAGTGGCCATGCTTAACATGTTTAACCTTTAGCTCAGAATTGGCCATCTTTGCACTAAACTCAGCAACACAATGTCAGCCCTGTCGTAATGAAGACAAGGAAATCAATCGATTGATGAATGAAAGATTAGTCTATGGACAGAAAGTTAATTAGAGCCATTAAGCCAGAATCAAACGTGAACCCTGATGGACAGATTAAGGTTCCATAATCGGGATATACTTCATTTGACACCTCAAGGAGAATAACTAAAAGAATTGTACCTCTGATGTTTCAAATGTTTTGGCAGACATGTGGGAATGTCACTTTATGTTGTAAATGCCTACATTAAACAGAAAGTTGTTCTTTGTAAATAACAGCTCTTCTTAAAATCTTGGAAATCCTTAATTACAATAGCCAAAAGTTGATGGCCATGTCAACAAAGACATTCAAAATCAAATCCTCAATGTATATATTTTCAATTGAAACTCAAAATTTTGGGGTAGGTACTGTATACAGCCTGTGGTAGAGAAGATGATGTCTTCAAAAAAATAAGCTTGAAATGTATATATTGCAGTTAAGTAGGCAAATTTAGCTATAAATGAAATGAGAACCACAATCAATGAGATGTAAAAAATGTTCAGAAGATTCAGATTTCAGGAAAAAAAAAAAATTATCTCCATTATTATTATTATTATTATTATTATTATTATTATTATTATTATTATTATTATTATTATTATTATTATTTCAAATAACAACAACTAGAAACTGTTTCCTGGTTAAGTACATTGGTAAAGGCAATGTGTGCGTACAAAACAGGGTTACAAATTAAAAAGGATACATTGGGTTTTGAGAAGTAGAGTTCTGTGAGGTTATTCTTGGTAATAGTTCCCTTACCCCTGTTAAAAGACTAAATGCTAGTTAAATGGAAGGTCCTGTAGTTAGATAAATTACAACTCAAACTGAAAATGTAAAAATATAATACTTTATCAGTGTTATTAAACGTCTAGATTGTCACAGGAGACGGTTGTTTAATTTGTAACTGTTTTTTAACCTGAAAAGCTTCTATTCCTACGCTTAAATTACATAAATTAAGTCTGCTGGCTATAACAATACACAAGATTAGCTGTTATTTGTCAGTATAAATGCATCAAGAGTGGAGTAAACTTGGATTTTGTGACAGCCTGTCATTTGTGCAGCGGCATTGAATATGTTTGTCTATTTTTTAAAAGTCTTCTCATTTGGAAGTTATTCTGGCATACTGATAATCATCTTACTGAGCTGATCAGGTTGACTGAACTTTTAAATATAATTTTTAGGACTGCCCCATTGATCCTACTCAGCTGAGAAAACAGTGATAAACATTAGAACTGTCTCTTGCAAAAGTGTAGATGGTTAATATCCACTAAAATAGTGTTTTATCCAAGAGATGTACCCCTAACCCTTTGAGTTGGTTTAAATGCTAAGCTAAACTAAAACAGGAGCTTTATCTCACATGCTATTAGCCTCCCACTTTTCTGAGGATTTCTTCAGTTTTCTACAAACTCACTGTGATATGACATCTTCATACTACAAGTAAGGATACATTACTGATTACTTTAAAGAACCTTACTTGAAAAAAAAAAAATCTAACTACCCCTTTAATGTTCAATGGTACAACAATATGCTGAAGGACTGACTTCATGCCTGCCTTTGAATGTATTAACTACTTTGATCTGAAACTGACTGGAACTGGAATTTTAGTTTGAGTAATTGATTCATCATAATTATGACTGTATACTGTATTTCACCTATTCATCATTCATGCAAGCATTGTTTAGGCAAAACAATGTGGTGTGTAATGATACTGATGAAGTCTCCCCTGCTCACAGTTGTCTTGGAAAATTGAAATACAACGCTTTACAGAGCAGATGTCTCATAAGGGCAGAATTAAGTGATTGGAATAATTGTCTTTGTGCAGATAATCTCAAACAGCAGCATCTTGTCTGCCAGCCACAATTGACTGTGTGTTTCTGATGCTCAGAAAAAGAAGGTATATGCTTGCTTGGTGGATGCCTCTGCTAATTTCCCATAATCCACTATGATAAGGCCCCATGGTCCTCATCTACCTATGCTGCATAGCAATGTGATGCACATTAGTCAATTAATAGTGTGTTAAATGACAGAGGTTCCAGTCAATTGAGTTTCTCATGGGGAAAGGGGTTGCCATTGTCCTACAATGTAAGACACAGAGAGATGAAGACAAAGAGAGATGAAAGATATAAATAGATTTCTTTTTTTAAATAATGAAGTACTATTCTGGTTTATAGTAACCAACCCCTCTACCTTTCTATACACTTACCCTTAGTTTCACCTTTACACAGTCTTAATATTACCAATCCAGTCCTTGTATGTTGGTGATATTCAGTAACTTAGCAGCTGTGAAAAGGTATAGATATAACATTTAAATAAATGTCCCCATCCCCCATCCTCTATATGCCCTAGCTGCCTCAGTCAAAGGAGGTTGAGTTCACATATCAAACTGAGATCTTTAGAGCCACGCATTCCCACTGGAGAAAGAGGGAAAGGCTCCCCCTATTATGAGAGCCTCAGACGAGGTCTTGGTTCCTGACAAGGGTATTAAAATGAAATAAATCAGCCATTAAGAAGCGAGCGCTAGCAATTGAAACCCTATTAATGCGGCAGGGAGAGAGAAGTAGCCCTGGTGTGATGTGACAATGGAGCACCACAGTGCCCCTTTAATTGCATTTTGGTCTGCTTTTTATTCCAAAGACTGGGTGCAGAGGACAGGTGTATGTGGGAAATGAGTGTTTAAGGACATTTGCTTGCACTTTAATGCATATGTGGACATAAATGAACATGCTGATTTTTTTTTAGATAATTCTGAATGTTAAAACATCAGTGATTGTCTTACTAATTCTAAATCATAACCTGAAAAAACGCATTAACAAGAGGGTCACTCTTTCACCCATCAACACCATTGTCCATGTGTTGTTGCCAGCCAGGCCCCATCAATGTTGCATTGGTCCCTTTCTCATTACCTTCGCTGTTAGATGAGACACTGGGTGATGGATCATGGCCTCGACTGGACCTCATTTGGGTGATGAATCGCCAGTATTCCACTGTGAAGTGTGGAGGTGATTATATGTGGACACAAAGACAAACACAAACATTCACTAAGAGCGAAAGACATCAGCTAACTTCTCTGCATTTTTAGGTTCCTACCTTGTTGTACCAATGGTATAAAGTATTTAATCTGAGAGATAAAAGGATACAGTATTATACCATATTGTTTTTATATAAAGCATCCACAAAAAGGTGTAAGTGCAGCTCTAAGTAAAACAAAATTTGGTTTGGTTTTTTGTAGAATTTCTACTTTCTTTTTAATATGTATTTAATAGGAAAATGTAGGGGGTGACATTAAACTCATTTTACACTTCAAGATAGTTTCCAGCATCTCTGATCATACAGATACAGTATAAAGCAATCAAGACACATTCTGAACGTTGTGTACATAGTTCAAATTAAAAATATGAGATAAGGTCCCTAACATTTTTTCAGGGTTCCTACAAATAGTCCAGTTTAGCATTCCACCCTTTTCAACACTCAGTTTTCTAGAGTTTTCTGACTGTTTTTATTGCACTAAAGATATTTGAGAACAAAACATTCACCTTGTCCTGTTTTTTTTTTATCAGTTTTCCCCCTCATAAATCATCAAATAAAGTGCTGAAGCCAGTTTGCAATTTAGCTGTAAGGTAAAGGACTTTGTCACAGTTTCTTTGACATCCTGCTTACCTCAGATGAGCTAAATTTCATAATACCTGGAAAAAATATTAACTGGATTACTCAAGAATAAATATGGATCCCTTAAAAACATAGTGTTTGATTACTGATTTTAATGCCTTTTTACATATCAACTGAACCTAGGTCAAGAACTTTGGGTTTAGTATAAAACCCAGAAATTAATTATCTAGAATCTAAACACAGAGATGCACTGAAGTGGCTTGTCCTGACTGATACCAAGTTCCAGTTTTCCAACAAAATAATAATGAAATCATGGTACATCAATGAACATGGTGTTGGTTTCTCCATTTATATACTGAGAATAGTGGGAGTTTCTAAGTTGTGATGTATTTTATGAACAGGAAAAATATTACAATTTTTCAGTGATTGACCTTGCACCAATCAGAGCAAGTTAGGGCAAAATTGGCCAGTTCAGTTCTCTTGCTGATTAATTGGTGCATCTCTAGCTAAAACACAATAAAATGGATCGTTTTTAAAATTTTTGTTTACCTGTTAAGTGTTTACCCGTTAACAAATAAAAAACTAAAATGACCAGTGAATTGTGGACAAAAACTTAAGTTGTGCTATGGAAAATCAAACACAAATGTCAACATCTAAATATAAAACAATGTAAAAAAAAAAAAAAAAAAAAAAAAAAAAAAAAAAAAAAAAAAAAAAAAAAAAAAAAAAAAAAAAAAAAAAGTCCCAGCTTTTCAGAACTTCAGCTTTTATCTTTTTAATAATGAAATGCAAAATAAAGAATGGAAACTATTACTTCTCCTATGCAAAATGTTCAGTTTTTCACACTTACCTAGACTTGGAAAATTATTAAATTAAAATCCATAGAACAGTTTTCCATACTTTTTAGAACTGCATATAAACCCTGTTTTTTTTTTTTTGTTTTGTTTTGTTTTTTATCCAGTTCAGTTTCAGCACTGGGAGCCCTGCATGGGAATACAGGTTGGTTCTCAGAGAGGAGACAATAAGTTCTCTCTGCTTTTTAATGATAAAGCTCGGTAGAGAAGAAAGATGCAGGCGATAATGAGCCATACAGATTACAACATGGCTATGTCTGTGAGTTCTTCTTTAAACTTGAGCATACTAAGAAGCAGCAAATAAGAAATTTAAAAGTAAAAAACCTCAATGGTCTATAGTTGACTGTGACCAACTGAGGTAAGCATTGTCAGGATGAATGTATCAGTGATAAGCAGTGACTGCATAAAACAGGACAGAAACTTTTTTTTTCCTTTTTATTTTGCATTTTTCCGAAGGATCTAATTTTTAAATTTAGGAAACAAATACATTGCCTGTAATTGATTTATCACCTTCTTTTTGCTTTTAATTGTGTTATTTACTTGTTCACCATGACAGGGTGTGCTACAGGAAAATAAATGAAGGCATCCAGGAGAGGTGTTAGTGCTTATTTGAAATTTCGTCAGGAGCACTCTTTCACCTGTCACTGGTTATTGATATATTCATTAGAGTGCCCTATTCTCTTTTGCTGGTATCAGTTTCTCTTGACAGTAGCACTGTTGACAACATCACTCAATGAATCACTTTACAATTATGATTGTTGATGGCCCATGACACAAACTTGGAGGGGATGTCATTATGTGAACATTAAAGTGATACACAGGGATGCTGGGATGGAAGACCTGGCTGCTACCCCCCTTCCTCCCCCTATCCCCCACTGTACCCCACCCGCCAAAACAAGGCCCTCGCTTGTGCAGCATTATCCCTCAGTGCAATGCTGTAACACTTTATTCAGTGGACACTCAGTCAACAGAAAAACAATAAAATGGCTTTGCACTGCTGTCTTCACAAATGACCAAATGCACTTGTACAATAGTTTTTGCTTAGCCTGGACTACAAATGATCAGATGGTGTTTATTTTCTCACTACTGCAGCTTTTGTTAACAAAAGACTTTCATATCAAAGGTTCTGTGGAGTATTTTTTCTCATGCATGATGAGAAAATGACAAGTGGACAGCTCATGTGTTCACACATGGCAGTAAAATACACTCCTGTGTGTGTTCTGAACTGATCTCAGATAAAAGCCAAGGTTACACAATCAGCTCAGCCAAAAGCAGGAAATCAAAGCTTTATCTCTTTAATCTTAAATACAGGGAACAAACTGCAAGAATTTTTACAACAAAACCCACTCAAATTTAAATGCTGCAAAGTTTTGGCACTGTTTCCTATTTATTTAATTATGTGTTGTTGTTGTTTTGCAATCTTGAAATAAATCCACCTGCATATGGAATGGATATCAAATGCTCAAAAATTTGGAGAGGGGTAAAAATATATGTATAATTATAATACACTGAATACATTATGGCCAAAACCAAACAGAACAAAAAAATAATAGTGTTGCTGAAGTTAAGGAAATATAGTTTTATTAGTCATGCCAAATGGAAAGGGTTATAGCCACAACATAAGTGCAGTTCAAAGGAGTTTCCTTTTGCATGGGTTTAATGTTGCCTCAGCCTTCTCATCAATGAAAAGCTGGAAAGAAATTTAACATAATGATTAAAGACAGTGATTAAAATGCACTGTAATAAATATTAAAAGAGAGAATTTTGATCAGATTTAAAGATGACAGTGTTCTGATAATAACATTTACAGCACCAGCCTTGCTTGTTAGCATCTCTGGTGAAGATGTGTGAAAATTCCTAAATGTTAAAAAAAAAACTGTTTCAGCAAAAGTACCAATGCCACAACAGTTGCAGTCATAAATAAATAAATAAATGTACATAAAATGTATGCTTTTCTCTTTTAAGTTGATCAAACAGTTAACTTACTGTTGATTTGTAATCAATGACTTCATGTTTTCATGGGGTATAAATATGACATATAGGCTTTACAAAATAGGAAAGACAAGAAATCATAGCATTCAAATGAATTAGATGTTCTCACATCTACAGTCAACAGTTAAACAGTGCAGTAATTTAACAGTTTCAAACAAAGGGAGGTGACAAATAAGGCTAAATAAAGATTCATGGTTTTTTTGTCCCTGTGCACAGTGACAAGAATGGTACAGGAGGTAAAAACGGTAAAGCCAGAAGTGCACCATAGCTTTACTTCCTGGAGGTTACCATGTCACCATACCAATCACTGGACACAATCTATATGCCGACTTTTGGTTTGGAGGGAATGCCAGGAAAAAAAACATTTTCTGTTCTACCATCACAAACATAAACATCTTTTTCATTAAACACCATTGAGAGCTTAACTGGAAGCATGTTCTTTTGTCAAATAAGTCTAAAATTCACATCTTTAGCATCACCCCTGGCGGTGTGGCATTGTAGTGCAGCTGGAACTCCTAAATGATAACCACCAGACTTATTTCTCCAACTGAACTCTTATTACTGGATTCAGATCAACACAGAACATAAACTAACAGTTTTTCTCAGGCAAAGAATTGTTTGTTGTTTGATTTAGTTAGACACAGTTGGCTTAGAAATCACACTGATATGTGAAATCTAATACTACATGAAAAAATTCTTGAAATCAAAGTTATTAATACAACTGATTAAAAAAATAGCCTTGCATGTTAACAAGGTGTGAGTTGACTAATTTTATCCCATACATGGAGCAGTAAAGGGCAGAGGTATAAAATAAAACTTTAGCTCTTCCTGCTGGAGAGTTTTACTTCATCATCTTTAAATACTACATAATGTTTTGTGTACAGTTTCATGTTGCTGCAATACCTTAAAATTGTGCAATAACTTTTTGAATCCTGCCCCTTTCAGAGTTCTCATGTTTGTTTTTAATTTCCACTTGCACAGCCCACAATATAATGCTGGCACAGTCACACGGTACTATCAAACTCTGCAAGCATTTGGCCCGAATCCATTGTAAATCTATCACCTGCAAAATACTTTTCTCACAATGTGCCTTTAGTGGATAGGGAGTGTAGAAGTGAACAAAGGCTCTACACAAGTTAGGTTAATCTGTTTTGAAACAAGAATATTTCCTTCAATCTATATTATCTACTTTTCTTTCACTTAGCAGTTTGCCGCATCTCCCATAATTACACACCAAGCACAGACTTGTTGTAATCAGTTCAGTTTTGTAAGTAAGACGGAGTGGAGAAGTTTTCCACTCAGTGAGCGTGGCTTTTCAAATGCAATGACTTTTGCTGTATGTTAAAGCTACTATCAGAGAGGAAATTGGTTTCTCTTCCTCTTCTGTGATCTACAAAACCACAAAATGGTGACTGAGTCTAGAGGGAAGCTTTTTGATTCCAAGGAACCACATTTGTGCCAGCGCTTGGCTAGTCATCCCCACCGCTGGTGTACAGTTTCCAGTTTCCCATAATAACAGCATGAGCTAAGAAGGGTTCTTCAAACCAACTGCTGATAGTCAAAGTGCTGACCCAAAACCGGGATGAAATATCGCATTCAGCAAGGAAATATCCATGTATGTAAACATAATCAGTGTTGTTGAAATATTCACAGGATGAAAAGTTGAGTTCTTGTGGTCGGTGTGTGATCTCTCTATGGGGTCTGCATATTTTGTCCTGAAATTGCTGCCAGTAAATGTGTACCCCGTTGAGAGATAAGACTCTCATCTCCTTTTCACATTGCTCTCTTTATTTCCAGTACTCTATCGGTTCACACACACACTCACACATAGAAAAAAAAAAAAAAAAAACACGTGTGGCTGGCCTTGTTGCCATAGCAGGTTAACGGGTTGCAGCAGTGGCAGATTTGATTGCCTTCCTTGCGTTGAAGTGAAGAAAAGGAGACAGCACCAAATGAAACTCCATCCATCTTAATGAAACACAATTATTTTCCACTTATTAATCATTGAAAAATCAATATCTCTCTTCTTGGCCCAGTGTCGGCCTGATTTGTCATTTAGGGGTGAGTTGTTATGTATCATCTTCTGGGGCGAGGACAGTCATTGGTTCAGTCACCTGTGTCCTTTAGGAGGAAGAGTACATGAGGGAAAGGGAGAAGAGCGCATCAGAAGGTATGGACCAAGACAAAGTTGAGACAACATTTTGGGACTTGTAAGCGGAAGAACAATGAGGGTGAAAAAAACCAAATGAATGAAACAAAAAAAGACTGGAGAGGAATGGAGACTGTTCATTATGCTTCTTTGCTGCTTTCTGGGATAAATGGGAACTCATTAGAGGCTGTTGGTGATTGTGTGTTTCTTCACAGATCAATTTACTAAACACATTGTTTAATGGGTCATTATTAAAGTCTAAGGCCTGGCATTGACTGGGATAAAGAATGCAAAAGGGGAAAATGAAAGTTTTGTGATTACATATGCTATTTGTTAAATTAAACTGATTTGAAAAACGTGTGTATGCAATATTTGTCAGGAGACTGTGTAGCTTAACTATCCAAACAGGGCAATGCACTGAAACAGCATGAAATGGTACACATTTTACATGGTTTATTTTTAATCCCTTTTATTCCTAATTAACATAATATTTACACAAGTGCTAACAGACATGTAATTATTTATACTGCTATGCACATACTAATGGGAAGTTACTCTCACTAAAAAGGTGATAATAAAATAATACAGTATCAGAACCTGAGATATACTTTTGTAATTTTTCATGTGGCTTCAAATTCATTTTCTATGATATTGTTTTCCTACAATAGGTTGCAAACTGTCACACCTATTCATTTGGATTTTTCTCTAAACAAGAAAAACAAGGTAATGTGCTATGAATCTCTTTCCTCTGATGTGATCATGTCCTTAACCTCAGTACTGTTCAGATTCATGAAGTGAAATAAATTATTCAGAAATGTCTTCTGTAAGTCACAAAAGCATGGTATATACCTATTATACCTATTTGCTTAAAGACATAACATTTACAGAATGCTGCAATTGCAATCTATGCAAAGAGAATATCCATGCTATGCAAGTCCCTAAAGCATTTTAAACCTGTTCAAAACTACATGGTTAAGATTAGTGGACAGCAGGGGCAAAACAACTTGGGGGGCGGGGGACGCATCTATCTATCTATCTATCTATCTATCTATCTATCTATCTATCTATCTATATATATATATATATATATATATATATATATATATATATATATATATATATATATATATATATATATATATATATATGTATATATACATATATATATATATATATATGTATATATACATATATATATATATATATATATATATATATATATATATATATATATATATATATATATATATATAGATAGATAGATAGATAGATAGATAGATAGATAGATAGATAGATATGTTAACTGTCATTCTCATCCTTGCCCTCCCCCCCCAATGATAAAAGTCTGGCTCCGCCACTGGTGATCGGTCTCACTTTACGTTAAAAAATGTTAGTTGTTAATGTAAACACAGTGTAAGTCGCACTTAAATACATTTATTTTAACACTAAACTACACTTTTTTTTTTTTTTTTTTTTTTGATTAACTGAGTCCTCCATTAGAAAAAGTGTTGTTGTCTGTGCAACCTGTAGCACTTATTGTGGTGCATTCACTGGTTGGAAAATATGGTATTTTTGAGTTGGTTTTTTTTTTTTTTTTTTTTTTTTTTTTTTTTTTACCAGTTACAGGTCCTGGCCATTCAAGCTGAAAATCTTCTGATTCTGTTAGCTAGCTGCTTCATAAAGCTAAGGATACAGATGATTCTCACAGTTTATTTAATTTTTCTACAATCTGATAATATTGTTGCCTAAACTAGTCATGCATTAAACTGAATAAACAAGCATCTTCATGAAGCACACTTTTTCAAACTCCCAAATTTTTTGAAAAAAATGTTGAAAAAAGTCATGTGCATCTTTCTTGTTTTTCTCCTCAGTGGAGGACTGAAATCCATCAATCTGCCATTCATCAATTTTATCGCCCACTGTCTCCTCCTTGGCCACCTCAAAAGCCCAAAAGGAAAGCTTTTGGTGCTATTCTGAAAAATTGTCTTGAGAAAAAATGATTCCAAACAGCTCAACCCTTTGTTTTTGCTCTCAATAAAGCCAGCGACAAGGCCAGCACTTGATGTACGACCATCGTGGGCGCCTAGGCATGCAGCTAAAGAGCGTAAGCAAAGTCATGTTTCATGACAAACAGAGTGTTCTTTACAGTCACCACACCACCCAGATGAGAATCTAATGTTCTACAGCACATAACTGCTTCAGGTCAGTACATTATTTGTTCCTGACAATTTTGAAGGGGTATAGGGATGCATTACAAGCCCCAGAAACTGGACATGGAGGTGAAGAGGTTGAAGAGGGGGTTGAGGTGCAAGCGAGACGACGGAGCAGCTTTTAAGTGCCATAACAGCAGTAGCAGCAAGTTCACATTCGCTCAAGTCTGTGAAATGATTTATAAGTATGGTCTGTTGGTCTTCACATATGCGTTTGATAATAAGAACAACTGCTGTTTAGAGTCTTGTTCACATGCTGTGGATGGACTTTTTATTTAAAAGTATTCATGGGTAGCAACGTGATAAAAGGTTCCTGTTCAGTGATCCTCATGCAAGGAAACAACACATCTTACCAAACAATGAAGATAAAAGAGCATCTAACTATTGCAACCACAAAAGCATTTGCAAACTTCAATGAAACTTTCCATCTATGTTGTTTCTGCTTTTTATTGAATCAATTTCATCTTTCTTGAGTAGATGCCTTGGAAATGTTATTTCTAAAAAACCCAGAAACTTCTGAATTATAAGTTTTGTTGCTGGGATGATGGGACACAGTCATATCCAGCAGCCCACTACAATTACTTGGTGTAGGTGAAAACTAAATCTACTTTAAACAATAGAACACCAATTGTACAGAGTTGTCAATGAAGCTTGATAGAAGCTGCAGTAGGTAACTTTTATTAAAAAACATTTTTTTTTTACATATTTGTTGAAACTGTCACTATGTCATGACAGCATAGTATGAGACAGATAATCTGTGAAAAAAAAAAATCAAGCTCCTCTGCTTCCTCCCTGTGCTTCCACTGCCATCTGCAGAAATGCTCCGCTCCTGGTCAAAAACAACCAGAGTCAGGAGGAGTGTCTTAGCACTGCCAATCATGCTTGTGCATGCGCTGCTCAATGTGCTAATGGCAGAGAAAGAACTTACCGTTACAGGACTATTTATCCACTGTCATTGGTGGTCATGCTTACTAGCCTGAGCACTCATGGCAGGCTCCGTTGTGGGGAACTAGCTGGAACGCCAAGCTGGAGGGTGTGAGCAGCGCGTACACAAGTATGATTACAATACTGTCATGACATGACAAAAATATTTTTTTATAAAAGTTACATAATGCAGGTAGTCAGAAAATAAGATATTATATGAAGAAGAAGAAGAATGTACCACCGGCCCTACATGCTACCCACCAATCAAAATTAATGCTCTCTTAAAATCACAGTCAGCATTAGGGATGCAATTTCAAGTTACTTGTTGACCTAGACTTGAATGAGTTATTTTTGCTTTAGCATTTTTGTTACCCACAAAATTGTGTCAGATAATGCATTTTGAGTTGGCAACTAAATGAAAAATGTGAGAGATACATTAGTGCTATTTGAAATGAAAGTGTTTTCTATGAAAAGGTGAAATGTGAGTGATTCATTCAGCCTGCAAGAGAGCAAGAGTTTCACCAAATAACAGGAAGGCTGAAAAAATATTACAGCTGTTACCTTATTTTATCCTTTTGAGCTCTCAGCCGCTATTTGTCAAACAAAAGGAAGTTTGGAGTCAAGGTAAGGATCCTTAGTCTCTGGGGATTACACAGAGGCTGATGTTAATGAATGTTAGCTACACTAGTTGCTGATGCTGTAATAAGTTTTAAATGTGATTTCTGTTATTTTTTTTCTTTTAAAATAGTAATACTAAAACCCTGCTATACTCCTAATATAAATAATTCATGAAATAATTAAGAAAACTATTTTAAATGCTTTTCTTATATAATAGTATTATTTGGTATTTAAAGAGAAATTGAAACTGGCTAAAATCATTAACATTAGGTCAAAGCTTTCAAAAACCAGAGAATGGAATCAGTCAGAAAATTCAGATCTGTTCAAAGATTCATATTACCATTATGAAAAAAATGTCTTTATTATGTCTCTGTTATTGAGTTGAAGAGGATGATTAAACATTCACAATTTAATAAAGTCATATTTCTGATAGCTTAATTTTTGATTTTACATTTGCCTTTATCTTGTGTCTACAACTGGCTGTACTTGGCAGATCAAAGACTCATCAAACAACTTTCTTCAGCGAGAATAGATATACCTGCACTCCCAACTGTCACATATGAGCATCTATATTATGGCACTATGAGAGTTGAGCTTTGGATGATGCTTGTGTCACCAAGGGACAGCAATCTGTGAGTGTCACAAAGTGCTCAAATAATGTATAAGGGTGAAGGCAGTTGCTGAAGTTCCTTAAATATTAATGTTGTTGAACTGCAGTCCATCTCCAGCGTGACACAGCACTGAAAGAAAATCACTCGCCTTTTCAATAAGATAAAACACATGGTAGACATACCCCTATCTATATAACTCTATATATAGATTGATGAATTATGAAATCTCTTATGAAGACACTGGTGCTGATTGACACTTTGCTGCTGAAGATTTACGAGCAAGGTAAAAGCAAAAAGCCAGAGGCTTTGCAGTGTATGATCCATGCTACTTTTGTTGCTTGTAATTTCTTCTTACTTTCGTGTTCCAGACTAGGACTCTGTAAACTACGACTCTTGCAAAACAGATGTGCTTTCTCCTCCCGTCCACAAAGAATTTTAAAAAATGCTTTACAAAGTGCAAATTCTTAAAAATTCAAATTGACATCTGTCTTACTTTGTGACAACAAAACTTCAAATGTAAGTCTAACAACACAATGACCTAGAGGAAAGTTAAACATTGTCAAAAAAAAAAACAAAAAAAAAAAAAAAACTTTTGAGCTTCAATTGTTTTGAAGAATTTTTCAATTTCACTGGTGGGTTCTTTTTGTACCAGCCACTGGTCCAATGTCTAATATGACTTCCACACATAAAATGTAATGAAAGTTCATAAAAATAAGAAGAATATGTATTTATTTATTAAGGATTATCTGTGAAAGTGCTGCCCAGAGCATTAACAACCAATAACAAGGCTGAACATAAAAGTGAAAAATTAAAAACAATCAAATCAAAGGTAATAATGAATAAATGATTTAAACAATCCAAGTTAACAGAAAACATTTTCAAAAGAAGATGTAGCTATAAACTTTTTACTGTCACTGTGAATAATTTCACTAAGGTTGTTGCCCACTTTGTGCTGTGCAACCTCTACAGTGTCTCGGGGATGTATTAAATATATTTTACAAGCAAAATATATTTAACAGTTATTAAATAAGTACTTGAACATGTCTTGAATATGGTAAATAGTAAATAGCCTGTACTTGTATAGCACTTTATCAAGTCCAGAGGACCTGATAGCACTTCAGACTACATTCAGTCATTCACACAGGCACTCACACGCTGATGGTGGCAAGCTACTGGATCTTTATCTAATCTTTTATCCATTTTTTTTCTCTCACCACCTTTCAATCTTTTCCTACTGTATCTTTCTTTTTCTTTCTCTAGTTCAGTCTTATACAGCAAGGGGTTGGGGGGGGGATTTTATTCGGCGATGACTGGATTTCTGCTGTGTCAGGGGCAGGGAATAAAGCAATTGGGCTATATTGTATACTTGTACTTTCGCCATATGCACCAGGAGAAGGAGAGGGAAAGTGCTGCCATCAAAATGAAATTTGACACATTTGAAAATGCAGATGCAGATCCTCGCCTGGTTTGCAGGTTTTTGCAACATGTTTTCCTGTGCGCTCTGTGTGTGCTGGCTGGAGCATGTGTGAGTGCACAAGAATGAAGCTTGGGTTTTCGTTCAGCTTTTGTCAAGTTTTCAAGAAAGAGCTGAAGGTAGAGGAATGACCACGTAGGGACAGAAATAGCTCATGGCATGATCTGGTGTTATTTAGATAGGGTAATAAAATCAAAGACATTAACTGTGAACACGTACAATTACTACATGCCATGATCTCCTTGGGAGGGCAGGCGATATCATTGGTTGAGCGGGATGGCCCCCTTGGATAATGGTAGGGGAAACACTGCTCTATTTGAATATGTTCCTTTCATATGGCGTGAATTTTGTGCCACCAGGTTGAGTGCAACCTGGTGGCACAAAATCCAATCAGATTATTCCTTAGAACTATTACACTGATAAGCAACCAATCACAACCAGCAAAACAAAATACTGCACCAGAAGGCAAAAATTATGAACCAAAACCAGAGTAGAAAATATAATAAAATAAGGACTTTAATTTTATAACCTAAGAATATTTAGTTGTGAGGTTTAGGTAACACCTCTTAAACAACTATGTGATGGATGAAAAATGCTTTTGTCTCATTTTCAGGAGTTTATTTCTTCCAGTTTCTAAATGAAAATGCAAAACTCTCTTTGGATTTTTATAAAGGAATACCATTTGCTATATCCAAAATATATATCTCATAATTTTACTGTTGATTTTTGGAGGAAGACACAGATGAAAACACGTCATCTGAAGACTATTTTTCTCTCATATTTTCACCCTTTCTATCCATTTCCATCTTTTTATAAAGCTTTTTCCAAGATTTAGAACTCTTCATTTAAATAAAGATATAGTAAAACAAAAGATGAGCTGTGATTTTAAGTCTTGGTGAACAAAAACCAAACATCAGTTAAAACAGTTAAAGTTTCCCCTTAATAATGACACTGTGAAAGTTTTAAATCAACTCAGATGGGCTGATAGGGCATGTTACACTGACTCTTTAAGACTGCATAATACTGATATGAAAATTCACATTCTCATTTCAAAACTGTAAACTAAATTTTGAAAATGTTACAGGAAAATTGAGAAAACATTTGTTTGTGGAAAAAACAAAAGGAGACTTACATAAAAACTGAAAATATTGAAATAGTTATAAGATATCTATCTATCTATCTATCTATATCTATATATATATATATATATATATATATATATATATATATATATATATATATATATATATATATATATATATGCCTTTGCACAAAAAAAATCTAAATTTATGTTTGGGTTAACCATTTAGCCACATCAGTGCTATAATGTGTATTTGAATTCCTTAGACTTTTGGTAACTTGCCACTTTCAATGTCAAATTAATGAGCCCACTCTAAACCGAGTGTTCCTTCTGAAGGAAACTATTAATTTGTGGTGTTAGCCTGTAAATTTTTTTTCCCTTTGCCTTTTTTTAAAAAAATGTAGCTTGTCACAGTGGCGGGCTTCAGCTTGCTAAACCAAGTGTGGAACCCTGTTTTTATCGTGGCGCTCTTCCAGAGCCCCTGGGTCCCCTTACCACACTGACCAGATGAAAGGCCTTCCCCAGATGTTTACAGCCTGTGAAAGTGGCAGGGAGCTGGTGTCGGATGCTGGCACAGCGTGCCAAGAGACAGAAAACAAGCCAGTAAAGCCCCATGCTGCTTATGTAGCGCTTAGGAAAGAAAAGGAGGGAAGAAACCGGGTGGAAGGGTCATAAAATTTGAAGAGCGAGCACGTATGAGTAGTATGATGTATGCTTAAATTCACCAGTGAAGTTTACTTCCTTATGTTGCCCCCAGTGATGCAGAAAATAGAAAATATCCACCAATTTGCACCATATCAGGTTATAGCTATCAGAGCAGTAAGCTTGACCTCAGTTTGCCAGATGGCACTCACAGTGGCATAGCCGTTCTTAGGGCACTGACCTCTGCCACTCTATGAATAGGAATCTGTGTGTATGTATGTGATCCAGAAAATCTGACAACTCCACCATGAGGTTAATATTAATTTTAATTTACTATTTATTCAAATAAAATTACATTTTCTTTAAAAACTGTATATTGAGGAAGCACACAAAGTGTTGAATAACAATATTTATTTTTTTTCTTCATCTAAAGTTATTTAACAAATGGAGAAAAACCTTGAGATAAAATACATTTATACAATTTAAACCTTAAATATTAGTCACTAAAAAGAATCCAGTAACCAATAAGCAATATCATAGACATCATTTTCTTTCCCTAAATTACAAATATTAAATGCAGTATAGCAACAGTAATAAAAAATAAAATCCTGATCAATTTTTGTTTGTTTGTTTTCATTCTGAGGAAGAATTAGAAGCAAACAAGAGGCTTCTACCTTTATTAACCTCAAAACCACTGACCTGATCTTTTGTTTGAATATTTGAGTGCAGTTTGGCCTCGGGGTACTTTTGTTAAGCATGGAATTATGTAGATTTTCCCTCATTATTGCACTACTGTGTGCGGTGTGCACTGGGATGCTAATAAACGAATGAATAATTGGTCTTAAGAAAGATGACTAGGATTTGAAAGCCTTTGTACCTCTCAGCTTCTCTGCAGCAACCCCAATTATAAGGCAGCTCTAATGAATGCGTTGTGTTTGAGGGACCATGCCGTTTTGTGACTTAATCTGGGTTGAGCAGAGCATTCCTTTATTAGGTTACACGCGGCAGCAATGTGTCTTGTCACTTTCCAGAGACAGCAAGCGATAAAATGCGATGAACAGAATTAGATTGTCATTGATGAGTCAGTAAGATCGCGAGAACAACAGATCGATGCCCGAATCACCGAGCAATATTTGAGGACGCAGACGGCGGATAAATAAACAGATGGAATTCAGTGGGGAAAGTTTGAGCTCACATCAGCCTTCGTCTGCCTCTCTAACACATACGTGGAAACACAGACGCACACACACACACACACACAGGTTTTTTCTCACACTTTAGCTCGAAGCGATCTCACAACGCTGAGCAACACAGTCAGTGAGAAAGGGCGAGAGAAAGGATCCAAACCAATTCCAATACAGCACTAATGGGCCACATCATGCCAATACAATAAATAATGGCCCTTTCAGCTCAGTCAATAGTGAGTAAATGAAAATTTAACCTTTCATTAAATGTGGTTGTATTATTTCCCCCACTTGCTTCCTGACTATCTTCCTCTGACACAGTATTTCCATCTTGTACAAGAACACTGTGCAAATGTTATAATATAGGGCTGTACACTGGTGTTAAGTGGTGTATTCTAATATAGTTTACAACTTATTATACACTAGAGGCAAGCATCAAAGAGGTGAGAATTTTTATCCAACGAATAAATGACAGACAATGTGAAATTGTTGTCCATTTAATCAAAAAACAACAAAGATGGAAGATGAGCTTAGAAGAAATGTAAAAGCATTGTCTTATTAAAAAAGGTAGCGCAAACTCCCCTTGATAATTCACCTGTTCTTAAATCTCCGCTGATTTCAGAGTGCTGTGTAGTTTCATCACGGAGAGAGGAGGTGATTGGTCTCTAGGCATTTTGTCTGTGTTTTCTGCTAGATGAAAAGGCTCTGGGCTCATTCTCCACTGTAGCCAACCTGCCCTCTTAATTAATTAGCGCTAGCAGGAACTGCTGCACTGGGGACAGCATGGCCCTCCAGAGGACTGGACAAGGTGATAATGTCCTAAAGGGGAGACCAAGTCCTCTGTGCTTTGTTAGCTAGCAAATGCAACCCTGTATGAAATACAGAGGCAATCAGGGTGGACGTTTTTTGTTAAAAATTCGTAACATGTTGGATGGGCATTTAAAAAAAACATTTAGGAAAATTATTATTACATTATATAAATCAAGTTATACAATTGTGTCAGCTAAATAATTCACTGGATTTACAGTGATATTTAAATATGCAAGGATCTAAAGGAAAAAGTCTGTTTTTAAACGTTTTAATTCCTTGCCAACTTTCAGCTAAAGCTCTCAATACCATTTTTAAGTACCAGAACAATCCTGAAATACTTACTTCATTAACTAAGCCCTCTGGAGATAAAGAGTGCAGGAAATATGCTTTACTGTTGCTTCTTAAAACACCTGTTTCATCATATTTGTACCAACAATTATGATATTCACAATCTGTATTTCAAAGCAGATAAATAATTCTAAAAATGAATGCCTTTGGAGGTATGCCCTTATAAACTGGAATGTTCCTATATTTGGACTGATTATGCAAAGAACAGCAGAATGAAATGACCAATTGATGTAAACAGAAAATAAACTGTTTTTTCAACAAAAAGAGGACACTTTTAATGAGAATATGCTGAATGGATGGGCAGCTCCTTATCTGCAACACAGACCAGGATGGAATAAGCTCTCCTATCTCAAAAAAAGATCCTTCTACTCAGGAAAAGTAGAGAGATTTATGAAAGTAAACATTGGAAGACTAAAGAAATTTTTTCCTCATCTACCAAAAAACAATTTTTTTTATTTCTACATAAGGTAAATCTTGCTTCCAGGGAAGGAACAACTCTAGGGTAAGGGACAAAAACAAACCAGACTTCATGTCACAGCTGCAACAGACCGCTCTGGCAGATTTAGCAGCTAGACCATTGACAACCTAGAAGCTTCTTAGGTAAGAAAATTTGTTACTTCTTTTGTTTTAATGTGCTCTTTGTCAGTGCAAAGTGTCTGCCAATATCTACAGATCACCTTGTAACATGTAATTAAAAATCACTTTCTCCAAACTTCCTCCCCTGCATTGTTTTATACATTACAATTTACTGTGGCAATGACATGTAGTTTGTCAATGTCTGGACAGCAGATTGTTTGACTGCATCTGGCGTGTGATTACTTATCTATATTTTAATTTCCCTTCCAACTAGGGTCTCTTACCTTGAAGAGACATTGAGGTTTTATGGACAAACATGTCGTAAGAAAACACCTGAATAACTTGTAGAGCTTGAGTGGTATGAGAGATGATGTCCTCAGAATAACATTTTGACATATTTTACTGTACTGCAGCCAAACTCTTAGAAGTAAAACAAGAACCGACTATTTGTTGAAAAATAAGACTTTTGGCTGTTTCTTTTCCCTGTCAATAGGGTTGAAAATTATTCTGGTGACAGCTGTTTGGATAAAAAAGTCTACACAACTGGAGTAGAAATTGCAACATCTACTAGAATGCTGCCAGGTTTTGTACTTTTTGATTTACAATTTCAATACTGAAAGAGGTGAATTACAGGAAAATTGCGCTCACTACATAGTGAATTTAAATTCCTGGGTAGGGGTCTGGTTCATTAGCTCTACCACCTATGGCATCTCAAACAACATTTCTTCTGTTTTCCTTATCATCATTGGACAAATGTCCAGTTAAATTTTATTATATGACCTCACATTTGGGCTGGCAGAAATTTTATGGAAAAGCTGTCCAGAGTAACTGCCTTATTTATGCACATTGTTTTCTTAACCATAAGAGCTTTCACAGCTGTCTCTCTATTCACAGTCTCTTCCTCTTCTATATATAGTCAAAATCTTAAAAGAAAAACTGTTACTAAGTGACTGTTAACTGATAGATGATTTTGATGCCATTTTGCTGTGGTAAGAAATCCTGGAGTCCATCATCAATTAATTCTTACAGCGGAATGACACAGGTTACTATCAAGCTGCTAATAGTTCATCTCTCACAGTGAGGCATCGGCAAGGCCTTGTCCAGTGTGTGGTGGCCTTTAGTCTAAAAAGTCTGAACAGTGAAAGTGTACATTTTATTGAATTGTTTAGTAACAAAAATTTTATTTTCTTTTTTTAAATTGAAACTTTGTGGCTCAATTTATCAAAGCATTTAAGGGGCTAGAAGTGCGCAGACAGATTATGGCTTTCTTCCATACCTCCCCTGCTTCCATCTTCTGGCTATCATCAGCCATCTACATTCATCAAACTTTAGTTATACCCTATCCATGTTGAGGTCATGTACTATATGGCTTGTTTACAGAATGACTTTTGTCATGCATACATGGTTTACTTGGATCCACAGCTTTCTGATGGTACTTTTATCTGTTTTATTCTTTGCTTTTGTTTGTCTGAACTATATTTTCTATTACATTAGTATAGCCAATGCAAGTACAGCCAAAAGTGCTCTTTTTTTTCCTTATATATCTCTCATCAAAATAAAATCCACATGACAAGCCACAAGTCCCCATTAAAGTGCATCATATCTGTTGTTTAGCTGCATGGTGGAACATTGTTGACTTTCAGCAAGAAGGTCATAGGTTCAAATCCCAGCTAGGGCCATTTTGCACAGTCCCATGTTCTATGACTTTCTCCCACAGTCTAAAAATATGCATGTTGCTGTAATTGGTTACTCTAAATTGTCCTTAGGAAAGAGCATGTCTGGATGGTTGTTCATACTGCATGTCTCTGTGTTGCCCTGTTATGGACTGGTGATCTGTCTGTATCTCAAATTTATTGTGTTGATGTCTAAGACATAAATTCACAGGTTGCTTTATTTTTTCCCCTAATTTGTCAAGTTGTATTATTTGTATGCTATACATTTTTTTTTTTTTTTTTTTTTTTTTTTTTTTTTTTTTTTTTTTTTTTTTTTACAAAAACAGGACTGGTATTTTGGGGAGTTTTATTTTAAGAACACATTGTTAATTCAGTTTTTACTTTAAAGAAAATTAACTTATCATGCCAAACACCATCTTTGTTTATTTATGAGAAAAATAAGGCATACAATGCTATGAACTATATTGTCACTGCAGTATGAGTATATGCAATGTCAGTATTAAAGAGGATTATTCTAAACTAAAAGTTTGTGTTATTGGTTAGTGCCATGCATCACATTACAATGAATACTGCCATTCAGATGAGTCCTCAACACCAAAAATTGGCATTTTTAGTTGCAAACGTACACACAGCGCTGTGAGAGCTACAGGATGAAAGATAAGAAGATGAGAGGATTATATGATATATGTTTTCTTTCATTCATCCTAATAGCAATTTTCAGAATGGATATTGTGTAATTCCCTTATTTTATGGACCCTAAACAGTACATGTATTTGAAGTTGTTACTTGAAGTTTTTGTATAGATCATAATGACCTAGGTACTCTTACCAAGTGTAAGGAGCGATCCATCCTAGTTTTGTTTGTGTGTGTTCTTTAGTGCATGTGTGCAAACTTCACTCTCTTTTTCTCTGTGTCTCCAATAATGAGCATGTGCACCTTTTCTGCCCCGGGCCTTCATACACAATTTAGCCAGAAAGCCATAGCTGATCATGATTTAGCTTTTGACACAGCTCGCCCTGAGGCAGGGGGGGGACTAATACAGATATCTGACTCCCGGACCGCGATGGAGCGAAGGAAAGAGAGAAAGTGAGAGGCCTTTTATTGACTAAATGATAAAGAGGTTGGTAATGATAAATAACAGTCATTTTATTGCAGAATTCCCAGAAAAGACACATTCCACACAATATATAAAAAGAGAAATAATAGACAGGGAAGTTTCTCACCATAGTCTCGGTGCACTCACTCCCTGAGAAGTCGCCCATTGTTAAACTCCCAATATTCCTCAGCTAGGCTGGAGGTCACAAATTGTGTTAGAGGGACCTGCTGCTATGAATACTACATAAGAGTGATGCAGAGTGGCAGAGTCATCCCTGTCTGTGGAACTACGAGGACCCGAGCAAGACTGAGCCAGTGTTGCCTATAGGCACCGCTCAGTCACAATTTCTACTCTGTGGTTCTCTCTCCTCCTTAGTGCACTTAATCTCTCTCTCCAGCGTTCGTCTCCCTCTCCTTTTCATTTGCTCCTTTTCTCTCTGCTTTGTCGTTGTACTGTTTGTGTACAGCAGTGGAGTGTCTAAGAAGGATGTTGCCATTGCTTTTTCTCTGTGGCACCACCATGTCTCAAAGCCACAGCAACCAGTAATACTAATGGGTGGCACATGCTTACATTAATGTAATATCTAAGGGGCAATTCCTCTGTTATAGTGCATAACAGTGAAAAATATAGCTTGTGTACAGAGACCAACTTCCCTATTACCTGTTATCCATAATGACTAAAAAGCCCATGCTGGTCAAGATATTAAACTACAGACAGGGTCTAAGTGGATTAAATGAGTGAAAAATAATTTCACAATGCCCAGCCACTCTGGATTTATGTAAGCAAACTGGTTAGAGGATTCAAATAGAGGATTCCAACAGTGATTGTATTTCAACCTGAAACAAGTTATTCAATCCTAACTCATGCATTACTAGCTTCTAATTTTTCAAGCACCCACACACAACATGGCTTGAACAACAATCTCACATAGAATAACAAATGTCAGAAATTAAACTCTAAGGGGTAAAATGTTCACAGACCAATAAACCGTTATGTTTCAGTCATTTAATTTGTTTACTTGTACAGTTTTCAATAAAGTTTTGGAAGTGTCGCAAACATGTTGGCTTGAAAGCTTTCAACACATTTCAAAGGCTTTTATCAAGCATTCAGAGACAAGATTTACAATACTGAATTCTATTCTTTATAATTTCTACAATTTTTGATGGGTATACCATCCAAGACCACAACAAGACTAACAGTGACCCATTCTTGTATCATCAGATCTCTGTCTATTCACCAGATATTTGAAGATCATCTACAGGTTCTCAATAGACCTTGGATGTAAAGAGTGCACACTTCCACAGTTTCAATGTCATGATCTTTGCTTCATCGTGTTTTGTTGGAAGAGGTAGCTCTTGGACAGTGTTATGAGTAAGCTATCTCCCTTGGATGAGAAGAAACCCCACAAATGAATTAAATAAGGATATGTTTCTGTTTGCATGTCACAGGAATCATCGTAATGCTGACTCTTTTCTGTTCCAGACAAATGATGTTGCAACTATTCCAATAAGAATCAGGGTTCATAAGAGATTATAACTTTGCACTAGCCTTCAGGTGTCCATCCATCTATTTCCTGCAGAATTTTAGTCTGTCCTTGATGGCTGTCTTAGATGAAATTGGCATCATTGTAACCCTTTCTCATACTGAAATATCAACTTCAAAAAAATCAGTGCTTTCCTCTGTGTACAGATGCTCTGACATCGACCTGCTGTTAATGATGAGCGAGATACACACTTGTGGTTACACAACTCTGTAACGCAAACCTCAGATGGTAACTGTCCAGTGGTTTGTTGGAAATCCTTAGACATACTGGAGCTTCTTCACTCCAAAAGAACATATCACCTTGCAGTTCTTAATGATCTGGTCTTTCATATGTAATGTGCTTAGCAGCGATTTGCTTACATCTGATGCTGGGTGGGTGCAAAACAAAAATGGCTACATGTTTGTTTTTTTTCAAAGTAACTATTGCTAATACTGTCAGAAGAACCGGTGCCTCTTCTGCAACATTCACCATGGGCTTATTGTAAAAGTAAATATGTTTCAATTTAGCTGTGAGGTTCTGTGACGTTATCAAATTAGTTCCCCAACCTGTAGTAGAAAGATGTCACACGACTAAGTCGTAAAGTAAATGAGTCTTCCAAGAGATGGTGATTAGCTTGTTACCTTCCAGTATTCTAAGAATTAATTTACTTTTCCAACAGGTTCATGGTGACAGGTTTTTTTATTACAGGTAAGAGAAATATTATAGATAACCTCACCGGACCTTGGTTAAAAAAGGTCTGCCCAAACTTTAACAAATTTGACCAAGTCATTTGAAGTGTACTCATTCACAGCTTCACCAATGCAAACAATCCAAACTGCATTTGTGTCCTTATCAAAACTTTTAGCATAAAATCATAACAGTTTGTGGTAGCAAAGGTGCTACTAGATGGATCTGTTTTGGAGTAAAGGACATTGTTCTTCCTCTATAGGGAAAGAAAAAAAGCAACAGTCTACATTTTTATTACACTTAATGGTGAAGACAAGTTGGAGAACATATTTGTTCCTAAAAGCAGGTGAAACTGGAGTAAAACACTTATTTAATCATCCACATTATACAAATTATGTTTCTGGCCTTATTCACCAAGACCATCTTTCGGGAAGGCCTGAACTGTGTTGGTGTGAGGAACTGGTGGCAGTTAGTGTGCATTTGCCTCGGGATACCTCTGCGGTTCTTGGATACTGAGTGGAGAGTGGCCCAGAAATGAGCAGTCAAATCCAATTAAATTACTCAAATTAAATTGTACAATGGTTATGGAATACCTGATCGAATTACTCACATTCAGGGGATTTCGACAGCAACCAATTAGTTCAAAGTATAAAGTTCACATGTTCAAATTAACACCAACTGAAGACAGAGCCTTTATTTGAGAGAAATGATACATCATAATTACATCATGATGGGGAAAAAAATCACAAATTGTGGAGCACACATTTAATAAGAAAATGGAAATGGTTAATAGGTCTTGATAAGACAAATATAGGCCTGTCATTCGTGCTGCATGACTAGGTTGAATAAATTAAAGAGGAAAATTATTATTGCTTCAACAGAGTTTAAAGGCTGACTGCTGCATATACAGAAAAATGAGCATTTAGAAGGAGTTTGTGTTGTAAAATACACAATTAAAACCAAAATGAAAGATAAAGTAGAAAAACTGGGACAAACTTTATCAGTAACTTATTTGGTTTCTCCATGAGGTTGTTCTGACAATTTACAAAATTAATCTTGTAGTGGCTGTGTCTTATTGGTCAAAATAGACTCACTACCATTTTTTCACAATGATGGACTTCTTCAAAAACTGCGGCTTAATTGTACGAGGGACATCCTGACCTTTTTTACATTTTAAATTTAGCTTTCCAAGGTGCCTTTCCAAGGTGAAACGTGAGTAATGAGACACAAAATCAGCCTGTTAATTGACTTTCAGTAAATTTAGATCCACTAGACCAACGTATACATTTCACTCTTTTTAAAGTGAACCATTTTAGCTAATAAAGTTATTAATCTTGCCCATACAGTAATTATCTCTCCAATTATGCTGTAATTGCACATACATCAAGGCCACCTCATACAGTGGGCAGCCTTGAGCTTGGCACTGATAATTTTCTTCATTGCATGTAATGACATTGCTCACTGTTACTGAAACTGAAACACTTTTTTTTTGCCCTCAGTGTTCATTTTGTTAGATTTAAACATAATAGCCACATTCACAATATGACAAAAACGCCGTTATATAGACTTAAAGTTCTTTATAACAGAGACAATTAATAAACTTATTTTCTTTTCACTGATATACTTGTTGCTACAGTAGCTGATACAAGCATCCCTGCCTGCATGGACAGCACAGAGCCTCAGAAGCACCGTAAATGCTGTAACATGATAATGCTGCTTTAATTACCCCTTGGTCAGCCCACTTACAAACCTATTGCTGCTGCAGTCAATATCCCAAAAGATCCATTCATGCCTCGGCTGATGGTTGACTTGGGAGCTTTTGCTGAGTGCTTTAGCCTAATTGATATCCTTATTTAGCAATGAGCCAGTGGGAGTCGGAGGGGAGTTAAATGGAGCAGTTTACCAGGCGGCGAGCACGCTAAACCAGATCCCCGACATCAACACCATGTCTTGCTGCAGCCACTAAACTTACTAGTTCAAACTGATTAACACCACTTCAGTTTTGCAATCAAAAAAGGCACCTTTCATCATTAAGTACTTTTTGTCATTGTTTTGGTTGTTTAATTATCATGACACGTAAGAAATTTAGGCGCTGATATTGTTGTACACCGATGATGACAGTTAATTGTTCAAAAGTCACAAGCTGGTTCACAGGCAGGAGGGACTGACCAGTGTTTTTGCTCAGGGCCCATCCAAGCACTTTGCAACAAAGCCATCACTGTACCAAACCAAGCAAACAGGGCTTCCCCATTTTCACACCTTGTTTCCCATTTTAAAGAAAACACATGATGCAGTATGACAGAGATGCTTGCAAACACGTTCAACATAACTACAGGATTTTAAAGTGATTGTTTCCAATACAACAAAACAACAGGTAGATCCTTAGCCTGGAACCAGCAGCTACAGAACAATGCGTATCCAACAGGTCAAACAAAGCCACCGGGAGCAATGGGAAAATCAGATTCTTCTTTTAAACTGGGTTTGTAGGTCTCTCCCTCCTGCCAGTCTCCCCAGATATGTCTCCCTTAACAGCTCAAAGTAATTAGCAACAACCACATGCCAAAGGTAGGGTAGCTACTGTACACAGATTAGGCAGAGCCTATCTTTAATTTCAGACATTAAGATGCTCTGTGGGGGCTTGAGTAGAGCTGGGAGCTATAAGGTAGGCACCCGCGCTCATCATCCCAAGGTCGCTTTAGTGAGAAAACCTTGTCAGGGGACAAAGGATACCCGCTGTATGGAAACTCACATTATTGTACTCACAGTAATTAATTTCAATGAAAACACAAATTCCAGGCCCATTTACAGAGGAAATATGCCTTATGAAGTTGCTAAATATTAGCTCCTAAAGTCTAACAGTAAACATAACTCTCTCTCTCACACTATGTCAAACTTTGTTTTGAGTGATATCACTGAAAGTCCTGCAGGGCTTCCCATTAGTCACGTTGTTCAGCCCAGGACATAAAATGGCCTCCAATCTTGGCCAAACGGCGTCAGCCCATTCTTTATACTGTCAGGATGAAGAAGAGCATAAAAACTCAGAGTCAATAAAGTCATATGAAATGCCTGATATCGCAACATGGCCCGCCACAGTGACCGATTAAGAGTCCGGGTCTATTGTGATGCTCGCACACTTTTCAAAGACAAAACACAAAGAAAAGGAGGGGGAGAAAAATAACAGTGAAGAATTTTTCTGTTCCTCCATAAGGTTGCTTTTGTACTGTGGTCTGTTCTACTAACAAATATTGAATGTAAACCTGTGTGAAATTGTTTTATAACTTAATATAGCATTTAACATTATACTGTTGGCAAACATGATACTTTTTTGGATCAAATGTTATCAATATGGTTTTTATGTTTTCATAAACTCAGATTGGTATCAAAAAAGGGAAAAAAAACATATTAAACACAGAAGAAAGAGTGAAAGAGAAACATGTTTCATCCATGTAATGTTTTTTTCTCTCTACAGGGCCTTACTGAATTTCCAACTGAACTACTATTTAACCATCAGATCTAACTGGAACCAACACACAGCATGTTGGTTCCAGTTCCTTGGTTGGTTCCAAACCTTATTAAATCAAATCCTTGTAGTATGAAACTAAATGAATGCTTACATTTTGGTAAACATTTGCAAGAGTACCTTAAGTTTGCTGTTCACATCAGTAGAGGAATATAGAATGTGGAAAATATAGACTGGTATTATATTTGAAAGCTACAAATCAGACATTGGGTAGCAGTTTCAAAGCATAGATAGAATTAGATTTAAAATGTTACTGTCTGCCACAAAAAATGAATACAATGAAATTCAGGTACATTTAAGTGCTTACTCAGCTATTCCAAGATTTTAAAAAAGCCACCATGCTGTTCATACAGTTTAAAAAATTTTTCAATAAGGTAGAGAAACAATTTTCTCTGGCTGTACAGACCATTAGGTAACAGTGCTGCCCTTCATCCACCTGTTGCTGCATACAGCCTGTCAGCTGGATGAAACACAGCTAGTAGATTTTTCTCTCACTTAAAAGACAGACAACTTCCGCTGACTGGAAATACAACAAAAAGGTTAATATTCTGCAAAACAAGGATGTGAAAACTTGTTCTAAATATACCCAGTGTCTATTCCATGTTTCTGCTTAACTCTGTTTATTGAAATCAAATGATAGTGAATTAATATTATAGAGAGCAAACACCCTTAACAATCAATATGTTATTTTAGCAGGAGGATTTACTGTTGCTTTTCTGTTTTAAATAAAAACTATTTCATAACAACAGCGTATAATTAAATTTGCCAAACTTTTTTGTCTAAATATTAGGCAACCTTACATTGCTACTCAGTATTATCGCACTGTGAGAATCTCAGACCAGCTCAGTCTTAGTTTAAACATGACAGGGACATAAGTATGCCTGAATAAATTTCAATTCCACCAACAAAAAGTTGGAAGCAACTCTATTTTAATACTCCTATTTAATGTCATGAGCTGATAACTGAATACTTTGACATTTACTTTTACACACAAGGACTTTGGAATTCAAGACACTTCTCGGAATACTGCATACAAATACCGTCTGTCAGGCTGCAGCTCTAATTTGACAGTAACACACAGAAACATTCCTGACTTTGGTGAACCTCCATCTTGACACAAATGTTTTTTTGCACACGCAGAAGGAAAGAGTGCGGCAGAGCACGATGTGGTTTAGGACAGACCGGTGTTAAGATCAGCGCTCAGGGCTAGGCAGGTCGCTATGTGCTGAAATGCTAATAAGCTTCCCGGCTCTCGTTGCTGGTCGGCTAGCCTGTGCCGACTCGTTTTGACACTTCACACACATGCTGTCTTCCACCCTTTTTAATCATTTTTGATAGGCCTCCCTGGGATGCCATCCATTTAATTTGAAAGGGTTGAGCCACCCAAACATTTTCACCATCTCCTCAGTTGAGGTTTGCTTCGACTTGCCTGCTGCACTGTGACCTGGTGAGGTGGAAAAAATTGAGTAAAATGCTGTTTGGCTTTAGGAAGATAATATTAGACCAACACTGGTAGAGAAGGAAGGTGACTGATGTGCCAGTGAGCGTAAAAAAGGGAGGGAGAAACCCTATTTAGACAAAAATCTAAACCGAATGAATGTTGAATTTAAAATGCAGTTGACCATAAACTGCTTTATGAAAGGAGGAATAAATATAGCATCACAAAAATATTATGAAGCCAGACATAAATCATTGGTTAAGCTGTCAAAATGGTTAAAAAAAATCATTTTTATTTAAGATGAATCGTGTGATAATGTGTTTTCTCTAACAGAGTTTAACAACCACAGTCCCACTCTGTATATCACATAATTTGCTCTGAAAAATTTCAGAGCCCGCAGCCAGCGCAGCATGGTCAGAGATGAACCTTCACCATATTCTGTGATTCATAGGGATGAACTACATATTTTATTGGAGTCCGGGAGATTTATTTACTGAATGTTTTCTTGGATATGTTATTTGAGGGACGCAATCATCTGGGAATTCTCCATCCAATTTAACAGGGTACTCTTTCATAAGCATCAGTCAGTGAAAATGGGACAAATGCTGCAGAAAATAATCATAAACAAACCATTACATCGCATTTTGGAAATTGTCAGGAGACACTCTTGACGATGCACTCGGAGAGTAGAAAGCAAAAAAGCCCAAAAGGCAAAAGGGGATGTCTGGGTGCTCTATAATATTAGTGTGGCTCTCAAGATAAAGATATCATACATTGCTGGCCAAAGCTGAGGGAATAAAAAGTGTAGGGATGAGACAGGAATATAAAGACAGACAGAGAAAATGTTAGGAGTGGCATAAATGCTTCTATACAAAACAGCTGGAGCCCCGGATAAAAACCACACTCGACTCCACAACAAGTTGGCTTGTTAGTTTCAAACAGAGATCCTGTTTCCTGCTCTCTGCAGCTCTTTTTGTGCCTTGTGCAACATGTACTGTAAACCACCATTTACTCTGGTCTAATTTACTTGTGTGCATTTGCATGCAGAGAGGAGCATTTCTAAAGATGCAGTAAAGAGAACTGCTGAGCAGGCTTTCATCCAAAGAAAAAGCAGAAGAAGAAGAAAAAAAACACAGCTGCAATCATGCCCACAAAACCAGCATGCAACCCAAAGCTGAAGAGGGGTGGAGGGCTGACATAATTATTAATTAGTCAATATTACTGAATGGAAAAAGTCTGCCTTTGGTTTCCTCCCCAGAGCCTAATCGAACCCAGTCAAGCCGAAGCTAAGCTAAACAATGCCAGACAACTCCGCTACCATGAGCTTCACATGCTGATAATGTCCAGGGGAGATCATGTTGTTTGGATTTACTTGTTTGCTGTTGTTTGCCATCTTTACGTTCTCCATTATGAAAGCCAGCCATCTTCGATTGATGCCTTAATTCATCTCAGCATCTCAAAGCTAATGTAAACATCAGATTTCATCATCCAGGATTAGTTCAATTTCCCCTTTCAGCCCTAAATGGTGACAAACTTTCTTTAAAAAAAAAAAAAAAAAAAAAAAAAAAAAAAAAGTCCTTTCAATATAAATGTGTAAATGTTAAAGAAAAAGTATAAAATGGTTTTACATCTACTTGAAACCTTAATGAATCACTGTAAATATTAACATTATGTATGTTAGTGTATGTGTGAACCTTCAGGTTTTGGAACATTTGAACATATTTGTTTGTGTAGAGACCAAGGATTCCCCTCAGACCTGCAATTTGGCTGCAGACAGACGCAGTAAAAAGTAGCTATATTGCTGTTGTTACCCTGCCATCTGCTGGCTCACATCATTCTAGGCCTCACATCCCTCCTTCTGTCACAAAAGAAAAACACACTCCTCTCTTGTTTGCGGTTTACCTCCTTTTCTCTCTCTCTTCTTCTCTAAGTTTATCTTTGTCTCTTTTTGTCTCCCTCCATTCTCTCCACACGGAAATATCGTCTGGCCTGTGTGCCCCTTTACATCAGCCCTCCTTAGAGAAAGGAAATAAAATAGAAGAGAAAACTAAGGGGACAAAAGGGAGGCAGTGGGCAATTGTTATCAAAAAATAAGCATGGTGTTTGAAGGGGATTTTAATTGAGGCATTTGTTATATTTGAAAAGGTGAACTCCTGAGGGGATGGAGGAAGAGGCGCTGCAACCCTATTCATATGCTCAGACATTCATAAAGAATGGCATCTTTTGACTTTCCCTTTTAAACCATGCAACCTTAAATGGCCTAAATATAGAGAAGGGGTGCTAGACAGGGTAATTCCCTGCACCTTGGGGGGGTGGCACTGGAGTACCAGACAGTGAGACACAACTGAGTACTACTGCTTGCAATGAGGGAAGGTCCAGTCACCAAAAATAGAAAGGAAACGTCCTCTTTACAAGCCCCTAAAAGCACTAGAGAGACATCTCCTTTCTGGCTGAGACCCTATTTCTGCTTCTTTTTATTATTTTTCTGTTCTTTTACTCTAATAAAGTCATTTTTTTTTTTTTTATCAATCTCTACTCCCGTCTTCCTGTTTATGTAATTAATAATGTGAGGGGCCACTGATTATCCTGCTGAAAACAGTTGTCCGGTCCGTATTAACCAGAGCTTAACCCAGGAGGAAGTCAACAGAGTACTGATTTGTTGTTGTTTGGGAAGGTCAGACTTTAACAAGCCCCACTTCCAGTGAAGCAGACGGCCCCTGGTGTTTTCTTTGCTATATTTTGACTACAAGGAATGAGTCAACCTTAACGTGTAAGTTTGCTGTAAAGTTTTTCTACATGGACATCTCTGGGAGATAAACAGATGGGTTGTACAGGTTTTTCTCTTTGAACTCTACCTTAAAACTTCTGTTCTACAATCTGCGTCCTTTTTTAAAGAAGACAATCTTGAAGCTTCAAATGTCCTGAACAGTTTTGCATTGGCTTAGTGATCAAATCTTCCCACAATGTTACTAAAAAGTTTTATCTTCATGTTTTTTGGAAATACCCACAGGCACTTTTGCTGCCTAGGCATCCTTGATGATTTATGTACCTCAAAACAAGCCAGCAACCTTGTTTATGAGGGTGCAAGACTTTACTGGAAGTACCCACTGAACATATTCATACTCAGAGTTCATTTTTCTTTGTCAGAATTTCTCCACTCATACAACATTCGTAAAACCTTATTAAATCAAACAAAAAAACACTATAACATGTTGTGACAGATTGTTATTAAAGGATTAGTACAGGTTTTTGAAGTGAGTTTCTGTTAAAAAGTTATCAGCAGTTAATATCCACTCTGAAAAGGTAACTCTCTAAGTGTACTCATTTAGAAGTCAAAATTAACTAGCCCAGGAGGATGAAGCTAATGGTAAGCCAGAGCAGGATCAAGACCTTTGTGAACTTATATCAAAACAACTGCAGTTTTAAAAAATGTCATAGAAAATTATGTGAATGCCATTTTATGAACTGTTAAACAATTGTCATTGGATGGTTATTTACATAAAAGTTTGTGTATATTTACACTGTGAATGGAAGTGGAGGCAGTACAACACCAATGACGTTCCTGTGTGAAACACACTGAGAACAGAACATGTTTATGAGATTGGAGTTGTTTCAAGATAACAGAAGTCTGATTTGGGCACGGCCTCTCTCAGACTCAGCCATTAGCTTACGCCTCCATGGACCAACTAATCGAGATTCATACTAAATGAAAACAACAAGAGAGTTATCTAATGCAGTTAAACAAATTTTAACAGTTTATAACTTTTTAACAGGACTTTTACTTCAAAGGCACTGAACTATAACAAAATCCATGTTGGTCTATTATTTGAACTTGGGCCATACATTTAGATCATTATAGATCCAAATTGCTTGTTTGATTGCTTCTTGCTTCAGTCAGAAATTTGATGCTAAATTTCTTTCCATCAAATTCAGCTTTTCACTTCTCAATAGGGATTGGTAATGTTTATCTTTATGACAGAGGATTTAAAATATTATAAGCCCAACAAATCATGCTTATCGTAGACAATAGGAAACTTGGCTGATAAAAGTATACAGCGCACAAGCAGTTTAAAAAAAACCATTTACCAGTTCTACAAATCCAACAAAACTATGTTGCTGGTATTTTCAGATAAGTTATAATTTCTTTGCAGTCACCTCCAGATTAGATTTTAGATTTAACATTGTGTCAGTTCATTATCTTTTATAATTAACTTTGACTTTTTACCATAAGTTAAAAATAAAAATCATATCCACAGGTAATGAACTGAGTGTTTTCAGTGTTTGAAATCTTCACTTCTTTCACCCAAACACTAAATTTGGTTCACAATACAGAGGACCATAAAGTTACTGGTATTTGTAACAATATTTGAGTACTTTATGCTTGTAACCTGAGTATTCCTTTTTAGGGGTCATATTTAAAAAAAATAAAAAATAAAAAATAAAATAAAATGCTGGATGGAGGTTTCTTCCTGTTAAAGGGGAGTTGTTCCTCTCCACGGTCGCTGCATGCATGCTCGGCCTGAGGGATTGCTGTAAAGTCAACGACACAACGCCATGCAGTCGCTACATGCTCAGCCAGAAGGAGTGAATGCTGCAAGTCAATGACTCGATGCAATCTGCTGGGTTTCCTTACAAACTTTTTTAACTACTTTGAATAATTAATTGAGCTTACTGTACTGTTTTGATAACTAGGATCAATTGGCATGTATGTATGGTTGATTTTTTTTTTTTTTTTTGTAAAGTGCCTCGGGACATTTGTTGTGAATTGGCGCTTTATAAATAAACTGAATTGAATAACTAGCTATGCACATAAACACAAACATTATGCATATATGGTCCATATATGAATGTAAATATAAATTATGTATTATAAATTTTACACAATTCTCAATGCATCGATTTTTATATAACATTCGAGATCAACAGGCACATCTAAAAAAAATAAAATAAAATAAACATTGTGAAAAGGTTCAGTTTTAATTACACATTTTAGAAAGTGAAACTCATAATATATAGATTTATTATACATAGTGAAATATTTCAAACCATTATTTCTTGTAATTTTAATGATTATGGCTTGCAGAAAATAAAACCCCCAAGTTAAGTGTGAATTGGTACCCCAAATCATCAATGACCAAGGGAACTTCACACTGGACTTCAAGCAACATGGATTCTGTGCCTCTCCATTCTTTCAGTTGACTCTGGCACCTTGATTTCTAAATGAAATGCAAACTTTACTTTCATCTGAAAAGAGGCTTTGGACCAAAATACATTAAAGACCTGTTATCATTGTATCAACCTTCCAGACCATTCAGGTCTTCTGGTCCTGGTCTGCTCTGCATCCCCAGAACCGGAACCAAACATGGAGAACCAGCCTTCAGTTTTTATGCACTGCTAATCTGGAACAAACTCCCAGAGAACCGCAAAACAGCCGAAACACTAAGATTCTTTAAATAAAGGCTGAAAACCCACCTGTTTAGAGCTGCCTTTGATTAGTAGTCTGGACCATAAATCTGCAAACAAATACGGGTAAGATATGCTTGGTTTTCCAAAGGGTGAAAGTTTGAGTGTAAATCAGTTAAATAAAGTAAGTGAATCATTGATCAATATTTTTGCCGATGATTTTGATGTTTTGATAATTTTGCAGTATACTTGATTGAAGTTTTTATGATATGAAGCACTTTGAACTGCCTTGCTGCTGAAATGTGCTATACAAATAAACTTGACTTAACCACTGAGCAACAGTCCAGATCCATTTCTCCTTAGCCCAGGTAGACGTTTCTATATCTACGGTGCAGGAGTGGCTTAACACTCTGTAAGCAACCAGCTTCTTTAGCAATTACCCTTTTGTGGTTTACCCTTCCTATGGTGAGTATGACTGTTTTCTCTGTACGAAAAAATGACATAGAAAACATTATACTGTAAATCTAAACATATGTAATCTAAATTATGTCAATAACATATCAACCTTTTTTTTTTTTTTAAATAACCCATAGTGATTTGAATGAATTTTGTTTGCTACTTCCAGACCTGGATTCTGACAGATAAAGATCCTGCTATATCTCACATGAAGTTGCAAAAACAATCAGTCCTACAGCAATACTAGCTGGAACAAAAACATTTGCAAATTCAAAATATCCCATAACAGAAGTTTAAAGCTCAAAGTGATAAAACTGAACCCTTTACTCTGTTCATTCTTCCCGTTTTCTACATTAAATCGGCATTCTAAAATAAACTGCAGATATATCTCATAAGGCTTAATTTTAAATAGGTTCTCCAAGCTTTTGTGCTTCTCTACTGACTTTTACAAAGCTTGCTGACATTAAAAATGGCCGACTTTGAGTCTTCTTCAGCCAGTATGGCCATCGGCAGTAAAGAATGTTAGTGTCAGAACCTGGTGGATTTTATGTATGGTGTGTTTACGGTGTGTATGTAGCAGCTGTGGAATGGCTCAAAAACAGACTCAATAAGGATCAGCATCTGCATAGGTTTATTCCTATAAGACACAGTAGTGAGGGACACACTCAGCAGGAACAGTCAGATCAGGAGCAGCGCAGTTAGGCAGCTTATATATATATATATATATATATATATATATATATATATATATATATATATATATATACACACACACACACACACACACACAAGCAAATAAACAAACAGAAATGAAGACAATAGAATTGTGTACAAATTAACATGAGTAAGATATGTTAATATGTAATGCAAAAACAATTTTAAAAAATTAAAATTAGGAAAATACAAAACTCAAGGTTCCTGCTAATTTAACTGACCAAAAATATCAGTGTCCCTCTTAATGTAAAAGACAGCATAATGGGCCTATCCTAAAATGCAGTAAAAAACAAAAAAACAAAACAAAAAAAGAAAGCATATAAAACTACAAGGTGTAGTATTTAGAACATACCTATAAGACACAGTAGTGAGGGACACACTCAATCAGCAGGCATGACGTGCAGAGTCAGATCCCTGCGGCGCAAGAAAGACATTTTTGGGGGGAAAGCCTCTGACAAACTTCATAAAAGTGACAGTGTTTCCTCCCAAACAAACCTAAAGTCTGTAAAACAACTTAGTAACAATTCACACAACATCTTTATGCAGTACAAAAACAGTTAAAACTATTTTTTAACGTCACAGGCATTACTGAGGGAGAGACAACACGAGCACACATCTTACCAGCAGCGAAGTTGGGCAGGTTTTGCTGGACTGCTGCAGTTACGTCACTGAAACGTGCCTTGTGCAACATCAATTAAGGTCCCGCCGGTACAACATTTGGGAACCAAAAAAAAAAAAAAAAAAAAAAAAAAAAAAAAAAAAAAAAAAAAAAAAAAAAATATATATATATATATATATATATATATATATATATATATATATATATATATTTTTATATATATATATATATATATATATATATATATATCTATATATATATATATATATATATATATATATATATATATATATATATATATATATATATATGGAAATTCAACAAAGAAGTGTTTTGAGATTGTTCATTGAAATTAATTATGGAAAACTGAATAAAATTAATTCAGCTAAATGTGGATGGAAAAAATTAAATAAAATTTTTCATCCGAAGGGTCTCTGATCACGGCCAACCAAGCTGATAATCATTTACTTTGGTCAAAAGTCAATTTTTCCATGGAGCTCAACTAGTAGAAGTTTAATCTAAAAACCACTTATTTGAGCAGTTATCTCCCTCTAGTATTAGATTTGAGACCAGCTAAGCAAGGTCACGTCCTCCTATTTTGTTTTCTTTAAACACAAAACTCCAACCTTCATATTAGAAATGTGCTTACAAAAACCCCCCAAAACATTTCTGTTTGCAGTCCAGCTCCATCAAACACAATCAAAAATTCATTCCTGCTTTGAATTTCATTTTTAGTCATATATTTGTTAAAATGTAAATATTTCACAAGCTTAGGCAAAATTGGCAAATCATTTCTGAAATACATTTAGTCTGCCAATATGGGAAAAAGAAACTTGCTCCAATTCGTAACACAGACAAACTTCTAATATCAGAGTGCACGTTCTGAGCAAGTGACCAAGTTGAGGTACGATCAGTTATTTAGACAGGCTGGATGCACTTCCTCACTGCCTGAAATTTTCCCCGGGGAATCGCTTCCATTTCTCTCTGTCATGGATTTGAATCTTTTTACCACTGAACTCTGACAATTACTGAACATTCATCACCTTCCCACCTTCTTAGCTAGCTAGATACTGTATGGAGACCAGAGATATGGGAAAGTCTGGCACAGCTGGGAATACCAAGTAACATAGACTCTTACACAGTAATGAGTTCTGACATCCTAGAGCAGCAGAAGTGGAGGTACTTTTTCTTGTTTTGGTGTACTTTGCGGTAATGATGTTCCACACTAAGAATTCCAAAGTGAACTATTAAACTAATTTGGTCAGCAAGGTCTGTTACAAAAACATCTATTTGTTTAATGGATAGCAATTTTATTAAAAATTCGATACAGTACATAATGATGCCTTCATATTTTGAATGTGAATACATTATTTATCTGAATTAGGACTGTTTTGGCACACTATTTTACAGTTCATATTCTTGACAAATTAACATAACCTAGAAATCCTCCATATAAACACAAAGTCTTATAACCTAATCACAAATTCCTCTATCTGTGTTGCTCTCCCCTCATGAATAAAAGGCCTGTTCTTTGAGGTGAGAGGATTCTGCCCCCATGGCACCCCAGGCCACCGCCTCCAGGTCTGGTTGATACTTACTCTTGCTTGTAGGAGTCCCTTAACACCAGCCCAGGAAGCATAAATATATTATAATCTCATCACTTGTCCATTTATACAGGTGTCACCCTGTCATGCAACTTGATTTCCAGAAGGGCAGCAGTTTTTCCTGTGGCAGCAGCTGAAGTCACAGTGTTATTATCAGACAAAATGTATTCATGATAGCAGAGGTCCGAGTGCCCTGTGGGCTTTGTAATACAATCCCAGACCTCTTTATCAAATTTAACAGTTTATTGAAAACAGCTTGTACACATGATTTAGGAACAGTACTATAGTGAGGCTTCGGGTATCTTTCTTACACACACCTCCACACTCTTCTAAATGCACATACATACATACACACACTCTATGAGAAGTAGGAAATATACTCGTTTGCAGTGACAGTTCAACACACACGCACACACTCTTAATCACACATCTTCCTCCTTTTCCGCCTCCTTTGCCAAGTCGAAGTCTTCCCCTTTCCCCATCATATCTAATAAAGAGCTCTCGCCGGATGAGGCAGCTTCTTTCCGTGGAGGTCTTTTGTGCGATTTGCTGTTTGTTTTCTCTGAAGAAAAGTGTGATAACAAAAGCGTGACGTGACAAATGGACTTTGTGCCCTACAGCTAGATTTAAGTGATAGGTTACTGAATGGGAGCTGCCCTCCTATCTAATAGATGCACACACAAAATGACATGCATGCGCATGATCACTGACACTTGTAAGCGTATATGTTTAGACTTGACATAAGCCAATATGAGATTCTCACTGTGTGATTACCTGGAATAAAAATACTACAGTTTTAACGAAATGTGCAAGAATACCTAAAATAGAGATATATACCATAAGGTACTTGTTGCTATTTAAATCTGAAATTATAAAAAAAATATGTAATTTATGGGATTTATTTAATGTTAGTTGGATTTTTTTTTTACACAGATTTAAGCAAAAACGTAGAATAAACACATATAAAAGTTAGTTGTAAAATTTATTAGGGATGGCCAATTTTCATACAATCCATTGTTATTGTGAACAGTTTTTATCATGATAAGAACTGTGATTTATTAATAGATGTCTGCAATCCGAAAAACTTACAGTATGGTGAATATCATCATTTTTTTTCACAGTTGGTTTCATGAGAACATAAAATAATAACCTTTAACCAGATAAAAACCTTTTGCTCTTTTTCAAGATAAAAAAAATATCAATATAGTTAAATGTTTGAATAAATGCAATCACTTCTGTTTAGCAGAAGATGTTTAGCAGTACAATCACAATCACCCTACCTAATGTAACCTGTGCACTGAAGTAACTTATTATATATATATTTAAGCACAGCATTTGTGGTTTTTTAAGGTTCTGACTGTATGCAGTGACATGGAGTCAGAGTCCTATTGTCTACTGCCAAGAAGTTTTACGTCCATCCCTTTTTTTTTTTCTTTAGGTAAAACTGCCTATTGTTGAGAATAATGTCTTTTTACTTTTCTTCTCTTTATTGAGTAACACTGACTCTAAGAAGCTGAAATCAGCTGGTTAGTCAGTTTCCCTAACTGCCTGGGTAGAGTCTGCAGTCAACTTCCTAACAGGCATCTTGCTTGTATCTTCCCAGCTGTAGTTTTAAAACAGCGCTACCTTAATAAAAGTGATGGGGGGTGTTCCTTTAGTGTTTTATACTGAAAGAATCTATGTTTTATCATTCCTGGAAATATTTCAAAATAACCAAATATGTATCTCTTGTATTATAAGTAAGAGAAAAGGGAGCACCCTTGTTTAAGTCAGCTGGCCAGTAGTGCACAGCAACAGCTGGGGGAGAGGCAGCTGGAGAAAAAGCCAGTAACTCCAGCTTTCTTCCTGGTATCTCATCAAAAAAACTTTAACCCACAAGGATGATCGGACAGAACATGTTTGCAGTTTTTAAACAATCTTTTAAAAATCTTAGTATACCTTGATATTGGTATCCAGCCTGTAACTATTTAAGAAATTACAATAATGGCTTCTGTTCATTCTATGACCTGAAGCCTAACTTTACCACAATAAATAAAAAAATAAATCCTCCTCAATAAATGTCTCTGTCAAAGAATACGACACCATTAGAGTATGGATTTTAATCAAGTTACTTACAAATCCCATCCGTTCTTACAAAAACAAACGCAAAACATCAAGTCTGTGTCACAATATCCCCAAAACAACAATTCTTCCTCTTGAAGATCTTCTGTGACGAAGGAAAATAGAAACCATCAGCATCCCAGCTAATGGTTTAAAGAGATGGTCAGAGGTCGCGCCTGGCTGTTAATGATACCTCCTAACAAAAAGCATGTGCAGGATCTGTCCAATTGCAGATAGTCTAGACGTCATCTGAAGCCCAAACTTGCTCTTGTCATGTTAAGATTATGACTAGAAACAGCAAAAGAAATAATTGTTATTTCTTCTTCACTACATATGGAGTATGTTTGTTTATGGAGTTGTGTTTTTGATATTTTAGTTGCTTGCTGTATGTTTGCTAAATTTTAAACTGCAGCAAAAAAGCTGTGAAATATACGTAAAAACTGTAGAGTTCTGAATCAAACCTGTAACTTCATGAACAAATTTGTCTTTAAACTCAGAGGATATTTTAGGTTGTGACTGGAACATCTGTTTATCTGACGCACTTAAATTTGAAAGCTCTCCATTAAAAGATGAAAAAAGAAAATCACTGGGGCTCCAGATTTACCAGACTCTTGCCTCTGGATATGTACGTTAACACTCTACCCCGCTCATATTTGTTGGCATCCTTACCATATTCAAAGTACTGGCTTAAAATGTTGCAGGCGTGCCACAGCTTAAAGGTTTTTGATGTGTTTTGCAACTGCTGAGCTTTAAGTGTAGATGTTCATTAATCCGTTCAGAGTTCTGCTTCAACAGGAGCTCGCTGAATGACGGAGGTTATGAGCTTCAAGCATGACTGACCCAAGATCTAGCTCTCTCTGTCAAATTCAACGCATGTCTGTATTGTCTGAGTGTATGCTGTTCTTTATCTTATATTCTACCGTTTTTCTCTTTTCTATTGTTTTTCATTTTACTCTTCCTGTTCAGCCTCAGACTAAAGCTTCCATCAGTCCTGTGGAAGTTAATTATAGGAGCCAAGCTGTTGAAAGGTTGAGGAGATGCTTTTTTTCTTCTTCTTTTTTTTTTTTCGCCTAATACTGGATATACACCGAGTCTGGCAACGCCACCAAGCATTGTCTGCTGTGATAAAATATGGACGGAAGTGCTGCTAGGCAAATCGTTTATCAGCCAGGTTTAGCATGCACATGTTAAAATGAAAGACTGTGCTATCTGCATAGGTTGTGTGAGCTTAGTTTAGTGCAGCCAAGCCCGTTTGTTGTGTAAAAATGGCATGCTGGCTGTCGCCCCTGTGGGACATGATCAATCAAACATTCCCTGCTTTGCTCTCCAAGAGCTATGGGCAAATCTATTCTAAATATTCAAACTAACATTTAAGTCCCACCTTAACTGCATGCTTTGTTGCTTTATACTTTATTTCCTTTATTGGCGCCTGGGCAATACCTTTAAAGACAGTGATTTTCACATTTCCATATCAACGCTCAATTTAACATCTCTCTGAACTCTTCAGCTTCCAGTGAAAGCCAGACCAATGTAGCAGTTTCAGCATGATGTGGTCTATTATGATTATTAAATCTTGCACACTCTCTCCACCCTGGACATGCCATTTTAGAGCATGAGCTGACATGTTTGCTCAGCTACAAAGCAGTCTTTAAAATACCTCCATGTGTACTTTATACCCCCATTTTCAATTTGCCTTAATGAGCCGGTGCAAGCTGTCACAGACACTCTGGGAAAGGAGCACTGAAAACTTGTCAGTCTATGTCAAGGAGAAAGGAAGACAGGGATAAGCAGATGAATGGAAGGAAAGAGGAACAGAGAGAAGTTCAGGAAAGTGTTAAAAGGTTAGGCATAGATTACACTGGTAGGTAACAGACCTTAAGGGTGAACAAGAAAGAAAAGATGAAAAAGAAATGATGGAATCTTAGTTTTAACCTCTTGCATTCCTGTCTGTCACATATTGCACACTTAGGTACCCTACAAAAGTATCCATATCTGCTGAAATTTTTTGGAACGTTTTGCAATTTTTCAACTTTAAATGTCAATGTATTTCATTATTTTTTGTTTTCTAGTCCAATACAAAGTAGTGCGAAATTGTAAAGTGGAAGGGGAATGGTATCATTCTATCCTTTTTTTTTGTTTTACAAGTAAAAAACCAAAAACTATCAAATCCATTTGTCTTTATCGCCAATGAGTCAATGCTTTGTACACGCACCAGTTACAACTGCAAGTCTTTTGGTGATATGTCTCCACCATCTTTGCACCTCTATCCCACTGTAATGTAAATCTCTGCCCAGATGTTCAATCTTTTCCAGCCTCTAACAGTTTTGTTTTCTAGATTTCCCCATGATTAGCTGGATCCATCTGGATTCCACTCTGACCAACTTCTCTCTCCTGCTGAAAAAAAAGGCATCTCCATGGCATAATGCTGCCATGCTTGAAGTGAACTACAAATTGGACTTCTTCTTACCTTCTTTCAATAATGGCTTAAATCTTACAACACTACTATGTATTCCAAATTTGTGAAGTACATGACTAATCTTTCTCCTGTAGATTCTCTTATGTGAGCTGTGGATCTCTGGGGTTCTTCAGAGCTGCTATGCGTCTGTGATTTACTCAACCTGTCATATCTTGCAGATTTTTAGCTGCACCTTTAGATGATGGATTGAACAGAGATCTGTGAAATTTTCAAAGCTTGGGATATTGTTTTAATAACCAAACTCTGCTTTAAACTTCTGTACAAGTTGGTCTCCATGGTGTGCTTTGTTCACTAGTGTTCTCTAATATTTAGTGAAAAAACAATGAAGCGTTCACATCTGTATTAAATCTGGGATTAAATTACCCTCAGAGGGGTTCTGTCAGTTAATAACAACTGAAAAATATATCTAAGTATTTACTAATAGGGTGACTTCTGAAAGTGGTTGGTTGCACTAGATTATACTTAGGAGCATCAGAGTAAATGGGGTTATATGCAAATGCAAGCTGTACAAAAAAGGAAGAAACAAAAATCAATTTTGAAAACCATGATTAACTTTCTTTTCACCTCACAATTCTGGACTACTTTTGTTGATCTATCATCTAGATTCCCATAAACTACACTGTGACAAATTTCAAAACCTCTGCTACCTTTATAAGGCATTGCGGTTGAAGAGATCTCTACACATATGTCAGATATGTACATATGCAAATATATCTAAAAGAAATAATCCACAGAGTTGTAATATATCAACCTGTCCTTTTAATATTTACTAATGACTCAATCATTGACCGAGACAATGTCATTCTCATAAAAAGATAAATTCCCGGTGTTTTTTTTTTTTTTTTTATGATTATTATTTAAAAGGACGAACTTTAGTGCATGGCTATTAACAAGTAATCACAAGAGGTGTAATAATGAAGAATGCCCTTAATTTTTTTAGAGGGCAAGGTAGAGACTGGTGTCCAGGCCTCGTCTTCAGAGGAAAACACAGAGGGAACTTAGGTGTTTGATGATGCGTTTAACTCACACAGGAATACATTAATATGATAGTCAGTGGAGCGGCAAAGCCCTCAAGTAAGGTTCTCTCATTAGTATGTTTCTCTATTTCTTTTTTTAATTATTCAACAAAAAAAGAAAAACGAGGAGCTGTGTGACAGATGAATTGGCTGTGTCAAGAAGGAATGGTCTGAATTTGAATTGTGCATAAAATCGTGCAATTATGATGGCTCATTTCTGTGTGTGAAGAAAAATTTTTGTTTCTAATGAGCACTGGCTCTGAAGCACGAGTTAAATCAAAGGGTATGGTTTAATTTAGTATTTATTCTCTTTTCAAGTATCGAGTCACATTTTCTTGTTTTCAAGAACACCAAGTAGAGCTGCAAGTTATATTGAATTTCACACATTATGTCAATATCAATGAGTGGATGCAGTATCTTTGGTATGCTTTTGTTTATAAAGGGCCTTGTATTTACATACTGCATATAAATAACATGCTTGGCAAGCTGAATGGACTTTCTACACCCTTGATGTTCAAATCTGATACAGATCTCAGTGACTAAGATGTCAAAGCATGAAAAGTAGTAGAGATACTGTGATCACAGAAAAGAAAGAGAGGAGTGAAGAAAATATGGGTTAATTGCAACCGACATTATCAAAGCAATATTCAACAATACCGCAATCACAAATTTTCCCTGGTACTAAATATTTAATACAAGTTGAACCTGATACAGTGCATTATTCTGAGCATATAGTCACCTACTAATGCAACATAATGGTGCAGCCCCGACAGAGTCTAACGAAACCCTCAGTTTTTCTGACTTCAAAAGCATACCACGTAGTGAGTGCAATGCTCCATGCAAGCTTGATGCTTATACAAGTCACTCTCAGTTCATCTCTGAGCGAGATTAGCTCATTCTAATATTGTTGTAACTGGCTGGCAAGGCTTTCATCATACCTCCAAAGTAAACACTGATCTGCACACACTCAGCCATTGTCTTGTGGGCTCTGCAACAGCCAAGTGTGTAACATATATTGATGATATTGCTGGACCTAAACGTGCCTCACTGTCAACACTGCAAATAACAAGAGCATTCTTTTCAATTATTTAGCCTAAATTAACAAAGCAAGGAAAAAATGGCTTTGCATTTTTGTCTTCATGGATATTAAAAGAACACCAAGTGGAAGACAATATACTTTTTGAATTTATTGGCTGCTTTTTTTTTCTAGCTCTTAGTGGCCTCCAAAATTATTCATGCCAGTGGTAAGGATGTGTATAATGCTCCAGAGTCTAATAAGTTTCCCAGGGCTTGTAGGGGTAAAAAAAAACATCCCACAGCATCATATAGCCTTCACTATACTGAAGAGTGTGCATGAAGTGTTTTTCCACCTTTTGTTGAATGTCAAATCCACCTGGAATGTCCAACCAAAGCGCACAGTTCCAGTTAAAGCCCTAGAAGTGTTTAGCAAATTATTGACATTTACATTTGCAATGGGAGGACAGAAATACATTTTTCTGTGGCATGCCTCTGAATCGATCAGCTTCCACGTAGATAGAGTCTCGATCCCGAGATGCATCTCTTTGGAGCCATGAGCTTTGCAAATATATATTTTTTTTACTTTCCTTACAGTCCTATGCGTGGCAACAAGATAAACTTGGGTCCTCATCCAGCCTTGTATGCCACTGTTTTAGTTGATTTAATCTTTAAGCATTGCTCTGAGTGCAGATATGGGAAGGTTTAATTAAGTAGGTATTTTCTTGTAGCCACTTCCTGACTTAGGAAGATCAACATACATGCACCTGAGTAGCATGCTCTGTTGCCTTCTCCATTTTGAAGTGGCAAAGAAAAATAGACTGTTGCTACCAGTTTATACCCCAGGGAAACAGAAAATGATGACTTAGTAATCATAACTTCCTTCAGATGTTTATCAAGTCAAGAAAGTAAAATATAAATAATCAAATCATTTCAGTTAAAATTATTCTATAGGAATTTCTTGATGTGAGATTATATACCCGATAAAAAAAGTATTTCAGTTAATTTTTGGACATTGAACATTTTCTGTGTGGGATTATGCTACCATAATATGAAATTATTTTAAGGCTTTTTACACATCTTTACAAAGAATATGAATAATTTTAGAGGGCCCTGTATTTGTACATTAATTCTGAAACATATAGGCTTTTACTAATTCTCATTATTGTTGCATTTTAATTTTCCTTGACACGGTTAACTACTCTGGGTTCCAATGGTTTGACTTGAGGTTAACAACAACCTCATGCAAAAGGTTAGGCAGGTAATTCATCGCCTGATTAGACTCAGTCTGCAATTAATCATGCTTAAATGAATCCCCTTACAGAGTGATCATTTAGGAATGATGATTAATGAAGGCGTCAAATGTATTGCACATGCCTATCCTTATTGGGCAACCACATTAATGCGTGTCACTGGTGTCAAAGAGGCAGTCTGAAACAGAGGTAAATTTTTTAAAATAGATTTTTTTTTTTTTCTCCTGTATTTTTTTTCTTCCCATGTTTTTCTTTTTTTTTTCCTTCTTTGAAAAGCCAGCTGCAGTGCGGCTGAAGCCAATTGTGGGAAACGGCACACATCAAAATACAGGTGCAAGGTCGAGAGGACGAGCGGCACACCTTGTGGGCATGAGGGACGACGCGCGAGATAGTTGCGTGTCAGTGATTGTTGAGTCAATTAATTAGTGAACTTGGCAAGAGATCAATCGTTCCAGTAAGGTGATCCTATTTCCAACAGGCAGCATATTGAGACAGTAACCTGTGACAATGTTAATCGCTAACACAACAGCAGGATAATTCCCATACGTAATTAGTCTACATTTTAATTCATAGAAAAAACTACCACTTTTCTAAACTCCCTTAATTATGCACTTAAAGTTAATTATAGGCCCCCCCTCAACCATCTTATTCCCCCTCCCCGGTTTGTTTTTGGTGCAGCAGATGGAAAAACATATTTATTTTGGGGAAGAAGGAACAAAACGAAACCTCCACCTGGGAAAGGAGCGGCACGTCTCCGCTGAGTTGAGCAGCGTCTGGTAGGAATTTACTGGATTAGCTCAGTCACAAAATGTGAGATGAACCACATTGTCAATCAGCCTCAGGGCAGAATGGGAGAGGAAGAGCTGTCAATCAAAGCGGGTCTTCAATCGTCCCATTCACATCGCCTCCTGGAATCAGTCTCTCCCGCTGACTGCTCTTTGACATTTAACGCGCTGGGGCCACGAGGATGGGTTGGGGGGGGGGGGGCGACATTCTCAGATCTTCCCTTTCTTTCTTTTCTCTTCTTCAGTTTGTCTTCGCTCTTTGTGTTTCGGCAGAAGCAGATATGTGTGTTTAAAGTAATGACACTGTTCATTTAGTGTGAGATGCTGCAATAGCTGTGAGAGACAATTGTAAAGCAGCGGAAAAAAAGTTGCGCTAATTCTTTTGGTGTGGTAACAATAATCTATGTGCTGAAACGTAATGGAATGTACCGGACCTGAAAAGTAGAATTATGCATTGCTTTCATTCTGATAGCCTAATACTCCACTACAAAATTTAAACCATAGAACTTCCTTTAACAACATCGATGAGGCTTCTGTTTTTCATGTAACAGATTGTAAAATTCACACCACGCTTAGCGATTAAGTACATTGACAAAGCTCAAGCGCTACATTGCTTTGTAAGTATTCAGACCACTTGGGAGTTTTTTTGTTGTTTGTTTTTGTACATTTTGTCTCAAAATTCAATCTGTTTTAGGGGACATGTGACATTTCAACACAAATTATTGAAACAAATTTGAAGACGATAAAAACAAACAAACAAAAAAAAAAAAAAACAAACAATTACACATGGTTTTCATACATTATTTACAAAAAATCTGAAAAGTGTGTCTTTCATGTATGTCTAGCCCTCTGGATTCAATAGTTTATAGAACCAACTTTGGCTGCAGTTATAGCTGAAAATCTTTGGGATATGCATCTGCTTGCTTTGCAGTGGAGATTGAAATTGTTACACATTCTTCAGTCAATCAGATTGGAGCAGGAGAAGATGTGAACATAAATCTTAAAGTCTTGCCACAGATTCTCAGTTGGACTTAGATCTGGACTTTGAATAAGCTTCTTTCATGTGTATGGTTTTTATTGTAGCTTTAGCTGTATATTGAGGGTTGTTCTCGTGTGGGAATTTGAACCTCTGTCCAGTCTTAGGTTGTTCACAGCCTATAACAGCTATTCTTTTTCATCAGGATTACTGTATCTTATATTTAATTCCTGTTTCTGCTGTATAACACCGCCATGTTTCACTGATGGCATGTTGTGTTGTGGGTAATGTTCAGTTCCACTTATCCACCAGACATGCATTTGCACACAAGACAAATTTTTAGTTTTGGTTTTATCTGAAGAGATCATCTTCTCCCACATGTTTGCTATGTCCTCTGCACGACAGGAACCGGTAAAAGAGACTTCTTATAGTTTTCCTTTTAACATTGTTTTATTTTCTGATTTAACATTATCCCTGACCCATCTCCTGTGTTCATTGCTCTTTACATTGCTGTTTATTCACTAATGCTCTCTTACAAGGCCTTGACTTAACCATTGTTTTCACAGAGAAATTACATTACACACAGGTGGAAGCCATTTTCTAAATAGGTGATTTTTGAAGACAATTTTATTGAGGGGTATTTGGGGATAAAGAGGGCTGAATACATACGCATGCAACAGATCCTTCCTCCCAGCAGCTGTACAACTCTAACCATCATTGCTCCCAACAAACTCAATAAATGTTTAGATCCATGCTAGTATCTATACAACTTTACTGTTTTTTATTGTCACCAATTGTAAATGGTTTGTATTTTTAATGCTCAAAGAGACATCTACATCTTGTACATTTTTAATTAACCAACTTGCACATTCCTCTGGACTGGAGTATTTTTTTATAACTACACTGTATGTTGAAATTTTGCCTTTACTGTACAGTATTTTTATTCTTTATATATATATTCTTTCTTTGTGTGAGTCTGTTTGGCATTTCCTGTCATTTCCACTTTGCTGCTGTTGCACAGAAATTTCCCCATCATGGGACAATAAAGGATATTTCTATTCTATTCTATTCTTTTCAGATTTTTTTTCTTTTGACAAACATGATTGTTTTTCCTTCCACTTCAAAATCACATGTCACTTTGTGTTGATCTATCACATAAAGTCCTAAAACAACACATTAAAATAAGTGGCTATAACATCACAAAAGGTGAAAAAGTTCATGGGGATTTAATACTTTTGCAAGTCAACATAAATGCATGCCACTGTCCCAAAAAGAGTGCATAAAACAGCATTTAAAAACTGCTAATCTGCTGACCAGATAACACTTTCTGCCACTAAAAGATGCAGCCTGATGAAAAATCCTGCTGCCTTTTGCTGTCGTTTTTTTGTGTTTTCTCGTCTCTTGTTTGTATTCTGAGGCAGTCGCCTGGCTCTGAGTGAGGTATACAGAGTCATTGCTCTTTTGGCTCCAGCCCTGACACTTGTGCCCTCAAGTGTGGACTCCTTAGCAGCGATCTGATCAGCATCTTTATAGTTTATCAGCCTTGGGGTTCAATTTTGGCTTGGATGCTTTTACAAATGAACGCAATCACTGGTGAGCCTTCGCATCCTGATTGCATTGAGAGGAGCGGGAGCAGGAAAGTTTAGTGGATTATCGTGCCACTTGAGGATGGAGCACAAACACACCGAGGCAGCCACAGAGGGGGCCTGCCCGTACCTCCCCTCCCCTGCCTGGGCTATTGGCACTGACTGCTTGTACTCTGTCTTATTTCACTAAAATAATATAATTGTCTCCCATCTTATTGCTTGTAAAGCCATCTTCTGTCCGCAGGCGATGTGTGTGATCAATGTACTATCTAACAGAATCAATTCTTCCAGGAATACCTTGTGTTTGTGAAATGATCCCAGGCAGCTGCAGCAAAAGACTTGGCTGAAAGCGGGATCTTGTGGTACTAGGATTAGTTTAGTGACTTGGACCCTCCAGTTCACATTGAATAGTGTGGCTCTTTGCCCATTTCTCATGTTCTTCTCTATGTATGTGTGTGTGTGCAAAGTTGGCTTCCAAGGGAATTCACGTTCATATTGCCAGTTCTGTGCATCATCCCCTTGAACATCTTCTAAGCAGTTTACTGTGTGTGTAACTGCTTCAGTAGCAGGCCTCATGAGATGTTTGCAACTGTGCTGGAAAATGGTAATAAATGTCATGTCATCTGTTGGCTAACACAAAACAGATTTCTTGGATTTTACTAGAAAAGGGAATTTGATCTCATCACTCATGGCATTTACATGTCTGTATGAATCCATGTATGTATTTCCATTATCAGCAATGAAATCAAAGACACTCCTGGATGCTGTGGTAAAATATATTGAGGGTCTTATCTCGAGAAAGCAAACAGATCCTTCTGTTGTTGGGCACTTAATAGAATTGTCAGCAATACAATTTTGCCAGTATTGTATCTACAAACTGAACCAAACACTCAACTAAACACTGAAAAATGAATGAATGAATTACCCACTGGTTAGACTGATTGTAGATTCCCAGTACTACTGTATATCTAAATCTAAACAACAGCACAAGTGAATTTTTTGGAAACGATTAGGGAGAGTAATGTCAAAAATCATGACTAATGCGAAAAGATTTAAATCTACATAGTAGAGACAACAAGGAGTGGGATCAAGCTAAAGGGAAGCCTTTTAGTAAGACAGGTTGTAACAGAACTTTACTTGAAACCGCTGAGGTACTGACAATGTCTACATTGTCTACAAGTCTACATTTTTTTATTTTTAAGATTTACTGATGTGGAAGTCAGTAGAGATTCACCAAAACATAGTACACCTCTTAAAGCAGTCTATAAATGAAATTATTAATGGGTTTTTTGGGGGATTTTTTTTAAAGAAGAGATGAACAAATCAGAATTTGTGGTCGACTTCCATTTTTTTTAATGGTAAGACCTGTCAATTATGATTTTGTATTATTAGGAGGAAAGGCGACTTTACATTTTTTCTTTAATTATCATCATGATAAAATATACAAAATTATTACAGAGTTGACATTTTAAACAGTCTTTAAAATTCTATATTGATTGTCACAGCCCCTCCAGTCCACTCATCACAAGCTATTTTGTATGATTAGCATCGCTAGCATTACAAACACCATTTCTGGATGTATTCCCAAGAGAATGAGAGAATGTAGATAAGCTTAGGATTTCCAAAAGGCTACTATCATGTCCAAATGCAGAATGTAAGCGACAGGTACGATGGGACAGGAATGATAAATCAGAGCAACTTTTCTGTCCTCTATTAAGCCTTCCTGTTATCTGCTGAAGCTTCACTATGTGTTTAACCCCTCAGCTGTTATGAGGATACTGGTGTCCTCATGGACCCATTGGCTAACACGTAAGCATTTTGAGACTGACAGTTAAGGGATTGAAAAAAAAGCTGCAAACTAAATTACCAGCTGGCATGTCTTCCTTTTCCTTTTAAATAGTATCTTACAGCTTTTGTGCTTATTCTTATTTTAATGTGAAACACTTTACTGATCCTGAAAATAATCAACTTTTAATCGTCTTCTTTCAGTGACTATGCCCACACCGAAGATTGTTGTTTTTTTATGCCACCTGTTGGTGCTTAGGTGTGTTGCATTCACTGCAAAAAGTTTCCAACCAGCCGCACACTTGTCATTGCCTCTAAAACTGAACAAGGTCACTTGACGATTTCTTGGTGCATCATTAGTTTTAAACCTCTTGTTACTATAGTATATAAACCACCGAGTCTGGACGTTAAAAAAAAAAAAAAAGTGTGGGCAATCTCCAGGGGAGCACATTTACAGCACACTTATACAAAAAAAAAAACACCCACACAAAGAACACTTCATGTGAATTCAGGTGTATCTTGGCAATTGTTAATTCAGTTGTTCAGTCCTGCAGTTTGATTTGATTTAGGGGAAACCAGCATTGCCAAATTGTGTCTTTTGATAACATCGCTGCAGTGATTGAGTTATGTGTTATTGCATTTGTGACTTGAGTTCAGTCTGTTGTGCCGCAGTTTACCTGAGAACAGTTAAGCCGGCACAAGAAAGTCAGGTCAGAAATCCTTTCATTTCCTTTGTAAAACCACATGTTGGGTCTTATATTAGCTGGATAAAGGACCAGTGTACCTTCATGTCTCTGCAACTTAGAACAAGCTGGAGATTTCAACCACCACTTTTTCTTTTTTTTTTTTTTCTTTAGTCCTTTATTTTGTTTGCTTTTGTGCAGCCCCATCACGTTGCATCTTGTTTCGTCTTTCGCCATTTATCTCCTGTTTCTCCTTTCCCCCTGTCCGAGCAGGCTCTGCATCGCCGGTCTGTGTCCCGTCTTTTGGGTAGCGCAGGAAGTGAAACTGTAACACAGAGTTCACTGGTAATTGGCCACGGTCACGCTAACCAAACAGGAAGGAATCTGCAACTGATTAGAATTCTTCCTCCTGCAATAATACCCCCGCCCCCCACCCACCTACCACCACCCCCCTTCTTACCCTTCCCCGCCCCCGCAAAATTAATTACATTTGGGGGTCTATTCCCACTATTGGTTTTCCTGTTTTGAAGCTACATTATAAAAGGACAAATCCCAAGACAACAGAGCTGAGCTAGTTTTTCAATTACAGAGACACAGACTAAGTCATAAAGAGTTGAAGAGGCAACAGGCAGGCATCCATCTATTTCTGCATCCAGACAGGGAGGTTCTGACTGTGCTGATCCGTCAACAAGCAGACTGCTGAATAATCTCTTTGTGACTCATTCACACACTCATCTAAACAGGTCATACATGTCTTCCAAACGACTGTTCATTTGTAAAAAAAAAAAAAAAAAAAAAAAAAAATGTAAAGGCGACAACTTGCAAGTTAGAAAGATATCTTTTTTGACACTTTTTTCCTGTTTTGGTTTATCTTTACTTTTTTAATGTTTATACATTTAAATAAAATTTCCAATACTTTGGGAAAGTTGAAAATATTTTTTTTACATGTCCATTTTCAAGACTTATTTCCTCTTTGAATTTCAACTGATTTGTGTCAACGAACCAGATTAGTAGTCTTAGTAATAAAATACCCATTCGGGTCAGAGCAGATTATTTTACCAACAATATAAAAATCTGAAAGATATGTCAAATTAAAACCACATTAAAACAAAACACTAGAAAACATAGCTGTGTTGCACACCCTGTACTCTGTTGCATTTTCTACCAGTGCCTAATGTGACATACTCATCTTACAAAGGAGGTTAAGCATATAAGAGTATTGGGAGTCTATGATGCCAATGTAGTGTTAAAATACTATTGCGCTTTTCAAAATAAAATGGAAATAAAATTAGGGAGATGCATTTTCATCTCATCTTCACAGAGAGGCACCGGGAGCCAGGGCTGCTTCAAAAATAAATGAATCCCTAACAATGTTTTTGATGTCCTATATTTAAATTTGTACGCTTACTTACATTACTCCTACTTCCCTGGTCTTGGAACTAATCCGATTGATATGGAAATGGGGTGCTCTGCTTTATGACAGAGTTGCAGAGAGACATAGAAAGAATGAATTTGCAGGTTCGCTCCTAGTTAAATTGTGCTGAAAAGAGGTTTTCAGGATTCATATAGCTTCATGATGTAGGTTATAGGAAATTAAACAACCCACCTAAAGTTCTACAATGAGCTTCCACTTTTATGCAAAAACACAATACCTACAACTCAAAGGTAATTTAGAAAGATACAAGGAAATACTGAAATTTTCACAGGCTTAAAATATTCATAAAAAATTGCAATTAATTTTTTCTGTTGATAGTTATTTAATATTAGAATTTCAAAAAAATTTAAGTTAAAGTTGTAATTATAAATTTTTATATAAAATAACAGTTAACCCTAAAAATGTTTTGAATGAAAATAAAAAAAATATATATTTGTTTTATGGCTTTTGCAGAACTTTTCTCACCGAAAAAAAGTTATGGTTTTAAGATCTGAATGAATATAAAATATTTTCTAAAAAAAAAAAAAAAAAAAAAAAAAAAAATCAAATTACTTATTTTTAAAATTAATAAATAAAAAAATATCTGCATTATTAGGTCATTACTAAACATTTACAATTAGATTCTTATCCTTCTCTGCTGTAGCATTTTCTAAACCTCTCACATAAATCATATGCGTTACCAGCACATTCAAACTGTCTCCAAGCGTCCTGCTCTCTACTCAGGCAAGTCCTTATCTGCCGCAAACTCGCCTTTTTATCTCAAACAGGATTTAAAAATCATCACTTACCCAGTCCTTTCCCCGGCTAAACAGCCGTTCCAGTGTGTATTGTCTGTCATTGGGGTTGAAAATTGGGGAATGGGTTGGAAATTGGAACCATCGAGGATGCCGTCCTGGAAAAGGAGGAAATCAAAGTTAAATGGGATCATGCATGCCAACAGAATGTTTAACCAAAGGGCAAAACGGAAGCTGGAGATAACAAAGAAGAGAAAAAGCGCTTAATGTTGTGTTGCTGCAGTCTGTTTGGAGTCGTACATGTGCAGGAGAGGTGGGTCACATGTCTGTGCAAATTTATTACGTACGTTTCAGAACACATGCAGTTTCTTCTTTAAATAGAATTTACCTTATCTTTATTTATTTGATTTGCAAGTCATATAATGTTTGTGTCACCATGCATTTGGTGATAACAAAAAGGTTGACAGTATGTTTTTTTTTTGGTTTTTTTTTTGGTTTTTTATGCCACACAAGAATGTGACCAAATAACATTTATCACTCAGAATGTGCAGGTGTGTGTACAGATAATGATTATCATGGGCCTTGCAAGAGCTCATCCTATAACATGCTGTCTAAAGAAAATTGTTTGAAGTGGTTCACTGCAAACAATTAATCTTGCACTGGTGATTGCACTGAGTGCCTGGTGATGGAGATCTCACATGACAAGTTCACTTCAAAAGATGGAAATCCTGCCCCACCCAGAGCACCTATGGTTGGATGATAGACAGGCAGGGGGGAGAGGGGTTGCTATAGCATGAGAAGGCATCAGAACATTTAAAGGAAACACACCTATGGTGGAGGAGGTGGAGGTGGTATCTGCCATCTTTGAAAAGAAAGGCAATTTGTGATGAAATTATGACAGAGTGATGATAAATGAAAGGCAGATCAGCTGATATTTGCAAAATGCCAATGTTTAACCTGTGACAGCCCTTCTGTATCCACCTGTCATTTGACAACAAAGAGGCAGTGAAACTAGTCCTGATTATCTGATGTTTGATTAGACTCCTGTTTATCTTAGGAGCTATGGATCATGTTTTATCTGATGAAGGACATCTAATCTCCCTTGGTGGATTCATGGATCCTTGTGTGAGTTACCCATAGCAAGCAGGAATGGAGCACGTCTGGATTGTGTTTATTCTGTTTAACTGAGCATTTATCCTCCTAGGTATTGTTTCTGGCATTTTCTTTGTGTATGTGTGAGAACCAAAGGAAGTTGAGCGATCATGAGCAAAAAAAGATGACAGGAGCAAGGTTTCTGGGAGTGCAATGAGAAGGAAACATGCAGCCAGCCTGCACATGTTGACTTCAGAAGACATGCTCTTCCAAGGAATGAAGGCAAAGGAAGAGATTTACATGTAGCTTCATGTACATCTGACTAACCTACTAGTAAATCATTTCTAATGGGACAAAAAACAGACACTAATCAATGAAAATGTTATAAACTTACAAAGTTCAAAAAAAGGTTCAAATAAACATGAAGTTGTAAATTTTACAGATGGTGACGTCATAGGAACAGGATACCTGTGGGTATGGGCCATCCTTTCACTGAATCATTTTGCTCTCCAGCTTCATTTCTTAATTCTCATCGCCATGAAACATTTCAGAAAGAATATCAACCCAGAAGCGATATTTTCTGCAAGCAAAAACTAGTTCAAAGGCATTTTTTTTCCTTCGCTCCCTCCAAGTCCTCAACTTACTGTCCTGGCATTGAGTCAATTTGCAATTTACAGTGACTTTAACAAGATTTTTTTTCCCTTTTTCACTTTCTCACAGCAGTGAAGGCCCCAGGCCAGGAGGTCATATAATTATCATGTGCTGAATATGACAAGCATGTTTTAAAAGTGCAAATTAGCTTTAATTGAGGTGTATTGGTGCTATGTGGGCATGAAATCACAAAAAACAAACTGATGGTGCTTTTGGTTTATTTAAACAGTTTAAGCAAATCTTGTTTATATTTAGCTTGGTTATCAGTGAATTGTGTTATGTCAGCAGCCTTTACCAGTGGATGTTTTTTTTTTTTTTTTTTCTAAACTGCTGTTAGCTATGGGCTAGTTACAAAAGGTAACCGGCCCATGGCTATTTATAAAAGGTATATTGAAATTCCAAAATGTTATAGTATAAAAACTACTCAAATTTTAAGCTATACCTTTCCTGTCGCTTAAAGACCTTTCAAAGGACAGAAAAAAATGCCAGATTTACTGGGGTTTTCTTCACCTGTGTGGTATATAGGATAGTGAATTGCCCCCTTCTCCCCCATCTTTTGCTGTGCACTGCCTGAAAGAAGGCTGAAAGAAAGGTACAAAAAAAAATTTTCTCACAAGAAAGAAATTTGGCTGCTTTGAAATACCAGCTGCAAAAACCATGGATGTTGAATCATGCCGTTTTAAAGCTACAGCAATTGTAGACGTCTAGAGGCTCCCTTCCTGACTAATTAACCTTCTATCATCTTGTTACATTTTAAAGAGCTGCACAACAAAAGGGATTGCCTTCTGCGCAATAACCAGTTCAAAACTGTTACCAGCTTCCACATTTTTTTCTATATTTTACTTTGTTGATGCCTCAAAATAAAAATAATAAATGGTTAATTACATTAATCTAACTGCAATAATCAGTGTTTTAATATTTTAACAGCAGTGGGAAACCCTGTTACTTTTCTGTTTTTAAACAAAAGTATTAAGATAATTTTTTGTTGCATTTTATGTTAATACCACAATACACTGAAACTGTGGTATTTCAAACTCAAGGTTATCATACTGCAAAAATCTCATACCATTTCATGTGTAATAGGGATTATATGTTGTTTTACACAAATATGTAGTGCTGCTTAAATATGATAAAGTAAAAACGAAGTTATTTTTTAGCATATTTTATGCTTTTTTTATTGTGTTCTGAAATAACAGACCATGATCTAGTTCTTTAAAACTAAACTATTCACATTAGCTCCAGAGATAACTGCAAAGACAACTGAATTTGCAATATAATAAATCACATGACGTTTTAAGATGACTCATCCAACTCAGTGATTGGCACTTTACTAAATGTGAATGTCTTATTAGTTTTATATTTTATTTTTATTGTTTTAACTCTATGTATTTTTAATGTTAAAGTTTTATTTCTTTTTTTATATAGCCCTCTGATGTGGAAAGAAGGATTTTTTTTTTGTTTAGATGTTTAGTAAAGTTCAACAAAAGTGCTAAGAATATTTTGAGTATAATAAAATGTAAAAAATAACCAACATACACTGAAAAAATACCCTTAAAAAGAATTTCAAAAATTATTTAATGGAAATTTTTGCAACGCTTATGTGACATTTACATAAAAGCTCACACTTTCAAAAATTCAGAATAAATCCACAGGTTTCACCTCACAGACTGTAGTTCCTCACTGAGTGTCAGAACCAATCAGAACTCCAGAACAAAGAGAGGAAACTGAAGCTAATGTGCAAGGTGTCCTTGGAGTAACCAAAACAATTACGACTCCAATTTCCTCCTTTGTCACTTTTTGTATATCTTTACACTGAAGCGGTGGGTGAGCTGGGAGAGAAACGCATTGTTGGCCTGACTGTACTCCTGGCACTTCTTCTGCTGGTGTGTGAAGCTGACATCAAGTTTCCTGAGTGAAGTCATTTCCTGAGTAGATGTTTCGCACAAACACACGACTAATAACCAGTCGTTTGGTTGAGGGGACTCAGGGAAACAAAGCGGCTGACGGCAAACATTCACCTTTAAATTTAATTTCCTCCTCTTGTTGTCAAGCACAGATAAAAGATTCAGTAGCCATGGTTAACTGGAAAAATATCATGATGAATGGGCTTTATTTGTATTTTCTCCCATTATTAACGACAATAACACAGTGCTCACGTATGCATCTAGCTGACAAAAAACACACACACACACACACACACACACACACACACACACACACACACACACACACACACACACACAAAACAAGTCTACTTATTACGAAAACAGTGCAATGATGAATGTGTTAAAGCAACTCAAACTTAATCTGTCTGCATTACATGTTGTTTTGAATATACCTCTATGATATGCCCAGCTTTAATGTACTATCATGCGCAGGGAGCACAATTGCTTTAGTCTCCAAATTCAGGAAGGTGGGGGGAGAAAGAGGGAGGGAGAGAGTGACTTTAAAACACTGTCTGTGAGAAATGCAAAATTTATGAATACCCCCCTCACATCTCAGCTTGATTTATGTGAAATAATAATACACTATTTAATGCTTAAACATAGCTAGGAGCGATCCCTGGCTATCAAGATGTACAATGGAGTAATGGGGCTGCAAGACAAATCACCTTGTGGACTTGTGATGCTTATTTAAAGGTGCTCAGGCAGATATATTAAACTATATGTAATTGTACACTAACTCTGTGCTGTAGGCAGAGGCGGCAAACACAGGAGGAGGCCAGTCATGATGCAGATGGAGTGGTGTAATCAATTTGACTCAAGCATCCACAGCATAGAGGAGAGAGGAGGAGAGCAGAGCACACACTTCAATCTGCAGCACTATCATCTTATTTGAGATTTCAGATTTATTTATATTTTATCTACTGATCTGTTGGAGTTGTTTTGAACTCTTGTAGAAGAACTTTGGGAGAAGTTTGAGCAGATATTTGGAGGAGTCTTTTTTTCCCCCTTACTGCAAATGTGTTTGATAAAGTGGAATAGGCATAGTCAGGACTCACAATATGATAACCTTGAATAGAAATACCATGATTTGAAAGTATTGTGGGATGAACTCAAAAAATGGAAAACAAGTAATAAACATAGACCAAATTCCTTTTAATTAAAACCTAAAAGCCACAACTGTTCCTACTACTTCTGAAACAACAATTTCTTTTTTACTTATATTAAAGTTATCTGTAACATTTGTTTATCGATACAAAGGCTAAAAAACAAAGTTGTAGTTTTTTATTGTTTTTACACTAGAACAATATTCGCCCAGCCACACTCACAGCAGATACACATGCATAAACAATACAGAGATCAGCAGGTTAATTATAGTTAAGTGTTTTGCAAAAGTGCAAATTAACATGTAACGAGAAACTGAAATTGAACACGATTTCTTTTCACTCTTACTCACGGTTCTTTAGTTTTCACATCTTGGCAGTTTGTGCTTTTCAGGAACAAAAATATTTCCAAGCAACCACAGTTGTCTGTCTTGTAAGTAAGGGGAAAGTGTAGAAACCTAACAGCTAACTGGCTGGGCAAAGCAACAAGTGGGGGAGGAGCAACACACTCATGCTGCACACACCTGGAGAAAACTAAACTGACTCTGGAACTTTCTCAGCCATCTCATTAAAAGGACTTAAGCCATAGCAACAGTGTGGTGCAAGATTTTTCCTTTTGAAACCTTGGTTTATGTTGATGCCAGGGATCAGCCCAAGCCTAAAGTGGGATTAGGACACACAATTGTTCTCAGGTTAAGTTTGGGTGTCAACCTTAAGCTTCAGCACAAGCTGTGTCAGCTTTAAAGAAGACCAGATTCAAACAGAGTCAGTGGTCACACAAACTGTGATTTATGATACACTGATTGCCTCATTTAATTAAAGTAAATGGCAAAGCCTAAACCGAGCCAAATTGTCCTGATCTGATGGATTGGCCCCCGTTTTACCACCAAAAGCATGTAGGGTAAATAAACAGGGTAATTACAATGGTAAATGAAGCCTCTGTGAGCGAGCCGTGTGGGCTGCGGGTGGCTCACCCAGGATGTGCTGAAGAAGTGAACAACAGGCGTTCCCGTAACTTTCTTTTTATCACCCGACCTTTGTCTCTAAAAATCCAGCCATTGCCAACAAAAACATACCTGCAGATCACACATTCGCACACACATTCACAAACCGCAGCTCTCCTCCCACCTCCATCCCTGTATGCATTCACGTACAATTACAGCTACGGTGATCCACAGGTGTTGAATTCTTCTGGCAAGCCATAAAACATGATATGCATGATTTGTGCAGTCAGCCAGGTCTGTAATTTCATTCTCCTTTTCTTTCATTTTACCTTCCTGGGCCACACGATCCATTTTCCTGCTTTATGAGAGTGCAGACACCCAGAGAGACTTTCAGGATGATTACATGCCCCGTGCCATGGGGGGCTGGGGTGCAGAAGGGGGGGGGGTCTGAGGAGCCAGTGCGGCAGCATAAGAGCCGTGTCAAACCTGGGTGAAAACAGCAATTTGAATAAATCGGTGAATATTTAAAGTGCTCGAGGTGTGTTCCTAGACATTAACAAAAGTGAAACTATCGACTTTCAGAGTAGCTATATCAGGGTCTCCTAATAGATATATTTTTGATCTACTTAGGAATTCAAAATACATCCGTATTTTACGGGCATGCCGAGTGCTGTCACAGGAGCAGCTGTGATTTAGATCTGGACACATGCCCTTGCAGTCCGTGAGTGCCTGGCAAAATAAATCATGCCTTCCTTGCGAGGCTCGTGTATTTAAGGTGATATTCATGTACGCAGTCAGGACTAGAGTCACAGGCTGTCTGTTGGCAGGGGAAATGCAATGTCCTCCGGGGAGAACTAAACAAACTCTGCCTGCTACTTTCACAGCAAAGCCAAAAAATGATGAGGGAGAGAGCTGAGTTCCTCTGCAGCTGACTTTATCCAAACACACACACACACACACACCTATGCACGACATAAATTATATTTTTACATATGCACACCTACAGTATAAACAGCAAAAGAGGAAAACTAAAAATTGAGTTTGTACATATTAAAACTGAGTCTTTATTATAATCTAATCTGAGATTCACAAAGGCGCATTTCTAATATTACTGTGAGATTTACCATGGCTTCCTGTTATAATATCTATGTAAATAATGGCCTCTCGTGGAATTAGAATTAGGCTACATTAGTAAAAGGATGGATAGAGATTAAAGAACATGAAAATCCAACTAGGCCACCAAGTGGGTTTCTGTTTTTTTGGCGTACCTGCAAACCAAATCATCCAACATCATAAGTAAAAAATATTGAGTCATAAACTGCAGCATTAATCCTGGTGTGTGATTGACATTTCATATCAGTGACAATACGCCAAATAATTAAAAACAGAAATCTTGAAAGGTAATAGCTTCTCAAATCCATTAAGTAGTTAAAGGTTATGAGAAAAAACAGGATTACTGCTCACAGCCAAACTCTTAATTAAATGACACTACATAATTTGTTTCGAAATCCCTTTCTCTCCATAAGCACAGCACAGGTTAAATGAATGGGCAATGAAACATGTGTGTCATTTACCATCATTCTGAGGAGACAAAAACAAACCCCCCTCAGCACCACCAACCACCCCCCAGTTTTCAGTCTGTATGTATTAGAACACGAGTGAGCATGGTAGGTGGGATAAGTAGACACACAATTCCTGAGAAATTGTTTGCTTAATTACTTTCCTTTTATTCGAAGCATACTTGCAAAGAGGGATGCTTCCCCCTCCTGGCTGCTCACAAGAAAGTCAAAGATTCCTTGGTCTCCGGTGTCTGCTCACACACCCTCCTCTGCTTTCGCTTCTTCGAACTTCTGTAGATAAACTTAGCCACAATAATCAGCATACATGTTTTTTCGTAGAAGGCATCATATTACACCTGAATTAGCTGGCTTTGCTTTCATTCACAGTGAAGTTTATGTTGGTTATGCTCTGATCTTTTGTCAGGACTTGCCAATCAAACTATTTCAAAACTCTATAGCTTCCGGAGCCAAAAGGAGAGTACATATCAGTTCAAGTTAAGCTGCTGTGGATTGGCTTCCTGTTACTTTGAAACACCGATTTTAAAATCCTCATTCTTACATTCAAAGCTCTTAATGATCCAGTACCAGGTTACATCACAAAGTCTCTTTCTGATTATACACCCTGAAACACTGCGTGTATCTACAGCCAAATAGCTAAAAGTTCCCTATACCTGTGGGAACATTTTGCAATATATGCCCCACTATTATAGAACACACTGCTCACTGATATTTGGGAAGCCAGCTCAGCAGTAGCTTTAAAAAAGTCTTAAGATGCATGCTTTTACCACAGGTCTTTGATAGTACTTTTATTTTCAAATGTACTTCAATTAAACCATGTTATCTGTATTTTTGTCATTTTTAATACAGCATTTGTCATTTTTAACTTTGTTAAAAATGACAAATGCTGTATTTTGCTGTATTTTGGTTGTAGACTGGTAACTCGGAATGCGCATCACTTTTTTTTTTCACAAAGTATTTTCCAACTCTAATTCGAAGGGGAATCACTGAAGAAGAAAAAAAAATCACTCTAGAAGTTTTCAGATTTGACTACCTACGCTTTCTAAAAGTTGAACATAGATTATAGCAGTCTTACAAGAATGTAAACCAGCTTTTTGTAGGAAGTGACCTGTTAGTGGCAATTATAAAGCTCCAGATAACCAGGACTGAGAGAGATGAATTTAATTAGAAAAATAGCAACTGCACATGTTCTAAGCAAGAGAACTAACTACTTTTAAATCTAATGCCAGTTAAGTTCAAATTTGCCCGACCAAACTCTGATGGCTCAAGAATATTAAATGTAGAACCGTAAGAAGTCTGAACAGTGCACCACAGAACTGATGACCTGCATTTCAAACATCCACAGCCACCAGAAACCAGTGTGGCTCGTCTTGTCTCTGCTCTCAGGAAAAGAGGATTGACTATGGAGGCGAAAATGAAGAAGAGGAGAACGAAGAAGAGGGAAGGGGTTTGTGTGTCTGTGTGGGGGTGGGCGGGGGGTCTGAGGGTGTGAGAGGAGGAGAGGGGAGGAAGAAAAATGTAAGGGCAGCAAGCCTAGCAGATCAAAGAAAATAACATGGGAGAGGATATGAGTGCTTTGAGAAGTAATATAGCCAAGATAGCATCTGTTTTCTGTAGCATGCAGGAGGCTTGAGACAAGACGGGAAAAAGACAACGGAGAGTGAGTGCACTTTAGCCAAGGATAAGACCAAACACAAATGGGTTATTAAGAAGCCCTCAATGCAATATCTGGCTGACATTAAAGTGTCTCTTTTGAAATGATCCACGGCTGGAGTTTTCTATGATACAGACAGTGATTAACCAATATTAGGATGGATGAATTTAAGGGCAGCATGATTACAGTAGTTGAAGTGTATTTTCTTGGAAAGGAGATTAAAGCAAGAATAAACAAATGTCATCCCTGTCACCCTGCTGGAGAGCTCATAAAACCCCTAGAAGAACTTTTTTGGTAACAAAACGTTCAGAGGAAAACACTTCAGAAGTCTGTCAGTGACTAAAATAAGTTCTTTTTTTTCTGGTTTCAAAGGCTGTTGATGATAAAATGAATTAATACACTTTTTAAAAGTGATGCTCTAATCAGAGATTTGTGGCCGATTTCCAACCTTGAGCTGCGTATGCAAATTTTTGTAGTAAGATTTATTTTGTAGGAATAATAAAAAAATAATAATAATAAAAAAAGCAAATAACAGAGCTAATCTGCTGATTATTTTTTGGATTAACCAATTAATAATTGGATAGCAAAAGGTGCTTAATAAGAGATTTATTTTTTAAGAAAATTTGAATTGGGTGAAGCTAAAACTATGCTACTTGCGGAGTTCTGGGTAGAATATATTTATAGACAAAGGGTTTTTTAATCTTAAATGCAAAATTTAAATATTTTTTGTACAGTTTTGGCTTAATTATTGCTCTGAGTCTGTTGTTCGTTCAGCAAATGGCTTTTTTTGAGTATGTACACTCCAGTTAATAATTAATCAATGACTAAATTAATTGATGATTTCAATCATCGATTCATCACGATTAATCCGATTAATAGTTTCTGCCATAATTCTCTTGAGAACATCGACTCATACATTAACTTTAAGATTTCCAAAAGGCCACCAAAATCCCCAAATTCAGCAGTTTTCATAACAAACAGAGGTTGAAGGATTAAAAGAATACAACAGCGCAACTTTGCTGTAATATGTTCACCCTTCCTGTTAACTGCTGAAATCCATTCCAGGTCTATTTGTCCTTTCACCGATTAATTAAAGCAATCCCAAGGGTACTGACTGATGTCCTATGGCAGATGGATCCTTTTGTTCCTGAAAAAGTACAAAAAAGTCAAGAAGCTACAAGACCCCCTGCCAAAGTCTAGCAATTTGTAGTAGCAGCCAACATGCCTGCGTAAAAAAAAAAAGCTTCTTTTTAAACAGATACCCCTTTTCCATTTCCTTGGACATGATTTTAAGATGCCTCACTGATACTGAAAATACTTAACCTTGACTCTGTCCTGCAGTGACAACTTCCAAACTGAAGAGTGTTGTTTTTAGCTTGATCCAGCAGTACGTAGGTAAGCTGTGCTTAATAATCAGAAAAAGATCCAACTGGCTACTCACAGGTCAGAGGCTATTTAAAAAAAGAAAAAAGAAGAAAGAAAAACTGGTCAATTTATGTCACCAGCCAATTGTTTTGTGCATCTATATAAAAAACAATCAATAAAACAAATTAGTCTTGAAAAAAGAGGTCATGTGATAAGTGTTAATTAGTTATCAAAAGAAAAGTTAAAATTTACATCTTGAATTTGTTCAGGCCTTTGACCTAGTTGTCTACTTACAGTGTAAAAACACATTATAAGTCACATTCTTATACAAGGCTGTTGAAAATCCAATAATGTCCTTCCTGATCTGTTCTCCAAGAGTCCAGAATTGGATCCAGATTTTACTGGTTCAAAAGTCATATCCCTTCATCTCTTATTTCCTCTATCCCTCTTCCTCTGCTTTATTTCCCTTTTTTTCCCCTGTCTGCTTTATTTATTGAAGGTCCGGTAGCATGCTCAAAAGTCATTACCCACACATATGTACCTTTTTGAATAATCAATAAATAATTATTTTATTATTTAATAGGGTGGTATGGAAAAGGAAAATGGGTTTTATTACATAAATCCATCATGCATGATGAATGGGTGCACTTGTAAAGTTGGACAAGGCAGAAAGAAAAGTGGTCCGACGAGCTCGAGCCACTACTGTGCAATGCTGAGCACTTTCTCCATGAAAGGTTGTAAATATGAAAATGTTGTCTCTTTGGGACTGTCAGTTGGAGTGCACAGGGCATTTTGGGAAAAGAGGGCTGTAAATTCAGAGAGATTAATTAACCACTGCATTTGCCATTCAGCCCTGCATCCTTTTTTGGATATTGCGGCCCCTGTGAGCCGAGAGGTGAGAACCCTGGCTGCAGTCGGTCCACGGAGTCTGGACGGCTCATTCCAAATGAGTTATTAACAGAATTTTTTTGAATAGATGGAAAAATTGTAGCCAGGCCATTTAGTGTCATAAAGGCTGGGTTGGCGAGGCAGCAGGGGCCTCCCAGGGACAGGAGGCAATACCATTACAATCAAATCTGAGATGGAAGAGGGATTGAGCTGTCCATTCTGAATTTTTATATTGTCGGAGGGCCGGGGAGGAAATAATGCCATCCTGGAGTGTATTAACCTCTGGCTGGGGAGAGAGGACAGGGGGAGCGTGAGAGTGAGCGAAAAACCAAGGCAGGCAGAGTGAGCGATTTGAGACTGGACGGCGTAGAGAGGGGAGGACTAATGGAGGGAGGAGGGCAACGAATGGGCCAGACAGAGTTTCATGCCTTATAGTGGAGAAGCCAAAGAGGGAGCGGCAGGGATATGAGATGGCCAAGAGACAGGGAAAGCAATGGAGAATGCTGAGAAAGAATTAATGTAATAAGGGGAAGGGGGAGAGTAAAAGTATAATGGGAAGGAAAGCTCACAAGCATGTGGAAGCCGGATGACGACAGAGAAGAGCTGGCAAGAAAAAAAGAGGACTTAAGGTGAAACAAGAAGGAAGCCTTGAAGGATTGTGGGAATGAAAGGAAAACAGCAGTCAAGACTGAAGCAAGACAGAAATAATAGAAAGGCATCAAAGTTGTGGGCACTCTGAAGGAAAGTGTAATACACTTCTCACATTTGCATTTTTTCCTTAAATGATTTCAGTGGCTTGAGAGAAGTTCAATACAGAAATGTACTATTGTACAGTAAAAGAAGCAATAACTTGCTACTTTGGCTGTCTGACCTAATTTACCTCCATCTGTCCCATAAAGGCTATAAACATAATGTTTGTTTTAAAATGTGATTGAACACAATTAGAGCTACTGTTGAGCATTACAACTGAACTACATGATGCAATTGGTCATCTAAAGAAGCCTATTTGAAAGCAAGTGTTAATGAGGGTTGACTTTAATGGTGCAAGATTTATGTGTTGTATTTTTCAATACTTTTACTCTCACTTTAATGCAAAAAATACTACAAAACATTCGGATACATTGTTAAGTCTATAAAACATTAACAATAAATATTTCAGTATATATTGCTAATCCCTACTAATTAATACTACAGTGACTCAGTCACTTAGAAACAGTCAAAAAAATATTAGCAGTAAAACTAAGAAAACAAACAAAAAAAACATATGTAAAACATGTCACACAACACCACTTGAGTGCTGTAAGGAGCAGAAGAAGAGCCCTAAAGATAGGATAGAGAATACTGCTTTGGTGACATTATCATTATGTGTTTTGATAAATGCAAGGAAAATATATATTTTTTTTTCTATCAAATTGTGTCAGCTAGTCTAGTGGCATAGAACAGGTGCAGCTAAATAAATGTATTATAAATAAACTAAATTTATTTCAGTAATGTATTTCAAAAAAGGAAATGTTTATTTCATAAATGTATTACACATTATAGATACTCTTCCACTTTTCTTTATTAAGCTTTGATAAAACCATAATGTGAACTTGAGGCTTAATCTACACATGGAGATGTTTATCTGCTGGAAAACTGTCATGTCAGTAGTCCTCCCCACGGTTGTGAAGGGCATGGGTGTCCAGCCCCAGTCCTCAAGGGTTGGTGTCCTGATCAATTTTAGATGTGTCTCTGCTCCAACACAGCTGATTCAAATGTTTTAACCTAACTCCCTCTTTAGCATATCATAATTCCTCAGAGCCCTGCTAATAAATCAGGGGAAAAAAAACATGCTATCTATCTATCTATCTATCTATCTATCTATCTATCTATATATATATATATATATATATATATATATATATATATATATATATATATATATATATATATATATATATATATATAAGTCGATCTGTAATGAATCAGTAATACATGAGTTTCACTTTTTGAACTGAATCACTGAAAAAAAAAAAGTTTCAGAATAATTGAGTTGATCTATATTTCTCTAACAGATTTAAGTAGCATATTGTGACGGAGGTATCGCTGCAGGAAATAGTTAAGTAACCGGATTTACCGGATACTCTGGTATCTGTTTTTTTTTTTTTTTTGTAGTATTCGTATTACGTTAGTGGTGAAACAGGTCACAGCGACACTCACGAAGTTTACATGGATTCTGCTAAACAGGTGAGTCCACGTTATGCAAACTGGCTGTTTTAGCTGCATCATAATACATTTATTAAATAACTTATTGTTTCATTCCTCCAAACAAACACCACTATTTTCCATTTTCTAACTAAAAACGAATTAATGCGTTGCGCAGCTCATTTTTCTGCACCTGCGTCCACGCGTCTCTGTCGACCAATGGCGTTCGAGTTCAGAGTTCGGCGGAAGTTGTTGGCTGCTCCAGCCACTGCAGCTAGTGCTTGTACCTTTTAGCAGGCTAACAGGTTTACCTTCGCATTTGAACCGATTGTCACTGGAAATCGGAATCATGAAACTCAATATACTACATAAAAGATGAAGATGCATCAGGGCAATGATTTTCATAAACATTGCCCCTGAAAAGAAGGGAAAACACGCTTAAAGACTCCCGGAAGTGTTGAAGGTAACCAGTTTGCTGTTAAAGCTAACTTAGCCGGCAACGTTATTGAAGTAATTCTTGATTGTAATAATTGTGATAAGATAATACAGAAAGCTGCAGATACCGCTGGTCATTGAAATCTTAGTTTATTGCACACAGTCAGTTGACATCCTTTATTTTGGTCAGACTGGGATGTTGTAGCCCATCCAGCATTGTCTGCAGATATACTTTATTCAGAACACGTAGTCACTCTACGTGTCAGTTAAGTTAAACATGGATGCAACTTGGCCGGTTTTAAATGGTGGCTTAGATCGGGGACGGATGTGGTTTCAGATCAGTAATTGTGATGGAGGATTTGCGACCACAACTAGTACATTTTTCTGCTTTAACTTAGATAGCAATGCGTTTAAAATATATGCAGAAAATAAAATGTAGATTCTTACTGATAAACAGTAAGAATAATTTTATAGAATATATATAATTTTGTATATAATTTTATAGACTTTTATAATAGACTTTTGAAGGAGCGGTGCATGGAAAATAAATCGATAGTAACACAGCTGTAAGTTGACTTTACTTGCTCTTACTTCAAATATTTGTGGCTGAAAAATACTCCAGTTACTCATCTTCTGATATCATTATTTTTAGAGAACAGAGTCATTGCTTTAGTAACTTAAGCAGTGCTTTGAAAGTCATGGCCGTGCTCTTAAGTAGTAAAAAATGAGACAAGTCACTGATTAAATGAAACATCCAGTTATGAGCACAATGATTTCTGTAGCAAAAAATGTTTTCATGCAAAAATTTTAGCTTGGTCTTCTGATATCTCTCTCTCTCTCTCTCTCTCTCTCTCTCTATATATATATATATATATATATATATATATATATATATATATATATATATATATATATATACCATCTCTATTTCTGCTTGTAGATTTTTCTGCATGAATTGAAAGTTTAATTTTGCTCTCTATCAGCACTTTTAGTTTTTCTAAAAGCTCCTTTAGCTATGAAATTATTAAACAATATATATTTTTTAAGTGATCGGTAATAGGGAAGGGCAGTTCGCTTCACATTATTGTGAATTTTTATTTTTGATCTATCATGACAATGATAAACTCTACAGTGTGATGATTGCAGAACACCCAAAAACTAAAAGCATTGCTCCTAGTTTTACTATTTGCATTTTCTCTGTTCATATCATGAGAGCAGTAATAAATCATCATTTATCATCACTGTTTTCATCCCTAATTGGTAATGGAGTCCCTGACTCAACTCCTGACACCTGTTATTGCACCGTCTGCGTCTGTTCTGTCAGCTACACCCTCAGCAGGCTGTGCAGCTGCGTACATCTTGTTTCACTATCCATGACTTTTAGGCCATGCACGTTATTATTTTGTTGCTCTTGGTTTTCCCCAACAATTTAAGTGCTTTTTACACTTTACAATGACTTTGGTAGTGAAAGAGAGACTGTATTGGCTGCAGCAGCTCCTGGACTGTTTGTCATGTGACCTGCTCTGCATGGTGCTCAGGTACCTCTCCCAGACAGAGAGTAGTAGTGGATCTGAGACACCACACAGTTCAGAGCAAAGCACTCAGTTTATCCAGTAGGAGTCACATCAATAGCTGGTAGCAAAATGAAGAACAAATATACTACCTTTTTTCCTTCGCACAGGAGCAAGTTATTACAGAATGTAGCTTTATGTGTTGGGTAATATATATTACTCAAGGGACAAGAATCCTGATTGCGACATCCCTATATGAGACTATTTATCTGTTCAGCAAATTCAGAGATAGAATTGAGGAGGTGAAGATGTACTTCTCTCACATCTATCGACTGTTCAGAACCTTTGTGTGTGTTCACGTAACCACAGGTTTCAGTTGCCACGGACACAATGAGCACCAAATATGGCCTGGTGGGTTACAACAGTTCACGGAAGCACATCTCAATCTCCATTCCGTCGTCCACAGAGGTGATGTCGCCTCACATAAAGTCTGTGGAGGAGCTGAGGGTTCTGGGAATCAACCTCAGCAACTTAAGTGCCCCAACGCAGTTCTTCATCTGTGTGGCTGGAGTCTTCCTCTTTTATCTTATCTATGGATATTTGCAGGTAACGCAAGTGAAAGAGAAAGAAATGTGCAATAAAATTTATACCTGCTGTTTTTCCACTCTTGGGTTTTTGTTAGTGTCTAATGATTTATTCTGGTATTTTTCTGCCTTCATTTCTGTATTTATCCTCCCCCATAGGAGTTAATATTTTCTGTGGAAGGATTCAAACCTTTTGGTTGGTACCTCACTTTGGTGCAATTTGGCTTTTATTCCATGTTTGGACTCGTCGAGCTTCAGTTCACGCAAGACAAACGCAGAAGGTATCCATACATTTGATCATTTGATTTAAAAGGAGGTTTTCTATGCCCCATCCTCACAAAACCAGTGTTTAGAAAAACCGAGATTTTCTGCTACATGTTCACCTCCTGTCCTCATGTAAGAGGGATTTTTGGGCAAGAATTTTAAACATTATAAATCATGGCTTGGCATCTATTAAAGCATCATGTTATTTTAGATCAAATTAATGTTTCTCTCAAACTGTTACCTTGTAATCTTATCAGTCTAACCTATTATTAAGAGCTGTCGATATGGCAGTGTTTCACTCTTAACACCACACATCTAGGCTTAAGATTCTTGTTTTGAAGAAGGAAAGGAAGTGATTCTTGAGTTGTTACACTGCTGCGTTTACAGAATAGACAGACTACTTGTTGGGAGGCTGACATATAGGGACAAAACCACCAATGAAGTCTCGACTTGAAAACAATTTTAGTTGCAAGTGACCTGAAGCAAAAAATATGTTGACAGAGTGACAGATAAGATATGAATGAGTTGTAAGCCCTGTAACCAAGAATGTAACAACAATAACTGGCGATGATGGAGTTGGTGTGTGCTTCTCAGCGTCTTACTGGTACTGAACTAGTTTACGGGTTTGTTTTGTTTTGTTTAGGATTCAGAACTTTCGATGATCTCTAATCAAAAATCTAACACATTTGACTGAATGATCAAACCAGAACTAGTTAATTCACAAATCTCTGTTCAGAGTAGAAGTATTTATTCCATTAAATCAACACAAAAGGATGGATTTTTGTTTGTCCTTAAAACCTACTTTGATTCAAAAAGCATTAAAACTGCTGTATAGAAACTGAGTTGTTTCACACTGAGAACAGTCTTTAAAGTACAGTTTGTGATAATGAATCCTTTTGTTTGTAAAAACCTAAAAGAGAATTCTTAGTTTTCCCCAAAATATTGTTAAAATCTAGTGTTGTTCTGTTCTTGTGAACCTGATGTCTTGTGTAATCTAATCTGATAAACTGAATGTGACCACTTTGTTTCTAGACTAGAAACCTCAGCAACAGTGGAGGTAGTTTTACAGGATATTACTCGAATACCTTGCATTGCCCAAAATATGTTGTAATTTAACTTCAAATGTAAACTGAAAAACTTATCAGCTGACGAGTTAAACAGCGTCCAAGAAAACACAACCTACAGTTGTTATGGGAGTTTCTGCACTCTTACAAAGCTTCACGAATCCTCTGGATTTTCTTATTCTTTTGAATTTTGTGTTACTGTTGTCGCTTAATATTTGTGCATCTTAGGTATTAGAGTGTTTTTCTATTGGACTCCTGAAAATGAGATTGCTTAAGGTAAAAAAAAAAAAAAGAGAAAGTTTTAGTAGTGTACATGGGGTCTTAATCTGTTTTCAGTTCCATGTTGGTTTTTTTTTTTTTTTTTTGTCTCTTTCATTGTCTTTCTCATTCTTCCTCTTTAGGATACCAGGGAAGACCTATATGATGATTGCATTTCTAACGGTAGGAACTATGGGACTATCCAATACCTCTTTAGGCTACTTGAACTACCCTACCCAGGTCATCTTCAAATGCTGTAAACTCATCCCAGTCATGATCGGAGGAGTTTTTATACAAGGTTAGCTCATTTTAGAAATGTTTTTCATCTTTTATCAACTCTCTTGGTGTCACAGAAGAACTCCATCATAAATCGCAGTTTGCTTGAATGAATTCATTTATTGTGCTTTTCGTCTTTAGACAGACAATAGTTAAAAATTTGAAAACAGAAAATCTGAATAGACAATAGTTGCGTTTGTTTCTTTTTTTTTCTTGTTTTTTGAACTATTAGCTTATGAAAAAAAAATAAAAATAGAACCAGAACATTGCATAATTGTAAATAACTATGTTGCACAAGTCTTTATTTGACATAAAGCAGTTGAACTGTAATCAGTAAAGACAGGTGGACTTTCAATGAGGGACACTGCCCACCTCATTCCTGTGATCGCACGTATCTTTTGAAGCATCTATCACCTTTCAACTTTCTCCATCCTTTTCATCCACCTCTGTTGTTTTCGGTCATCAGAGCTCAGTCGCCGGTAGTAGCACTGGCTTTCTCAAGGTTCTGTGTCCTAAACGTCAGATGAGTTTTGTGCTCCTCTTTTTGCCCCCTCTTCCTTCATCTCTCTGAGTAGATGTGAGGACCATAGTCCCTCAAGGGGTAGAGCGAAAAACATTTGTTCACTTAGAATGCAAGGAGAAGAGAAAGTGGAAGAGAAGGATGTGGGTGAATGGTGGGAGGGGTTTTTGGGGTTGCATCTGATGTGAGGCCCTTCAAAGGCAAGTGGGGGAATCAAAGCAGACCAGAGCTAACCTGATGCTACGTCCTCTTGTCAACCTTAAGGCACCCGTCCGTCAGTCTGTTTTCATCTTGATGTTTCTCCTATTCCTTCCCGTTTTAATGCTTTTTTTTTTTTTTTTTCATTGTTTTTGCATATCCTCGGAAACTTTGAATTATATGAAATACTAAAAGAAAAAACTTTTACTATTTATGTTTTCACCTGGTTTATGAAAGGATAAATAGTTCAAAAGTGTCTTATTTATACTTTATTACACTTTTAGTGCAGATTTGTGTATGATGCCAACAAGAATTATATATATATATATATATATATATATATATATCAATTTTTTTTGTTGTTTTTTTTTTTGTTTGTGTTCAAGGTAAACGATATAACTTGACTGATGTGTCTGCTGCGCTCTGCATGAGTCTGGGACTCATCTGGTTTACCCTGGCTGACAGCAAAGTAGCTCCGAACTTCAATGTGACAGGTAATTCCTTCACGATCCACCTGCAAAGCTTGGCAGTTTTCACTGGGAACCTCGAATGGCATCACTCCAGCCTACATAGAGTGGACTGAGTAATGCTGTGTTGTCTCAAAACTGCATTTTTGATAGGGTATTAACAATTCAAGTACAACACTTACTGTAAATAAGCTGGTTTCCAGCATATTTCTTACTCTGGCTTCTTTTTATAGTTGCAACAGAGAGGAAAAAATGCTATTTTTAGGTTATTTTGGGATCTTGTCTTCATTTTTCTGACATTAATGACTTACTACAGCACCAGAAGTAGCATTTAGTACCAATCAGTGTCTCACAGAACATACATGTCACATTTAAATCTAACATAGCGGTTCTTTTGAGGAATTTGAAATTGTTGTGCCTGAAAAGTTAACTCTGGTCATCCTCTTTATATACTGAATATTTAACTTTGGCAGAGATTGCAACATCTTTTTTTTTCATTCTCTTTTTTTTTTTTTTTTTTTTTTATCTTTGTTGTATAAAATATGACTCAAACTCTCTGTGACTGACTTAATACATTTGTAGTCAATGTGTGTTTTTGTCTTGCAGGTGTTGTGCTCATCTCCCTGGCTCTGTGTGCAGATGCCGTGATTGGAAATGTGCAAGAGAAAGCTATGAAGCTCCACAATGGCTCCAACTCTGAAATGGTACTAGAAAAGAACGTATGCAGATGTGGATACATTTGGTGGCACACAGGAAAGATGAGTAACAAGCCTTAGCGTAATTGTGTCATTTACTTACAGCAGCACAATCTCAAACTGAACATTTTATTTGTCTAGTGGGGAAACTTGTTGGTAATGATCCCTTTGAAATAAACCTAACAGGTGCATTTTTTTTTTTTAATTCATTCTTAGCCGCTTTATGTTGATCAGAGTTTCAAGGCACTTCTAATCAGTAATCCTTGACTTTCTGTGTCTGTGGGGTATAAATATGAAGTGGCACATACGGCCATTTCTTTTACCCATTGGCCACTAAGCTGGATAAGGAGCCAGATTTATCTCACCACTAAACGCAGCAAACAGGATGGTAGGAAAGTATAAATAATCTCCGATGTTCACTGCTTTAAAACTGCAGTAAAGAGTAGAATCTTAGGGGTCACAAAGATGTGGCTTCTTAAAGAATTAGATGTCATTGACATGCCAATCAGCTGTTAGGGAGGAATGCCAGGATAAAACGTTTTCTGACTCACCATTGTCAACGCAGACATAAATGCTCACTGAACCTTTTGGGACTTTCATTTGAACTGTGTGCTCTCTTCAGATGAGACTAAGATTGGGTTTTCTAAACACAAACTCTCTTGGTAGGTTAAAGGGGTCATGACAACAAATTTCGTTTTCCTGTGGTTGTGAGGGTATAATATGATGTGTTGTGCACTGATGAGGCCGTGTGAATGTCAAGAGTTGGTATCAAAAGTTCTGCTCATAGGCGGTCAGCTTTGTTTCTTTGCACAAAAACGGACAAATTAGAGAGCAGTTTATCTTTCTACATAGGTTATCTAGCTACATAATTCATATTCTCCAATTAGAGCACACCATCAAGCAAACAAGGTAGAGCCACATATCATTACCGTACCCAACCCTTTTACCAAGGAGGGGAATCTGGCCTGCCAAAACAATCGCCTACAGAAAGGTTACTTTTTTTTTTTTTTTTTTTTTTTTTTTAAATGAAATTCTTTGGAGAATTGACATATGCAGCAATATCAACTACAAGAAATAGTTCATACAGTGATGTCACCACCCCTTTAAGAAACAACTGATGAATATGAGGATATTTGATGATGTGAGCCTTTCTTTTTTCTTCAAAGTCTTTGGAATCTTGTTGGGGAGCATGGCATTCTGAACCCTTTGAAATACCAGGACAGTTTGAATAAAAATTTGGTGGAGTTTACCTTTAAACTAAAAATAGGTTCTCTTTGGTTTTTACCTGGGATAATGCAGTCCAAATCATATGGCCAAATAACCACAGAAATGGGTCAAGAGGATCAAAATCAGCATTCTCCGATGACCATCGCAGTTCCCAGAGCTAAATCCTGTGGGACTAGCTAAAGACAGATATAAGTGAGGACTCTGGGTAATTAAGAGAGATTGTGGAAAGAGGAATAGTGAAGCTCTCTCTTTATATGCTTCAACCCTGTGAAATTTTATGGTTGTAAGTGCTCTCCTATGGGCTTTTAGAAACTCTTGAATGCAGGGGTACCAACAAATGTGCTATGTGTGGTGTTTCATAAAGCATGTTTTCCCCACAAAAGAAATGTTTTAATTTTTTTTCTATAATATCCTGTTATGCTACTGCAATTCAAATATTAACTTAAAGTTTATTGTTTTTGTACCCACCTTTCCAGGCTTGTCAACAAATAAGTGTTTTATGTACTGAAATGACATCAAAATGGGAACATATTGACCAGCAGATCCGTTGACATGTTGGAGATAAATACAGGAAATTTCACCCTGCTGATATTTGTGCTTTGTGTTTTAACTAAAAGATGAAACCAACCCCAAGTGTGACATCACTGATTCATCACTTAATTCTGTGTTCACAGGTGCTGTACTCGTACTCTATCGGTTTCATCTACATACTGGGAGGCTTGCTCTGTGTGGGTGGGCTGGGACCAGCTGTGGCTTTCTGCTCAGAGGTAAATGTCCTGTAAGACTTTGCACATCCCTGACTGTTAATGCGGTTGAGTATGTTTACTGTGTGTATTTTTCAGATAATCGAATAAAATCATGTTTATGTTCATGCTGATTCTAAGTTTAAGTCTCTGTTTTCTTTGGTTTATCCTTTTGGAAATTTTAAAATGGAAAATCCATCCGAAAAGCCATCCTTCTGATTTTTAACACACTAAACATGTTGCCCAAAGACTTAGAAAAGACTCAAATGTTCTCTCTTGCAGCATCCTGTTAAGACATATGGTTATGCCTTCTTCTTCTCTCTTACGGGTTATTTTGGGATCTCCTTTGTGCTAGCCTTAATCAAGCTCTTTGGCGCCCTGGTTGCAGTAACAGGTCAGAGACACAAGAATCTTTTTTTTTTCCCCTCTGTAATTGCATTTCTAATACCAAATATACAAACATACAAAATATTGACATATTTATCAGTACATGATAAAATGCCGCATAATTACAGCGGTTATCAAATGTATACATACACTTTGTCAAATATCTTTTTTTTTTTTTTTTTTTGTGGCTTAAAAATAAGACTATGTTGATGTGACATAAACTATACAGTTCAACTGAAAAACAAATCATTTAGTGGGAAAATATACAAAAAGCTGCAGTAACCTTGTCGTTGAAGTGTTCACACCATTAGAATCTTTTCTTGATCTTAAGTACATTTTATTCATTTTCTCCATTTAGTCGTGTTTACACCTGCCATCAGTTATAGTGAATCTGGTTGACATGAAACAAAAATGACATTGTCGGATTGTTTTTCCAGACTCATTTGCTACCTTTAGCTAAAGACCTGCTTTTCAGAAAGGTTTCAAAGGGTCTCATTGTACAAAGGTAACAGTCAGAACCACTGCTTTTCATCTGAATTATACGTTCTAAAGGTGAATGAAGTTATAAGTTATTTATCATACTCATTACTTTTTTATATACCGCTCTGTACATTTTTTAGGGCCACTGTGTCTAAATAAATGCTTATATTAACAACTGAAGCTCAGGCTTGAAAGGAACTTGTGTTGAGCTTTTTTCATCCTTTTGTGATTGAATACAGAAATGTAAAAGCAGCCCTGCTTTTGGTTGGTTCTTTTACAGTGACCACTGGAAGAAAGGCCATGACCATCATACTTTCCTTCATGTTCTTCACCAAACCGTTCACTTTCCAGTAAGTACCATCACCTTTTCACTTTTGGCACTTCTTCTTTGTTTAAGCTCCACAGTACAACTGATGCCACTGATCTCTTCTTTGCTGGAGAAAACTTGATTTGGCCTCTTTGACTTTCATCCCCTCATTTCAGAATTGGACTCCTGCTGTTTCTCAGCTCCTTGTCCTTCACCCTTTACTCTCTGACTTGTCTTCTTAACTGTGTGGTGCTGTCAGAGGGGACTAATTTTCTTCATACCTCTGGCACTACTTATTTGTTATGAATTTTGACATGCATGTCCAGAAATCTTAATAAAAAACTTTTGTGTAACCTGGCCAGATTCATGCTCCCAGTTCTTTCTCTTGTAACTTTATATTTTGTTATTTCTGTTTGTGGTTTTCCTCTTCCTTCACTTTACTTGAAAAGTGTTGCAGTCAGTGCTGTTTTATCCTTGCCTGGAAACCAACAGACACGGTGCCAGTCAGAAGTTTGCATACACTCATTATCAGCATGAGTTAGTTGTGACCTCTTAATGGTGCATTATAACTTGCCTGGTTTTTGGGATCAGACTTTTAACATTGCCTGTTCAGGTCGAGGCAATTCTGCAAGCTTAATGTTAGCCTCCTTTATCATTTCCAAAAACAATATTTTATGTTTGTGAGCAAACACCAAACAGAGTCCAAGTTTTCACCATCTAGCTGTTGATTTGTGGTGAAGCTGAAGAATTAGGAGGTAGCCTTCCTCCTTCGTTATTTCACCCACTTTGTGCAATGCACCAGTCCCAGTGGAAGCAAAGCACCCTCGACATGATACTACCCCCACCATGTCATTGACAGTTGGTACATTGTTCTTTAGTTGGGAAGCCTCCCCTTGATTCGGCCATTCTTTGTCACCGTGGCAGAATCGGTGTCTTGTCTGCCCGTACGGCTTTTCTCCAGAAAGCATCTTCCAGTTTATGATGAAATTTAGCTTTTGTGGTTCCTGGATGGTTCCAAAAGGTCCCAACTAATCTCCTTCCGTCGGAGATTAAAAAAATAAATCAATAGAAAAATCTATAACTGAAGCAGACAGCTTCTGTCAAAGATTGAATGTATTTCATTTTGTCTGTATAATTATCCACTCATTAAGTGGCATTTTTTTAAGCAGGCAATTAAATCAAAATTCATAACAATCACTGGCACTCTGTAAGCATTCTCTCCTTACATCTTTACAATTTTGTTTTGCCTTTAACAGGTACATCTGGGGCAGCCTTCTGGTGGTCTTTGGCATCTTCTTGAATGTTTACAGTAAAAACAAGGAGAAAATGAAACTCCCTACAATAAAGGACGTCAGGAGCTGGCTGCTGACAAAAAAGAAAGTCAGATTTCTGTCACAAAATGTATAGGAGCCCCCAGCACCCTCTCCCAGTTTGGGGGAATCCTGCACCTGCAGGCTGCTTCTGACCGCTCCACATCTAGCCTCGGCCCATGTTTTCCAGGGGATGAGCTGAAGCATGTGCCTGAGCAACGGCACTACATCACCATCAATATTGAGCCAAGGATGGGTATACAGGGTTTGACCTCCTATCAGCCTTACAAGCAGCTGACATGATTAAACTGTGGTTCAGGGAGTTGCTGGATCCCGTTTATATCTAATACCAGAACTCCGCTGGTTAGCTGGAAGCACTGTAAGAAGTGTAAAAATGTTTTTAAAAGGGTTCAGTGCCTGGTGGGGTCTTGTAAAGCGAGCCTTAGAGCCCCACAGAAACATTTCGTACGTTGAGTGAAACCGTGTGGACTTATGAGGCTCTCTGAAAGGGAAGCCAGCTTCTTAGTTAACCAAATTGCACAGTTTTGCACTGGAAGCAACTGAAACCCTTGAGTGGTTGGAAGAGAAATGAACTCTTGGAAGGAAAAAATACAGAGACGTGTTGATGTGTGTCATGTCAAGAATGATTGTCGCCCACCATGTATGACAAACAAATCTAAACATTTTGGTAAGAATCCTATTTGCCCCAGCATATGCCAGAAAAACGGACAGAAATGGTGTTTTGCATAATAAATGTCTTTCTAAAAGTGGTTTTCATACTTTATGGGTAATTTAAAAACAAAGTGGTATGTCTGGTCATGTGATCAGCATTTTAAGTTCTACATAATTATTTGTATCGCCATATAGCAACACTTGTCAACTGCCATAATTCGTTAATCATTTCTGGATGAAAGGGTTCATCTCTTTTTACAATAAACTATGTATTTAGTAATTACAGTGATTTGTGTTTGTGTGGTTTTGTCAGCCAACCCTTTCTCTCTCCCATTGCAGCGCTTCAGAGAGGAGTTGAAATGTTGCCAAAATCTATCTGTGTGTTTATTCATCTAGTGGCCTAAGGCATGTTTGATTAGGAGTTCTGAAAAAAGGGATAGTGCTGCTAAACAAAATAAACTGCAGTCTTTTCTTTCTGTAAGCTATTGTGTTAATTTGCAGACATCTTATTTTAAGTGGTGTCAGTCACACGTTTGCTAAGTTAAAGTCTGTAAATTGATAATGAATTTGAGGTCCTACTAGTAAATTAATATCTTTTTGTGTTGGGCCAGAGATTTTTTTTTTTTTTCTCAATTTAGACTGGTGATTAAAATGTTTTATGTGATACATTAGCATTAATTTGGTTATGGCATGTGATTACATGCTGATTTGCAGTCCTGCTGTCTTTTGTGCAAACTCCCCTTCAACCAAATCCTTGCTTTTGGTTTGAATATTCATTACCTTAGAGAGTCCTATTTATAGTGCTGGCCACATTTATTGGCACCCCTGGTAAAGATGTGTAAAAACCCTTGAAATTAATTCATCTTTTATTGCAATGGCATAATCGCACACTGAAAATCATAGGAAAACCCAGCTTTTAATTTGGATACATTCTTTTTGAGTAGGGGGGGGGAATCCCATGTTAAGAAATACTTTTTAACAAAACATTGGTAAAATTATTGGTACTCCTAGCAATTCACCAAACTTCACTCGGTAATCCATGGCTTTATGTTTCCTTGGGGTATAAATATGACATGACGTCAGATTCCCATTTCTACTGGTCCATATTTGTCTTGCTGCTATGCGCAGTAAGCCGAATGCTAAATGAGAAACAAAAAAAATCTCCAGCTAAACTGTTAAAGAACTGAAGAGTGGGACAAAACATCCATAACAGCCATTAAACTCTACATACAGAACAGTTGAGGAGGATGCTATTAACTGTGGAGTTTGCTCATCACTACTGGGACTTAAACGGCAACTGTGTTCTTTGGCCAGATGCGACTAGGATTAAGGTGTTCGGTAAGAAAAAAAAAAAAAAAAAAATTCAAGTGAAGGAAAGGATGAAAAGGATCATGCTTACTGGTAAATATGATGGGGATATGTAGATATGTAATGCTGTGGGTCTGTTTCTCTTTAGAGGGTCCTGTTAGAGCCCGTGGCATCATAAGATCTTTGAAACACCAAGACTTCTGTAGACAAATCTGCTGGACTAATTAGACTAAAATTGAAAACATACAACCAAATCAACCAGAACTTTTTTGCAACTGAAATAGTCTGAGATCCCTCTCTATATATGCTTCAACCTTGTGTAATGTTATAGGAAAAGACTAAGTGCTGCTGCATTGGTAATCATTTTTTTGCGGAAATGAAATCCAATTAGTTGATTTTCTCTATAAATATATGCACATATTTTTTATTTTGGTACACATTTTTAGCAGAGGTGCCAATAAATGTGGCCAGAACTATGTAGTTTCATGCCTGGAAAACAACAGGACCTTGCTAATCACATGATAAAAGTGTTGCCTTTTTCCGTGTTAAGGACAGTATAAGCAACTTTGTGGTCGAGTTTCTGAAGTTACACTGTTAAAATGTAGAATAGATGAAATGGGGCTTTGAATCCTTCATGCTGCCATATTTGTGTTTAACTCCTAACGCAACGTATTCATACAAGAAACAAAATATTTTACATAGGTTGTTAAAAGTGTTTTGATTTTACGAAAAAGTTCAGTCTTAAAACTTTGAAGATAATGTTAAAGTGGGATCATTTGGTTGTGTTTGAGAGATCTTTTGTCCTTCATTTCCACCGCCATGCTGTGAAATGGCAGAGGCTTGCCAGCACAGTAGGGGACCGGATGAGAGTGTTTCTCTCTGTGATCCTAATAGAGGCCTAGATATTACAGTCTCACTTCCAGGCAGGAAACCTAACACTGGGCCAATTAGTAATTTGGTATTTCATAAAATTTGGCAGCTTGTGTGTGATGACAAACTGACAGAGATCTTCTCTCCTTCAGGGAACCTTTGCACACACACACACAGAAGACTGTTAGTTTTGGGTTTTTTTTCCTTTGGCAGCAAAGCGGCAAGTTCTCCATAGACTGTGAGGAGCTATCTTAACTGAAACCAACTTTGGATCTTTCTTCATTTATCATAGAGCAGGATTTCAAATAAGAACCAAGCAGAAAAAAGTACAAAACTCCTTTTTTTTTTTTTTTTTTTAACTCTGCTCAGCTGCTGTTTTTGTGTGATTTATGAACAGCTAAACAGTCCATTAGAGGTTGGGAGGTCATACTGCTGTACTAAAAACATTAGTTTGCCATTGCACACATTTGATGTGCGGCGTACTTCATCGCTATGGGAACACCTATTCTCTTCCAGCTCCCTGAAAGGTCATTATGGGATGGGAAAGCCCAGTTGACCCAAGGCAAAGTACATCATTTGTCTTTTGCACCAGGAGAACACACCTAACAAAGCCGGCTGACCCATGTTAGAACACGGAGGATTTTGGCCATTTTTCAAAGCAGCAAAGCAATTTGCCATAAACTCTACTCAGCTATTTTTTTATTTAGACAAACATTTATTTTATTATTATTATTTTTTTGTCTTTGCTGTTTTCTAGCACTCTGTCGTCAGGAAGGCTGCGAGATGACAAATGCTTCCTTGAATGTTCAAAGGAAGCTCTGTTCCATTCAGCAAGCTGTGTTAGAATTAAATAAATGACTTTCCTTTCTTTTAGAAATTGATGGGTGTTTGCTGCAGTCAAATTGTTTCTTTTTTTTGTCCCTACTTTCCTTTTCGATTTTTCAGTTTCCTTCCTCCTTTTTCCTCCTTTAACCCCTTCTTCACATACACACTTGCTAGCCGTCTCACACTGCTGTGGTCCTATCTAATAAATAATGGTGGATGTGTCCGGAGCTCATCATCCCAGCAAATAGGCTGCTGTATAATATGCAGTCCACTTCAGATAGGTTGCCATATAATATGTGGTCAGACCTCAGACAGCCACAGCGGGGAGAACTGGCAGCACATTTATTATGGCAGCAGCCGGTATGGTGGGGGCAGCAAGGTGGAGAGGTGAGAGATATGAAGCCACTGTGTCCACATCTGGCTCTTTTAAAGAAAATACAGATGTTGTGCTTAGTATTTCTTAAATCATAATTAAAACATTATTTCTAAAACTTTATTTGCTTCAGATCATGAAGCAAATTTTAATATCAGAGAATGATGATGTGAGTTGAAACAAAATGCAGATTTAAATTTAAATTTTCATTTATTAAAGGAAATAAGGCATCTAAACCAAACTGGCTCTAGGTAAAAAACTAATTGACCCCCTAAAATTATAAATCAACTGTAATTAAACATAATTTTCCAAAAATTAAATTCAGTTTTAATAGCTACACCAATGGCTAATTACTGCCAGTTATATAAGGTAAAAAAAAACAAAAACTAGTAGCTGCCACTCTATTAAATCACAAATTTACTGTAATAACCCAATTTTATTGATTCAGTTTCACTAAACACACCCAAGGCTGATAACTGTCGAACCTGTAGAATCAAGAAATCAATTACATAGAACCCATCTAACTTCATGAAGCAGGGCAATGAAATATCAAAAGGCATACATCATGCCTCAGTCTAAATAAATACGAGAACAGATGAGAAACTAAGTAAATAAAATCTATCAATCTGTAAAAAAAAAAATAAAATAAAAACATTTCTAAGGCTTTGGGACTCAAGCAAACAACCTTAATAGCCTTTTTTCACAAATGGAGAAACTTGGTACAGTGGTGAACCTTACAAGGAGTGGCCAACCACAGCAAAACTGCTCCAGGAATGCATTAACTGGTCATTTAGGAGATCACAAAAGAACAAAGAACATTTAATAAAGCACTACAGATCTGAGTTGTCTTTGTTGGGGTCAGTCTTCATGATTCAGCAACAAGAAAGAAACCGGGCAAAAATGGCTTCCATTAGAACAGGGGTGTCCAAACTCCTCTCCTCAAGGACTGCTGTCCTGCAACTTTTAGATGTGGCTTTGGTCCAACACAGCTGAATCAAATGGTTGAATTGGCTCCTCAGTGTGCATTCAATTTCTAGGGCCACGTTAATGACCTAATTACTTGACTCAAATGTGTTAAAGCAGAGACACCTCCAAACATTGCAGGATACTGCCCCTTATACACTGGAGTTTGACACCTACAAGAGTTTCAAGACAAAAACCACTGCTGGCAAAAAGTGCACAAAAACCAGTCTGACATTTGCCAAAAGCACCTTGACGATCTCCCAGACATTTGGGATATTTTTTTCCTGTGGACTGTTGAAAGATTAGACATTTTGGAAGATGTGAATCCCCCTACATCAAACCTAAACCTAAAACACCATTTCAAAAAAAGCTCAAACAGAAAACCATGATTGGAAGAACACCAACTATCCACATATGAATACCTAAAAAAAAAAGTTTTGGAGTGGTATAATGAAAGTCTGGACTAAAATCTGGCTGAGATTCTGTGGTATGACATGGGGTTTTCTCAAGATCAGGATTTGACTACTCAATTGCCTTAAAATGTTTATATCCTTAAATAGGGAAAAAATTAATCTTAGTAAAACATGTTTTCTCAAGAAAACAGCATTTTTTTTTTAGATTAAGGGATGACTGTGGCCTGAAAATAGGTGGTCCTTTTTTTGAATCCATTTTCATAGTTGCTGTTGATGTTATGAAACTAGAGTATGATCTGTAACAGTGAAGTCGTGCATATTTAACTATAGTCACTGAATATACTAATCAGCAGCTAGAATGACAATACTGATCTCTAATACAGGAATAACTCATTTTTTTTGTTTTCTTTTTTAAAATAGTGACTTTATACCACCAAAAAAGACTTCCAAAGGTTGCTCAACTACTAGTTATCCCAACAACTATTCCCCCTTTGGAAATCCCAATTATTTAGTGCTTTATGTAAAAGAAAACTCTTGAGAATGAAATGAATTTCAACAAGAAAATATTTGAAGGTACTGGGGGTGACTAGATGGTGACTAACTTCCTATAAAATAATTTTTAGTATTGTGCAACAGTGGTTTACTGGATCCCTTTATTGAATATATTTAAGGTTGTTTGTTGATGTCACAAATTACTTGCAATGTGACCAGTCTATCATGTCCAAAAAGAGTATTGACAAGCCTTTAAAATTTTGCTGTGCAGATTAGCTCTACGTAGGTCTAAGCCAAGCTAGCCATTTCCATTAGTGTTTAGCATCTGTGCTAAGATAGCTGTCTAATACCCACCAACCACTAGAACTTTATGCAAATCTCAGTTTAGACAGTTCTTTTATTTTTTTTTAAATTTTGTATTATTTATTTAATCTCACAAAATATGTTAAAAATCCGACTTTTTTTTCACCTCAATTTCCTGCCCAAACTTAGTCCAAACAAATATGCTGAAAGTTAGGTTTGGTTTAGCCCATTTGATCAGTCTTAACAACTTTGAAAACACATTGAGAAAATCTCTTAGCAAACCCCCGTGGTTAAATTTAATCTCTTCTTCTAGAGCTGTATTCTTTAATCTTCTGTCCTTCTGTCATTCTCCTACGTTATCTTCCATACCCTTCCTTCACTTCATCTCCCCTCTTACTTCTCACTCCTCCATCCTCCTCCCACGGCAGACTCATTACACCCCACCCACCCATACTTCAGCCTGTGCGAGAAGCTCTGCTCATATAATATGATGGCCATCTGCTCGGCTGAGCTGTGCTACCCAAAAAGCCCTGGGGCTAGATGTTTATTTGTCGTCCCCCTCCTGTAAAACTCCTTTAAGGATGCAAAACATATCAGCAATCATCACAGCTACAATTAGCACAGGTGCTGCTGAGCTGTAAAGTGATCAGGAGAAATGGGAGGAAACATAATTGAAGTGGATTAGAATGGAGAAGTGGGAGGAGAAAAAAATGAAATAATAAAATCTGAGAGGCTTGGACACCAGCCCTTTTCTGTGCTGCTGTTTGAAATTCACTGGGCTGTAATTAGAATTTGTGCAGAAGTTGTGGCAAGGAGTTTTGGTTTTCAGCAGCTGTCAAGTGTTTTCTGCCCTGCTGGTTACATGAATGGAGTCCTCTCAACTAGAAATATGGATTGTGCAACCAAAATCACAGCTCTTTATGGATAAATCCATATATTTTTCAACTAAACCTCAGGATCTTTTGTGGTTTCTTTGTGGGTGTATCCTTGTAAAGTCTACAATATGCCAAACCCAGCTCCCTTGTCATCATCTACTGACAATATGGCTGCAAACATTTTTGCAAACACATGCAAACAAATACTGCACTGTATAGACACCCACGCCCCAATGCACACACACCATTTAGCTTGCTGGAGCTGAGAAGAAATATTCTGCAGCAGTCACTCATGAGGAGAAATTCTTAATAATAAATATCCAGCCAATAATGAATGTGCTGCTGGCTGCAGTTGTCTTGGGGGCATAATATCTAATTTCCTCCCAATGTTTCATATCCCTACTCCTGCATGTCGACACAGTCCATCATTACACTCCAATGCAGGTTCCTATCACTTTTATTTATTTTTCAAATCAATATATAAATCAAAGCTTGGACAGATGAGATCCAATAAATTACAGAGTGCTGGACAAACGCAGAATGTTAACTGTAGACCGGGAGAGGAGATTCCCATGGGTCGTGCCTAGTGTGTGAGCTAATGCAAAATCTACTAAATGTCATAGTAAATCACAGCAAACTTGAATATTACTTATTGCCATTTTTTTCTGCGTGTGGGAAAACTTCTTTCAGATCTTATATGAATAAATTTAGAAAAGTTTTCATGTCAGGGCTAATGATCTTTACATTTTTCCTCATGTCTTATTAAATTATGTCATTTTGTATTTCATAAGATCAAGAATGGGACTTGAAAGAAGCATATATAGTTTATGGGGAACCAGCATTAAAACAGAGATGAATGCATGGCGTAACATTTGCACACGATCCATTCAGGAGTGTCTTTGAAAATTTTGCATAAATTTACACAAGAGATCTGTTTAAATGGAGCTGGAGGATGCAAAACAGATCAGTGGAGCAATGATTCTCTGTACGTCAGCCAGAGTATGTGAGTCAGACCCTTCTGTTAAAAGCTCAGCCAGATGGAAAAATAAGAGGGTCAGTGTACAATGGGGAAAAATGGGGGCAAGAAGATGTTGAACCTGGTGAAACAGAGCACAGAGAGCCCTCATAAACCTGAAGCTGCCAAGCTCAATTCTTACAGAGGGCTAACCAGTCAGCCAAGGCTCTGACCAATAACGTGAAGGGCAGGCTTAAAGGGCACACACACAAATTCAGAGGTGCACCTGAGTGTAGCAATCATCACTATCAGCAGGGAATATGCTGCCATCAGGCCCCATAACATCAAAGACCACCTTGGCACTGACACCACATGACATGCATATGTGCGGAGGCAGCATGAGACGATGCCAGGCCAGGCAGCAGCAGGGGTTTGAGGGAGATTCCCACTGACAGTGGTCCTGTGTGTGTGTGTGTGTGTGTGGAATCCCCCCACTGGAGAGGAAAACAGCAAGCAGTCTTCACTGCACAATGGGAAGTCACAGAAAGAGGCAAAGCAAGGTGGGTGTAATAATACGAGAACGAAATGACAACACAGTTAATAATGGTTGGTCAAAAATATACAGAGCCTTGCAAAATAATTTATACTACTTGAACTTGTTCACATTTTTATATATTATAACCATAAAAAGTTTTGTATTTCAGTCAGAGCTTATGTGAAAGATAAGCACAAAGTATAGTTGTGAAATGTGGTAAAAACTACATTATTTAACTGTCTGTCTATATATCTATCTATCTGCTATACATTAATGTGCACGTTAAAATATTTGAAAAATCCTCACTTAGTCTTCTATCCATCCACCTTAGATTTATATTTGCTGCCAACACTGTATGTTTTGCGCTTATTACCAAAGTTTCTATCTTTTCATATTATCTTATATTATTTGTGTCCTCACACTAATTGTTTCCTAAAATTAGTTTTTTTTTAGGTGCTTTGGTGCAGTTCCCACATCAGTCTCAACATTTGCACAACAGATAGTGCATTTCTCTAAACAGTTAGTACAAACTGCAAAACCTGGATGATAACCTGCAAAAGCATGTGACTTATTTTGAAATGGATAATCCATTCCTCAAAAGCAAGTATTCATGTCAGTTACAGTGTCAGCAAAATGAAAAGTCTTGACACCATGTTTATGAACAAGATAGGCAAATGGCTTTAACATGTTTTCATTATGACATTTCACTCTGTGTTTTTCAATGCAAAAAAGTCTGTTTTTGGTGACACTACCTGAAAATGCTCAAAACAGCGCTAGACACTATTTGCATAGCTTTTTGAAATCTACAGTTACGTAAGTTACATATTACTAGGTAGTGAGCAAAAGAACGAGATCACAGATACAAACGACTGAAAAGAGTTCTTCCAAAGGGTGTCCAGGCTCTCCCTTGGAGATAGGGAGGGATTCAGGGTAGATGTGCTGCTCCTCTACATCGAGAGGAGCCAGTTAAAGTGAATAGGAATTTGATTAGGATTGCCTTCATGATGCCTCCCTGGAGAGGTGTTCAAGGCATGTCCCACCTGGAGGAGACCCAGAGGAATACCCAGGACATGCTTGCGGAACTGTTTCTCGGCTGGTCTGGGAAGGCCTTGGGATTCCTCTGGAGGAGCTGGCCCAAGTGGCCAGGAAGAGGGAAGTCTTGACTTCTCTGCTTGGGCTGCTGCCTCCGACACCCAACCTTGGATTATATAAATGGAAGATAATCAATGGACTGATGCTCTTTGCAACTCTAATTGGTTCACAGCATTGTGCAAAAGCAAAGTACAACAAATATGTAAGAAACACTCTTTGGGTCAAATTATGCACAACTGTGAACAATACTGCAGTACATATTGATACTGAATTGGAACATGCAACAAACACAGTATTGTAAATCATTCCTGCACATTCAAAATTAAATCGTATACACTAACATCACTTAGAGCTGAATCATGGTATTCAGCTCTAAGTGCTCATCATTGGTTACAATTAATGCTTCACACTCTCCTTCGAATCAGTGAAAGGTAAGGTTCACCAGAGAGAATCTGCTCAATGTTCACCAACAAGGGACAGCAATGGGACGACAGCTCAAGTGGTCAACATGGTAGTGCCGTGGTTTTCTACAAAGAAAGTAGTAAGAAGGAGAATTACAGCCAAAAGATGTGAGGATTTATGTGGAGAAAGACAAGGAGTAACGAAGAGAACATTGATAGTGTTGTCAGGAATCAGTAGGGTATACAGGGGTATATGTATGATCCACAACAGCAGGAAAAAAAATGCTGGATGAGCAGCTGAGAGACTCAGCTGGACTGATGACCCAGTTTGGTTATTATGCAAGATTGAATGTTTTGAAGGTGCTCAAAGACTCATCAAAACTATATATGTATATATAAGTGATTGGTTCTGAAAACAGAAAGGATTGTTTAAAGCCAAAACTTAAATGTAGTCATGGTAAATTTATACCTTTCACTGCACCTTCAGTTACAATGTTCAAAATAAAGCTTTAACCAAAAACAAGCCAGAAGGTATTTTGAGCACTGAACACAAATGTGTTATTATTTATTTTATGTTACAGTTTTATCTATTTCTAATTTTGATTTTATTATAATGGGACAAGGTGGCAAAAAAAGAATCCCATTAAAGATAATAGAATTAAACACCAAACCTTGCAGTTCATGTCATGGTTTGAAACAATTACAAGGAGTGTCTTCAAAAACTATACAAGGAAACAAGATCTCATTTAAAGACAATAGCAAAGCAGAAGCCAATTGTTCTAATACGGGTCATATAACAAATAAATAATCCAGTTATCTGCAGTACCCAACGCAAAGCAATTTAACGCACCAGTGGCAGCTGCCTATTAATTTCCTGTACAAGAAGAGAGAGCTGAAGCCTGGAAGCACTGACTGGAGGTACAACACAGCTACATCATGTATCACTTTAAAACCAAATCTGAATGCAAACAAACTAATAAGTGTGAGCTCATACATGCGCATATTTTTACATACGGAAACCACTGCATGTCATAATTTTGCCATTTCTGTCAGCCAGTGTATTGGGAAAAATGTCACTTTGTGTCCAATGATAGAGAATTAATAAGAAAAACCCTCAGTTGGAGCTTCCCATATGTGAACCTTGTCCTTAGGGTGTTTCATCAGTAATGGTTGCCCCCAAGGCTTCTTTTTTAAAATTGTTGAAAATCCCTGTCCGGCTTAATTATGTACCAAACATCTGATCCTTATTCAATTCCCAAATAACTAAGGAGGCTGTGGCAGCACCAATATCTATGTTTGGCTATGATCCAAATAACAACACCTTGTATACACCAAGGGAGGAATAAGGGAGACAGGAGTGCTATAAATCCAGAGCTATTTGGATGTGAGCCACCCATAACCCCAAAAGAAAACACTGTAGTGGTACTAAGTAAGCAATGGCCAGTACTAAAGAAACCTAAACATAATAATTGTTTGTTGCAGCTGCTTAAAAGGAACAATCCAGGATTTCTGAATTATGGTTGTTCATGTAGTATTAATTAGAGAGCTTCACAAGTCGTGTTTTTTTCAAGTCCAATTAAAGTCTCAAGTCCAGAGCAAGTCTCTAATGACATAAATGACATTCTCACTTTGGATGCATAGGCTCTCTTTCTATAACTGTAACTGCATTGTTATTGTTATAGGTTATAAATTCATACTAAATACTCTTTTAAATCTTTTTCAGAACATTCAGTTCAACACATAAAACATGTTATCTGCTGTTATTTTTTTTTAAATTAGTAAAGTATTTATGAAAATTATAATAGGTATTTTGAATGCTACTGCATTTGTTTTACGCTGTCTTGCTTTTTCATCAGACTGTTTCTCTAACCAGAAACTATGCTGTTCAAAGTACATGTTTCAGACAGGAAGAGTATTGGTGGTTTGCCTTCTTCCATTAGCATTGTCTGTAGACATCATCATTGTCGTCTGTGTAGATACTTTTTTTTAACACAATGTTTTTTAACACAATTTTAATTAGCTAGTTGATAGCTTGCCCAGATTCAGCTAAAAAAAATCAACCTTGTTTGATTGACTGCAGCTGAGGTCGGTCCAGTCTGTTCCCTTCACACATTGGCATACTCCTGTCTTTACGCCCCTCTCACACTAACAGATTCACCCTGCTAATTTTTGCTAAACTAATACAGACTTTAAATTCATCAGTCTTGATTTTCATAATCTCCAACATTAGCCTGTTGGATCTGGCAACTCTTATTCCTTAATACTTAAAGTTTCTACCCTAAAAGTTGTTTAGGAAAATCAGTTCAATGCACCAATACCAAACAGCATCACCTGGGCAAATTTCTGCTCTGCTTACATTTGTTCAATCAATTTTGTTATTCCACAATGAAGGTGATTTGGATGATCCATTGATTCTTCATGATCACTGTGGACCATCATCAGTTCCCATTTATTATAAACTGCATAGGGGACATTTGAGATAGTTCACAAATGCTGTGCATGAGGGCAACTCAGACACACAGACATACACACCCACATGCACACACAGGCACTCATACTCTTTCTTCTGGGGTAGGAAGAAAATCGTGCCCCACAGACATAATGTCTGTGTTTTTCTGCAATTAATTAATGGGTCCCCAGCTAGTTAGCAATAGGCAGCACTTGCTTTACCGCGGCGACTGAGCAAGGGCGAAAGGGGTTGGAGCCAGGCTCGCCTAAGTAGCTGCAGGCTTTTAGTTGTGAGCCACTGGATTTGGACTATTTTTAACGAAATCCTTTTATGGATAGATAAATCTGATTTTATGCAAGAGGAGTCTCCTGGGTTTCAATTAACTGGGGGGAAAAGGGTGGGGGGGAGAAGAAGAGAAAGAAAAGAGAGAAGAGAGAGGGAGGGAAGTATAAAGACGTTAATTAGCACGATCCAATGGAACGTTTGTAAAATGTGATATTTGTCATATTTCTGATATCTCTTTATTTATTTCTTCATTAATAGTTATTTTTTTACATTCTCCTCTACTTACATTATTGTTAATAAAAATATGCTTTACAGTTAAATGAACACAAAGAAATTTGTAAATGAAATGCTGAATTGCTGTATTCTCTTTAGCAGTTGTCCACTGGGTGCAACATCCGATATCACAGCAACTCACTGCACAGCCGTGATGGGTTAGACATCAGGTTTGAATCATGCCACACTGTTTATTCACAGTCTATGAAGCTTTGTAATATGCTACACCCATGAGAAGTCACATAAAGAGCATCATGCTTGCATGGCCAGAGACAGAGAGAGATAGAGGGGGGATAAGAAACCCCACAACAGTGTTTGGTCAAAACACATAGCATGACAAGTGCATCTTTCACCTTTGTATTCTCACCGTCTAACAGCGCAATGCATATTTTTTTTGCTAGCCTGCACATACTCTCATTTTTAAACTACCCACAGGGCAGTTCTTAATGTGAGGTTGATCTTAGGTTGTGGTCGCTTAAATATGCACACACATACACACCAGTTCTACACACTCATCCCCCATTAATGGCATAATATTTTTCTCTCCCTTCAATTCCCACCATTCTTAAAAGCAAAAAAAAAGTGCATTATCTTTTTTATTTCTTATTTTGCATAGATTCAGTTCACTAGAGCAAAGAAATACAATCATAGGCTTTTGGCTAAAACACACAGGCACCAGCTTCATTTGATTTGATTATACATATCAGGTAGCAGGGCTGAAAAAAATATTCCCATGTTCTTATGTTTGCACACATGTGCACAAACACAAACACACATGTACAAAAGAATATATAATGGAACAAGCATTTTTAAACTGATGACCAATTCCTTCAAGTGGACCTTAACCAGTAATCCATCCAGGCAGGGCCAACAGTTCCTGCCAGATCTTTTAACATGTCAGCGAAAATGTTTACAATCATCCATTTGCTTAGAATTTGAACCAGGATCAGCTTTGTTGACCAAGACTGTGTGCACAAATTGGACTTTGGTTTTCAAGGACTTACAACATAGAAACACAATATATAGGTATATAAAATGTAAAGAAAATAAAATAATGATAAAGAAACAATGTGTACATGTATTTACAGTCATTTTTTTGTAAAGACAGAAAAATAATATTGGTGTGGCAGCTTCAGTTACACCCTTTAATTCTGTCTGGGGAAAGATTTGAGTGGTAACACAATATTTTGGTATACCTGTGGATATCCAAAACAAAGCATTTGTATTGTGTTGAACACCACCATTAAAAATTGCTGCCAATGTGATACCAGTTGTATATAGATGAGTTTAAACAGGTTACTCTAGTTTTTATCAGTGTGCTTCATTGCAACCCTTTCTTCTACTACTTGTGAGGTAATGAAGCACAATCGTCAAGAAAGATGGTTGGTAGACAGCATCAGCATTTTTAGTTAGTTCTAGGTGAATTTTATTATCAGACATTTTCAGTATCCGGCCATTTTGTTAACAATGAAAAGGAGACGTTCCTAACAATTTCCATCTAAGGTTCGCAGTCAAAATTGTGCTGGTTTTATACAGAACTGAAGCACACCTAAACTTCATCCACCAGCATCATTAGAAATAAGATTATTAATCTGATTTACAAACTCACCTACACAACTAAATAGTGTGCAAAACACAACAATCCATTCAGTGCAGCTCACTAGGTTACTTTAAGGAGAAAACCTCCATTTCATTATACCTGGTCATGCAATCAGTGACATTGTAAACCTATAAAAACAGGAAGTGCTGGGTCAACCCCTTCCAAACACCTATCATTTCTGCTATAGAAGAAAGCATTCCTTATTTACTGTTGTGTCTTATCACTAGTTCCATCTATTTTCCCTCTTCTTGTGTTCATTTTCTCCATACACATGTGTATCTGGGGCCAAATATTACTTAACATATTTCTGGCAGCAGCAGCAGTAGGAGGGAGAAGTTGGAGACAAATTACCCAAATTAATTTCTAATTTAAAATCCAGTTTCAGTTTTATAATATGCTGTGGTTACACACAGTAGAATAAGTCATCAAAAGTAAATAAAGACAAAGAAAGAAAAGAGGATAGGGCGTTTCAAGAAAAAATTGAATAATTCATATTAATCTATTGGTTTCTTTGTCTCAATAAATCCAAAAACAGAGTTTATAAAAACTGCACATTGACAGATGAACTTGATTCAGATATTAATGCTGATAAGAAATGGAGGAAAATAAAAATGATTCTAAAAGTTTGAGGCATACTTGGGTTTCCACTTTGCCCTAATTAATTTCCTCACATCTTGTTGAGTCTAGGATGGAGGAGAAGCCACGAGCGATGACTATGGGTCAGTCTTTTAGAAAATGTTACAAATTTGCACATAATAACCCTAGATGCTCGTGGGTAAACATTTGGCCTTGAAGCATGTCCAAGTGGAACGATACTTATGGTCTTCTGATGCTCAAAATGACCAATTAGAGCGCCTTATTTTGGCCACAGTTAACACTGCTGTCAGACATCCTCTGGTCATAATTTATGCCTATTACTGAGGATTAGGTCCATTTCATCCTTTCAAGGGCTTTGCTGCTGCAAACTGTGCAATAAATCATTAAACAGCATGGCATGAATAGAAAATACTGCACCAGTTTTGCAAAAAATATCTAGATTTGTCAGAATAAGTCCTACTGTATATGTCCTATTGTGCTATACATATAGGTCAAGAGACATAAAGACTTGGCTTTGAATGACAAAGAAGGGTTTTAAGTTATATCTGTCTTATATCCGTTGTTTATAACTAGCAGCCATTTTTTGTTTGACTTTATCAGCGTGTCACATGATTAGACAAATTTTACCCCATCCGTCCTCTCAACATTACATCTCTTCATTGAGGTTTTTAACATCTGTCAGTGTTCCATGACTGAATTTGAATTGGGGTCTGGACTTTGACTGGGCCCTTGCAACAGCTTTGATCCATTTCTTTTCAAACTCTCTCTGAAAAAAAAGATTAAACGAGGTCACAAGTTCACAAGACAGCTTTATTTGATTAGAATCCCTTGGTATACAGTAGAATTCATTGTCAGCTCAATGATTTTAAGGTGCTCAAATGTTTATAGATGAAAACCCCAAATTATCACTCTTCCAAAACCATGCTTGACCTTTGGTGCGAGCTGTTTTTTGCTGATATGCATTTAATTTTCGCCAAATATTAAGCATTGCATAATGGCTACATATCTCTACTGTGGTCAGATCTATCCAATGGACACTGTTCTAGAAGCATTGAGATTCATTCAGATGCAAATTTGCAAACCTAAGTTGTGCTGCCATTTTTTTATTTTTTAGAGAGAAAAGCACTTTTCCTAGCAACACCTCCATACAAGCCATGCATGTTATGTCTTCTCATGAAACTGCCACCACATTAACATTTAACCTATGAACTGATGCCTGTAGAGTCTGAGGTAGAACTCTTGAGTCTTTTGTAATTTATCTGAGCATTGCAAGGTCTGACTAGTGGCTGAATTTACTAAGATGCCCACTCTTGGAAAAAATAGAAAATGTCTTAAATATTTTCCATATGTGAATAGTTTTTGTCACTGCAGAATGGTGGACTTCAAGTAGATTTGAAATGACTTATAACTATTGTTTCTCTAAGATCAATGCTAGCCTCTTTGGTTCTTGGCATTTTTTTAAGTCTCAGCCATATTCTCCAAACAGACTAAATTCCAAAGCTCCGCTCTTACTTATGGATTGAAAATCCACAAAGCTAGATTTATTTTGAAGTACCTGTCTGGTAAATCTCCTACTAAACCTTATAGAACCAAAAGTGTCTGTTATTGTAACTTTTCTGTTTTTGATGTGAAAACAGAAATAGGTCATTCCTGAGTAGCAGCATCAGTATGTAAATATTAAATGCATCAGTCATAATATTCCTTGTTAAGAAGAGAGATCACAGTACTTCACACATAGTCTTGTAACTGCATGCTTAATCACCAATCTACCCGCAAGCTTACAGTTTGTTTCAGCTAATATCAAATAATGGCACAACTCACCGTGTAATGAACAAACACCCACTTCCCTACACAAAGACGTGCATATATAGCCTCAATGCTACGCCCTCAGAACATGGCATGCCAGCACAGCGGACAGCAATGCGTGTCTTCTGTTTCGGCTTTCGGGGACAAAACAGTTTGTGGTGCTTGTGTTTCAGTTGCAAAGTTGGGGGGGTGTTGCAAAAAACTCTGGGTGCTGTGGTGGCCTGGGGAGAGGCAGGCCGCTGTAATTAAGGACAGGGGGAGGAGGATGTTCGTTAGATGTAGTGTCCTCATTAGTGTAAGTTCCACCCTGAGGTGGTGATGAGCAACGGACACCTAATGAGAAGCATATTGCAATGAAAGCAGGGAACCAACAATTGCCTATGTACAGGCATGGGCCTTTAAATTGGGATGAGTGGAAGGACATCTAATTCAGACTAGATTATTTGGATCTTGTCTTGGAAGTCTTCGTGTGAAAGTTATGAAATGTCCTTCATTTCTTTTAATATTGAACCACATTTGAACTACAATTAAACATATCTTTGTACATCTGGATTGTGTTATGAGCAATGCATAAGCAGAGCACACTTTTCTGACTTACCTCATATTTTTCTTTTTACTCTATTCATTTATACCCAGGATAATAAGCACTGCATCTATATGGCAGTCCACCAATCATGTTGGAAACTTTTAGCAAGCAGCCAGCCATACAGACACTGTAGGGCTCACCTGCCCTGGAGCAAAAGGCAACTCTAGCTACTGTATCCCGCACACACCCACACACTATCTCACAGCATGCTTCTCACACAGCTACTGTACAGGTAATCTCACTTAATCATCTCAGAGGTCATGGCAAAGTGAGGTGGGGCAATAATTGCTGCAGAGAGCAGCAAAAAGTGAAGGATTGCAGGGAGAGGAAGAATGAGATGAACATGGGAAAGACAGAAAGAGAGGACAAGAAAACTGAATAGAGTTGCAGAGAGGAGAGTCAGTTAAGGCACACACATGTGAGCTTTTCAAAGTGCAGATGGCGAGTGAAAGCACATTTATGCAGCAAGGACAATTGTTGGATCTGATGCTGTTAAGTATAGTGACATAGTCTTTTACTAAAGCGTACTAAAACTAGTACAACTAGCTGTTTTTAATAGACAAGAGAAATCAGGTGCTGACCAGAACCAACTGAATTTCAGTTCAGCTGGCCCTGATGAGTAAGTTTCAAAAATCGGATCTTTTTCTGACCATTGAAGAGCTGCCAGGTGGCTGTAGTAAAAACAATCTTCTGCATGGAGGCTGTTACTATTTTTCAGTCTCAGTAAGGTGTTTAAAAATAAACTCAAGGGAAGCAAAGATATGTAAAATGATGATTTAGGCTATGAGAGAGCAAGACTTCCAGCAGTTAATAGGAAGGCATATCAAAGTACAGCAAAGTATCTTTAGCTTTTTTATTTTTATTTTTTTTTTTTTTGAGCATGGATTGAGAAATGTGGGCAGCCTTTCAGAAATAACAGAGTTAAGGTAAGGATCTCCATTCTCTAGTATGGACGTGGAATGAGTTCTAATTTTGTAATGCTATCCATGCTAACTGTACAAGCCGTGCTAAGTGTGTTAATATAAGTTGCTAAAGACTGTATGAAATGTGAAATTCAATCATTTTATCTTTGCTTTAAAATAATAGTAAAATCCTATTTTTTCTTCTTTCTTCCAGACACCTTGTTACTTCTGCTTCTATGAAAAACAAATAAATGCCCTTGACAAGAAGGCTAGAAAAAAAACTATAAATGCTTCTCTTAAATCATCTTTTATTATTTCTTAGAGATAAATCTCAATTGGCTAACAATCTGTGGGTCAAAGCTTTGCAAAACCATAATTTACAAATTTGTCAAAAATCTCAGCTCGGTTCATTTATAAAAATGTAATATGGCATAATGTATTATCTAGCTAGTTGAAAAGCCACTTGGATGAAATGCTAGGATTCTGATTCAAAACTGCAAATGAAGTAAATAGATGATATATATATATATATATATATATATATATATATATATATATATATATATATATATATATATATATATATATATATATATATATATATATAGATAGATAGATAGATAGATAGATAGATAGATAGATACCAAAAAAGAAAAAGACGAGCTGCAAATGGTGAAGAGTAATATGAGGGAATAAGAGTGGCACAGGGAGAGAAACAGAGGGGGGCAGAGTGACAGCTCTTTCCCTCAGGGGCTAACTGGGGCTGGCCTCCGTCGGCCCATGACAGCCAAGCAAACAGGTACCCTGCAAGATGATTTAAAGTGATAATAACCTCCACTTTAGAGGATGGATGATGTCTCTCCTGTGGATGCTGAAGCTTAATGAATGAAACATTAGTAAATACTACTAAAAACATGATTAGAGAGCCCCCCTGCTGGTGGCAGACAGACAGGAGAGAAAATGAAAAGATGAGTACGCAAATGTGTCTTCGCCACCCCTGCCACACACAGACACAAACACACACACTGGCTTGCTCTCCTGCTCGTCACTCACACCAGATTGTCCAATTCTTTCACTCCTCCTCGGTGCTTTTGAATAAAAGATGAAAGAAGGGAGGGGAGACCTTAGGAGGCAAATATGTATCTGTGAGTGTGTGTGTCTGTGTGCATTTCAGAGACTGTGATTTCTGTCCTCTGGGTCTGTTGCCACTAAACCAAATGATATGTGTAGAGCAAGGTGTGGAGCCTGCAGATATGCACAAACCATACAAAGTGACTTTATATAGACAATGAGTCAAAGCTCTCCAGATGCAGGGTGAAAAGAGACAAGGACTCACTAAAGCAAATATTCACTGTCACTGACCGGCTTATTTGTCTGCATCAGTCACTGAATTGTGGAATGCACTAAAGATTGCAGGCATTCATCTGCAACAAGAATAAAAGTAAGTGTAAAAAAAAAAAAAAAAAAGATGAATACTACAACCTGTTGCTCTATAAAGTATATCATCTGTCAATGAAATGTTAGAAAAAGTGTGTGTGTGGTGGGGTGGCATGCAGCTGTATTAATGGAACATATTTGTAGCTTTGATAGGGAGTGTGTTCACCAAATTAATGCTTTAACAAAGTAGATTGTTTTGAGTCTACTGGGAATTTGGATGGTAGAAGTAATCACTAAAAGTAGGTCAGGAAGCTGGTTGTGACTTTGTGCTACTGTTAAGAAATTAACAAAATTTTAAATTAAACTTGGAAATTAGATTCCTTGTTGGTGGACTCAGGTTTACTGCACACCAACGCAGAAACATTGATACAGCTCCGAAACCTCCGAAACACAAAAGTAATCTTGTACATATATGTAAGACATTGACCATAACTGAGCTGATTTGCGCGTTTATGCTCGCCTTTGTACCATAAACCATTAAAAGACAAATTAAATGTGGTCTAAGCTGTGCAAATTTAATTGGCAAAGTAACTGAAATGGATAATATAGTTTTGTCAAGTGGCTCACACTGCGTCTTGAAAACTAATTTTATCATCAAAGATGTAAAAAAGAAATTAGCAAAGAAAGCTATTCAACTCTGTTCAGTGTTGTACTGCCCAATGTTGTTCTTTGAAATATGAAAAATTATGCTTGCCTATGTATTTATAGATGTATTTATTTAATGTTTTTTCCATACTCCCAAATTACTTTGTAAATTAGAAAAACATAATTGATACTGCAATCCTATCAAAGTACTAAGAAAAGCGGTGGATGTCTATTTCAAACTCCAACTGCAAAGCTATGGAATGGTAAAGGAGTAAAATGACCATACATAGACTTGAAATTCTAATGTTTTGTGAAACATAGCACCACTTTCAAAACAAATGTATTTTAATGATAGATGTCATTCATGTGTCCAAGATGAGGGGGTGGACTTACAGGAGCCAGTTGTTTGAAATGCAAAAAAAAAGAAAAAGTCCTATCTTAACGTTAACTATTTAATGGCTGACCATAACAAAGTAATTTGTAGGCAGGAAACCAAAGCTAAAAGCACAAACGAGCATGAAATAGGTCTAACAATTAGTCATTTTCAATAAATTAGAATATTATTAAAAAGCTTTGAATAGGACTGTATATTCAATCCACCAAGGCTCCAAATGCAGATTTATTTTCCTTTAATTGTTACTGCAAATACAAATAAAAGCTGAAATAACGCTGAGCAGGAATATTTCTTTCATCTCACAAATAGATCAAACTAGAAGGAAGGGTAAATATGACAGGGTGACTTCCTTTATTTTTCCAAACAAATTAGATCAATCTATATACTAACTAACCTGCCAGTGGCCCCGCCCACCTGATCATTATCAGCACTGCTAGAGTTCCAATTTAGGTGTGAACAATGTTTATATTGGCATTTTAATTATGAGTCTTGCACAGAAATCAAATAAAGACCCCAAAAATAAGTGTGACATCTGAAAAAATGACTCTAAAGTGTCTTTCTTAAACAGTGGCTATTAGGATTTTCATCACACCACATTAACATATACTCACTGGCCCTAACACGGATCTGCTTCAGTGTCTCCCACACACAAACAAACAACACACAGAGGGACATGTCCACAGTAGAACAAACTATAAACTGTAGTTAGGCTTTGTGTTCTACAAGGTCAGCACAAACCGCAGTTTACAGTGACCAAGGGGAAACACTGGAGTTCTATTGTTAGCTAACAACACTAAATAGGACAACAGCAAGTCAGAGGGGACACAGCTACAGGAAATGCCTACTCACCTATTTCTAATCTCAGACAGACAGAAGGACAAACAAGGACAGCCAATCAGATCAAACCTTTCTATGACTCTGGAAGGCAAAATTTAAACAAACGAGGGAAGAGGCACAGAGTAAGTCCTGCTCAGTAAAATTTATTTATAAAGCCCCAAATCATAACAACCAATCCAATCACATTGACAGATTCTGAATTGTCTGCATATATTTTAAACTGGATCCTAATAATTAAAAAAATGCAGTCATGTTCAGTTTATTAAGCCATTTGGTGAAAAGTTTTCCATCAAAGGAAACCCAGTCAATTGCTCCATGTCACTGACTTTGGAAAGATCTCCATCCTGAGTAAGCATATAGCAGTAGTGAACTATTCATTGCATCAAGTTGCTAACTTTGCAGCAATCTCTTATACTGAGCATGAAGGTGGATAAATTGGAAAGGAAATTTCATTTTTAACAGAAAGAAACCTCCACCAGAACGTGGCTCTTTGTTAGCGGTCATCTGCTCCCACTTAGTATCACAGCACTGCCCCTCCACCACATGATGCTGTGCACTGCTTGTCAGTTGGCTAAAATAAAGTTTTTACAATATCTCTGTTTAGAAAAGAGAAAATTCTGCAGTTTGGAAACATCTTTTGGTCCCAGAAAACACAAATAGTCATTTTGAGAAAATTAAAGGTTCATCACTTATTACTCGTAATAATGTAATACTTTTTTGCTTAAGTATTTGTGTCAAAATCAAAAGAACAAATGTTAGAAATTATTTCATATTATTTGAACAGAAATAATCAATATACTAATCAATATACTATTTTTGTAGCAGTAGGAATAATTGTTGCTTTATCCAGTTTACTTTCTTCTAAAAAGATTTTGGCTTAAAATATCTATGATTTTTTTCTCACAATTAATTTTTTTAATCCAAAAACAGCAAAGTGGATTAGCCTCAAATCCTTCACCACTATCAAAAATAAGAGTAAACACCAACAAAACAGTGATAAGTCCATAATGATCGTATGTATGAAGCAGTGTGACTTCAGAGTAAAATTAAGTTCACCGGGTTAAAATACGCAAGGTTGAATTTATCCATTTATATGACTCTTTTTATGGCTAATTCAAAACCGCCTAGCTTATCAACTCTATTACACAGCGTCTCAATAGCGGCAATTTGATTGGCTTCAATTTACATAATGGTGCAATGCTGGGAAAGTGAGACCTCAACTGCTCTCCATTTCTCCTATGAGCCAATTAGATAGGTTTATGGATTTGAAGACATCAGTTTTATTTATTTCATTATTCATTCATTGTTCCAGGGAATAAGCTAGCTGTTGATCTGTGACAATCATAAAGGCAACATTTCCCCAGTTCCTGGTCGCTCGGTGCAGGAATCTAATTTGTGTTTGGAATGAGAAAACAGTTTCATCTGCAATTGTAGACCTCTGCAAGTGACACTGATACACTCACAACACATAAAAAGCTAGTACACATGCCATCAGGGCTTGTAATTTGTGTCACCAACTGTGTGTTTCTTGGGCACTGGAATATGCAGTTTTGTACTAAAATAAGCTAAAAACAGCTGATCATACAGTGGTGGTCACTGATGACTGGTTCCAATGGTATTTGGAACTGAAAATACATGGTGAGGCTTGATTAGGCCTAGATTCCTATACAAGGTATGTAAATTATAACAGACATGAATCTATTTATGTAAACTTTGCTTTAATTTAGGAAATGCTGTATATGTAACAGACATTGAATTTAGAAGAAAAAGATATCTGCTGCAGGATCCTTGATGATGGGACGAGTTTTGGATCCAGCAGAAAATGAAAGGATTCCTAGATAATTATTTTTTTTCATCAAAGAACATGTTCCTAACCTTGATGTGGTTTTAGTACATCTGGTACAGTACTTAACTGGTTTGAATCCTACCGAAAGAACAGAGACCTCTTTGTGTAAATAGGCAACTCCTCATCGTTCCTCTTTAGAACATGACCTTAAAATTAATTTCTACCCCTGCATTACTCAGTGTAGTAAATTGTAATATATAAAGACTGTTTTGAGAGAGAGTTCACAATACTTTCTTTAAATGTACAAATTATGTAGAGCCACATTAAATGTAGTTGTCCTTTGGAGCTGTGGCTGGGCCCACAGTCTTGAAGCAGGTACTAACCCGCAACCAGTAACACTGCAAAATTCACAAGTGATTACAAATTAACGTAATAAAAAATGTTGCCTCTACACACACCATTAAAAAGACACATAAACATCAACTACTTCAGGCAAAGGTGGAACATAACAAGTACCACATTTTACAGTTTTCCAAAAACCTTCCAAAAAACTACCAGCTACCCTTTACATATAGCTGTCATAATGTAAATGGAAGCTAATAGGTTAGCTGGCTTTGGAAACATGTAATTTAAGAAGTGGGGAACAAGAGCATGTGTACTCCTGTGTGTGTGTGTGTGTGTGTGTGTGTGTGTGTGTGTGTGTGTGTGTGTGTGTGTGTGGCGGGGAGTGTGCTGTAACTGGCTGCCAGAGGCACATCAGCAGGAATCTTTGCAGTCAATGAGTCCACATTCCCTTTTCTCCTTGGCTGTCTTTGTTGCCATTTACAAAGAGGACCAACAGAGGACTGTTACATGTACTGAAACACACACACTTCCCTAACTTAGCACCTGCTCAATGCATTGTCATACACACAAACTGGCACACACACAGCCTCTGCTTATATACTTAGGGGCTTTTGGGAAATTTCCTCACAGATTCATGACTACAAACATTCAATAAAATCATGCTCAGTGATAAGTTTTATTAAGCAGAAAAAATCATAATGAATCTGTAAATGTTAGCTGATCACACACCTGTACACACATAAAAAACTTGTGGCATCAAAAAGGCATCCCACAAGTACAGCATCTTATCTCTAGTCTCTGTCTCATGAGCAGGCCTCAAGTAAAGAGGTGGAGTATATTAAACATGAGAAGAAGAGCAAGAAGATCAAAATTACCAGAGCAGCAAAGCTGGAGGCACTCAGCCCCAATGTGCTTCTCCCTTCTGCCCTGTCTTCCTCTTTCCTCTCTCTCATCTGATGCCACATGAAGCCTGGCTCAGGTAACTGCACTTTTTAATGATGCCATTTGCCTAATGCCTCCTCGTGCTTGTCAATCCATCCTCACATTATCTCCCGTCTTGCCTGTCTCACCGTATCACCAGCACCCCTTGACTTTAGCGCACCACAAAAGCCTCGCCTCGAACATCGCTGCAGCGGCTCATTACAAGCATCCCCCGGTGTTAATTGGAGGGAGATGCAATGTAAAAAAGACAAGGAGAAAACAACAACAACATGGAACAACAAAAACAGGGGAAAGGAGGACGGTTGATGGGCAGACCTTTTATCCTACCTCTTCCCCAGCACCTCGTTTTTGCTGATGCAGGAAGTTCTACCAGGGCACAAACTGGGATGAGAGGAGAAGTCAACAGAAAAAGCCACAAGCTGACAGCACATGTTCAAAATCAGCCTGTCTGTTCCTTTCTCCAGTTTCTGATAATGCACTGTCTGTTACTGTTACACTCTTCTGAACTTTAACACTTTTTTAACCTTTGAACTACCTCCATCCTCTCCCATTTGATCCTCCATTAAACGCCTCTAAGGTGTGTACTTGGAAACATGTCAAATTTCTCCCTTCATGTCTGTCTTTACACTTCCTGTCATGTGTGTAGCTGTGTGACCACTGTTAAAAAAGCTGGCATGGAAGTATTATCCTTTCTCTATATTACGTGCAAGTGTGACTGTCAAAACAGAAGAACAAAAAGGTAATTTGCTGTGAAATCAAAACAGGCTTATTTTTCAGATGTAGAAAAGCAAGTATAGTGCTTTGAAAAGTATTCATATCCCTTCCTAAAGATTTTGTTATTTTTCCTGGGATTTTAAGTGAGAGACCAAAACGAAGTTGCCCATAACTGCACAGTGGAAGGAAAATACCTGTTTTTCATTTTATTTCTTGATAAATAACCTTAAAACTTTTATACTCCTGAATAAAATTCAGTGCAACCAATTACCCTCAGAAGACACTTAATTAGTAAACAGGATCTGTTTGTGTGTAATTTAATATCAGTATAAATACAGTTGTTCTCTGAAGGCCACAGAGGTTTGCTGGAGAACATTAATATCTGATGAAACAGCATCATCTAGACCAAGGGTAGTATAAAGATGTGGAGAAGTTAAAAGCTTTGTTAGGTTAAAAAACAAATTCCCAAGATTTGAACATCTTACAGTGTCCATCAACTGGACCTGGAGAGAGTATGGTACAACAACAGACCCACAACAACAGACATGGTTATAATCCTTAATTGAAAGGAACTGAGAATTAATCAGAAAAGCACCCATGGTAACTCAGGAGTACATGCAGAGATCCATAGCACTGGTGGGACAGTCTATCAATAAGACAATTATTAAGTTATTTATGGCAAAATTGTCAAAAAAATAGTTGATGGCTGTTAATACAGGACAATACTGCAAGAAAAATACTGCAAATATTTCAGACTTGAGTGGAAATTTACATTCAGGCAAGACAACAACTCTAAATATATAGCAAGACCCACAATGGAATGGTTTAGAGCAGAATAACCCAATTAAAACCCAAATGTAAAAAAAGCTGATAATTTGTGGCAAGACTTGAAAAATGATGTTCACAGATATGCTACCCATCCAATCTGACTGAGATTAAACTAATTTATCATGGATTTGTAAACATTTCAGTCTTAAAATGAGCAAAGCTGGTGCAGACATACCTCAAAAGACTGATCTGCAATTGCAATAAATGTTGGTATTACAAAGTATTGGATGAGGTGTGCAGGATGCAAATGTATGCCAGATTTTTATAACACTATTTGTTGGTCTATCACATGAAATTCATAAATTAAACTTTGTGTTTGTATTTTGACAAATTGTGGAAAGGTTCATTGGGTGTGAATATTTTTGCAAGGCACTATACTCTATTTCCCCTAAACTATCATAAAGTCACACTTATACAAACGTTCTGTTTTTCCAAGCAGACCCATACAACCCACCCACAAAGACTCTCAAATGCACAACACTGGCAAACATACGTTTTTCCTGGACACATATCCCAACAGAGGCTTTTATGACAGGACCGGATGACATGAAGTCCGCTGGATGAATAGTTTGATTGCCTCAGGCAGGCGAGGGAAAGGATAGGCTGTAAATAGGATTGAAGTTTAAATGGAATAATGTGGGGCTTGGAAGAGCCAGGGCTTAGAGAGGGGGGCAAACCCAGAGGTAACACAGAGGTGACAAGTTCGCCTGGAGAGCGTCTAAGGCAATAATAGAACTTCTTTTGGATTGATGGAAGTAAGAAAATAGTAATGCTTGAGACAAAGTCAGGAGACAAGTTGAGGAATATTTTTAGTAAAAGAATCAAATGCATGTTTGGAGAAGTGTTGAAACAGGATTTCAGTTTCTTCACATCAACAGCCAGATATCTCACTGGCAGCAAATAGAAACAAAGCAGAGTAATTGTAGCATACAATAACTACTGCATTTTCAAAGAGAAAGAAGAGTTTTGTCCTTTGGAACTGATGAGTGGACAGCCTGGTGTTCGCGGATGGGTGTGATCCCAGTAGGCCCACATTAAGAACAGAGCACTGCCTTCGTTACGAGTCATTACACACTCTTAAAGCTGATGGCATGGGTGCAGAGAAGATTAATAAGTATCCAACAAGAAGGCCATTCATAGGATGATTGTGTAATGTTTGCAAGTGTTATGTTGTATGCTTGAGTAAACCTGCAAGTTAATGTCACCTATGACAGCACTGCTTGTGGTTTATGGTTTCTCATAAGGTGTCTTGCTTTAAGTAAGCAAAGGAAAGTAAACCAGAAAAACCTTATTTAAATCGATTTAAAAAATCATCATCTCGTGAGCATTTAACCATGTCTTTGAGTTTGAGGCTAATTTGGACCTGAGACTTTTACTTATAATTGAATATGTCTAGAACTATCAGCATTTTCAATGTCCCAGAAATAAACAACCTTTATAATCTTGAAGCCTCTCTTTTTGCTCCCTTTCTCCTACTTATATTAATAAAATGTGAGCTTTAACACCATTATGGGTGCTTCCCCCAAACAACTGGAGCTCAGGAAAGGCTTCACAGTAAATTAGCTGCAATTAGTGCTGCAACAGACATCAACGAGACCATCCCCCAAATGCTATTAAATGGCCACCCAATCATATCCGAGTTAGTACAGTTCACTGGATCATTTTTCAAACCAATGATCTCAGTAAGTGCCGAGTAAAAGGGGCTCCTTTGGCTGATCAGCTGGACGTGGACAATTAGATTGGAGTTGGGGGACAGTCTTGATTAGCACTTTGCTCCAGGGTAATACAAGTCATTCCTTATTTGTCTCTGCAGCACACCACCTTGGTACATATAGCATTTAGCTTAATCTATGATCTATGAATATTGTTATTACAATTACTAAATTAAAGAAGTGATGTAGCAGATAATTTATCCATAATCTAAATGACAGTAATCCGACTTAAGATGTCCTTGCCATATTTCTTTTCTCTTCTCTGCCTCTGTTTTTTTTTTTTTTTTGCATTGTAGCTTCTGAAGAATTTCATTGTAGGCCTCTGAGTGGTCTTTATAAAAACAGCTGTTTCACTAAACCCAACCAGAGTCTCCTTCCCTCTGCTAGCCAGTCTTAGTTTTATACTTTCAAATAGGTCACTGACTTAATTTCACATTCATCCATTTGCTGAAGATACTGATTTACACTTCCCATATCATTACATCCTTCAAACACAAAGATTAATCAAGAATGTAGTTTTTTTTAAGGAAAGTGTAAATGAAAGCTTATTTTGCTGTCTAGTAGTGGTAGTTCAAGTATTTTGGTATAGGTAATTCAAACGCATGCATGATCTTAAAAGTATGCTTGGATCATGACAAGACTAAGCTAAATTCCAAAGTATTGTGGAATTATGTCAAAAAACCCTGTTTTATTCAAGATCATCAAGCAGTCCTGACTCTAGCATTCAAATTTAGCATCTTTGCACTAAATATCTTAGACAATATATATATATATATATATATATATATATATATATATATATATATATATATATATATATATATATATATATATATATATATATATATATATATATATATATATATATATAAAACCCTTTTCACATGTTCAGAGACATGTGAAAAGGAGGGCCTTATTATTAGAATGTGTACAAATGACAAAATGTGTTAAAAATTTGTCAAGTTTCATCAAATTGGCTCATCAAGCCTGGCTTTAAGTATGTTTGTATACATCACTGAGATAGAACCTGTCTGAAAATATGAAGTAGGCTAAAGAATCTCAAAAAGTAGGAGAGCATGGCTTAATCTAAAAAAACTGGCTCAAAAAATGTTTTGTTTTTTAGTTGAGTTGTTAAAGTTTAGACATAAATTGGATTAAGATGTTATGGCATGACCTGAAACATGTTGTTCATGCACCCAAATCCTCCTTCTTTGTAGCTGAATTTAAGTAATACGCAAAGAAGAATGGGTCAAACGTAATGACCAGTGATGTAAAAGACTTATTGGTGGTTATCAACACTTCATAGAGAATGTTCTGATACTTGTTGCCGCCAAGGATAGCACAACCAGTTGTGTGGTTTGGGAGCAATTACTTTTTCACACAGGCCCACATTGATTTGGATAGCTTTTTTTTACCTTAATAAATGAAATAATCATTTGAAAACTGCTTTTTGTATTTACTCTGGTTATTTCTGTCTGATTTTACATTAGTGTAACAAAAAACAAATGAATTCTGTTAGGGGACAGATACTTTTCACAGTACTGCAGATAAAGCAATCAATCTGCTTTAATAACCTTTTGCATCACTACTGTCATGACTGTAAATGATCTGTAGATATAAAATGCCTGCCTCATTTTATATTTTTTGTAGTAAGTAGTTGTGCACTGTTTACTTTAAAGAACAGAGATTGTCCTTCAAGGGCAATTGAACAACAGATGATCAAGTTGCTTGAGCAGGAAATGGCAAATGTCACATGCTGCCATTTATCCTTCCCATCATGCATGCAAAACAGCAACATATGCACTGCAAATGCCAACACACACACAAATTGAGTCTTTGGCATGCATTCATGACACAGACACACAGCATTAGCAGCAGACAGCGGACCCCTGTCTCCGATCACAGCGGAGTGTGGATCTGCTGTGTGTTGAGACCAAACAATTTGAGGCATATGTCAAGTCCTTGTGAATTCAAAATAAAGGACTGTCAAGAATGCTCTGCCTTGGCTGGGTAGCGCTCTCCCTGCTCTGCTATGCTCTGCCATGCTCCACATGCGCTGGGCGATGCAATCTTCGAAGTCCAAGATGAAACCCATCATCATCCTTTTACATCGTCCTGTTTTTTGCCCCCACAGACTGTTGTAGACTTTGGTAGTAGCTCCCGTCTGAGTGGCTGATAAAAATTTGCCTGTAAGGCAAGAAAGAGGGCCGTGACACCCGGGAGACTCAGTCCATTCACATTACCCACAATGGAAGAAGTTTCATGAAGGACCAGAGGTTAGAAACAGGAGAGATGGAGAGAACAGTTGGATAAATAAATAAAACTTAAAATGATCTTAATGTGAGGTCTTCATTTGTAATTTCTATGATCACTTCTTAAGACAAATAATGGTTAAGCATATCTTTAATTTTGATTTAACAAGTCTATCTTTCTTGGGGGGGGTTCAACCTAGAATCACCTTGAATCACCTATTTACATCTATCCCCCAGCAATAAACTTCACACTCAACACACTGCAATCATGCAAGTGCCATTCTCCTGACAACCCTGACTAGCCCATTAAATTGCCAGTTAAAGAAGCATGACCTTTCACTCCATAGAACATGTCTCCGCTGCACTGGATATCAGTGGTGGCTTGGTTTACACCACAGCATCATATGCTTTACATTGCCTTTAAGGATTGTCAGGCTTAGTTACAGCAACACAGCTATGGGAACTGATTCCATGAAGCTTTCCATACAGTGTTGTAGCAGTAATCTGAGGGCCACATGAAGCTTACAGCTCTATAGGAATTGACTTAAGAAAGTTGGAGACCTCTGCAAACTATGTGCTTCAGCATTCACTTTGTTTTTACGTGGCCTACCACTTCATGGCTAGGTTGCTGTCATTATCACCTGTGGCCATGGAAGCGATTAGAATGATTTGGATGGGTGACTGAATACTTTTGGCGATATGGTGTACATTAAAATCTGAAGTCAACAGAGGATGTACCATTTTTTAACCATTCTGTAAATACCCACATTGGTCAGAAATGCTGCAAGGCATTGTGAGGATTATTCACAATGATTTACTGTTTAAATGTGGGTTAAAATCAGCATTTACTAATTTATCTGGCAATAGTAAGACATCTGCTTGTATGGATGATGAAACAAAAGATGTGATTTGTGTAAATAGATATTCCTACAATGCAACTCAACACAACATGTAGAGTATCATACATTTACTGGAAAATACACTTAATGTGACATTAATAAAAGTTTAGAACCCAACATTCTAAGCTTTCATAATGGCAGTCATGGTGTTGTCTGAGGATGGTAATGTACCTTTTTAAAAATATTATTTTAGCTATTGACCTATTTCTTTTGGTGGTTAGGAACAAAAATCAAATTATTTAACTATGGAACAGCTTTAAGAAATGTCTTAGAAAAAAATATAAATAAAGATGGGAGTTTTTTTGTATCTGTTAAAAGCCTTATCTTATTGTATGTTTCTAGCTTCTTGTGTCTACTTTTTTTCAAGGGAACAGCTGAGGGAATAGTAATAAAAAAGGATGTTATGGTGGAATTACTGGCTACCAGAAATATTAAGGATTAAGAAATGTCAGTTGCATTAATGGCATTCTTTATGTTTGTGGATCACAATGACAGCAGGCTGCTTAAATTAAAGAGCCCTCTGATAAAAGGGATTAAATAATCCCTAATTGCAAAATCATAATAGTATTAAGTGTCTAATTCAATTAGCCATTCAAATGGTGTAAAAGTAGTGTGCAGAGCGAAAAGAAATCTTATTGAACGTGCAGTGCCATGTCAAATAAGTCTCTCCATTATCCACAGTGAGAGAATATTTGTAGGCTGACTCTGTAAAAGAAACAAAATAGTAAAAAGGGCCTTTTTTGAGTTGTTTGCTCGAGGGCGGTGTTAGACTCATAACTTTGCTTTGTGTGTAGCTTTCAAACCTCCATCATCACAATAAAACACAGCCAAATACAGTTGATCCATACAAACATAATGATATTATGGTGTTCTCTGCAATATCAAATATGTATTTGTCTTATGGGCCAGAACATTGTCCACAGTTTAACATTAGATATTTTTGTTGTTGATTATACAATTAAAAAAATAGTAAATACAGTATGTTGCACAAGTATTTATGATGCTTACATTTTGTCATGTTAGAACTGTAAACTTCAATATATTTTCCTGCCATTTTATCTGATAGACCCACACAAAATGTTGAAGTGTAGTGAAACTGTGCATGAATTTAAACTTTTTCTGAAAACTGTTTAGTGCATTTGTGTTTAACCCTTCAATCTGATCCTTCAATATAAAATCAAGCCAGTGCGACCATGGAAGTTTTATTTGCACGTTTAAAACACTTTTTCAGAGTTCCTAAATAGAAATACAACAACAACACCCTATGAAGTTAGAATTTTGACGAGGAAAGTTGGTGGTTGCAGAGCAGCCCCGAGTTCAATACACTACTTGGCTGCCAAGAAAGTGAAACGTGCAGGTGTAAACCATTCATTAGTAATTCTGATAATTTGCATCTAACTTAAACTGCAGTGCTGTACAACCTGCATTTGTGAACATGTTTCTTTCATTTTTGAGCAAATAAAAATGAATTATTAACCTGTATACAGCTACATAATGATCAGATTGAACAGTTTTTCAGCCTTTTGACATGAATATGCCACACTTTGTTTTACCTTCACTCCCAGATCCAGTCTCTAATGTTCAGACAAATAGAATGCAGCAGTGTGTGATTTAATCACAGTATAAATACAACCATGAAAGCCTCAGATGATTTCAAGGGGTATGAATACTATTTCAAGGGACAGTAACAAAAGAAAATGTTTTTATTTTAAAAGAAAGAAAAACATTTTCAAAGGACATCAGTCATTTGTTTTTTTCGCCTTTCCCCCAAAACATGATGGATAGGTTTCTTTTGCACCCAACAGGGAAATGTATAATAGAGTCAAAACGCAGATTGTTGTGGTTCCATATAGATCTCTTCTCATAACCCTAGTAAATGACTCTCACAATCCTTCTCAGCAGGCAGGAAAGATCCATTCATTGTGGACTTGTGGGTCTCTGGACCAACATGTCTGCCCAGCTGTTTCCAACAAGCTTGTCAGTGTCACTTGTCAATGTGAATGCATTGACATAACATAGATTTTTTTTTTTTTTCCAATCGAACTCCATTTTACAGGAAAGAAAACCCCAACACATATCTTCAAACATGCTGATTGTATTCATGTTTCTTGGTGTTTAGTATGTAAAACTGATATGATGGATGATCAAACTATGCCCAGTTCACAACAGAGTCGACCCAAAGCCCCAGCTAACGACTCCTTGCCAAGTAAATGATGATAAACATAAGCTCTCCTTCCACCACTGAGTGCGCATTACCTAATGATGTTCAATGGCAGTGGTGAGCAGTAAAGACAACAAATATATTATACCAATGCATCTTAAATGGGTATCCCTTAGGAAACCCATCTGAATTGTAAATTTGTGCACAAGGCTCATTTTTCATATGCAGCAAGACTAAAATTCCAAACAACTGTGTACTTAATGTGCAATGTTTTTTGCATTTTTACATCTTTAGGGGCACTTACTGGCGTCTGTATGTATTTATTTGAATGAAATGTGCAGCACTTACCCATTGTCAGAAACGGACGAGGTTTAGATTAATGTTTTGATGCAATGTTACCCCACGGGTCAAATGTCTAACAGTGTGTAACCCATATATACTGTGGAAAGCAGATAAATTTAAATGTTCAGCTTGTTTGTGATGAATAACTTATGTCAGGAGCTATATAAGTGTTACATGCTTGCATTGCACAATCAGAGAACTTCAACTTTTTCTATCCTGTTGTATTAGCTTTTGGAACTATCATAATTTATTCTGAATTGAGAATAAAACCCTTTCTGGATTTCTCTGCTGGATTTTAGGGGCACCTTATACAAATTCCATCGTTGCAAGTAATAATTCCCCTTGAAGTAGTTTATATTTGATCGTGTTTCAAGCCCAGACTTCTATTTATTTTATTGGCATTTTATGTGATCAATGCAAAGTGGTGCATGCTTGTGAAGAAGAAGGGAAATAAACATGTTTTCTAACTAAAGAACTGAAAAGTGTGGCATGCATTTGAATTCAAAGCCCCTGAGTTAGTAAACTGTAGAACTATCTTTCAATGCAGTTTTAAGTCTATTTTAGGTGTGTCTTTACCAGCTTTTCACACCCACAAAGTGAATTTATTCTTTCAAAAATATCTTTAAGTCAGTGATATTAGATAGAGAGCATCTGTGAACATTATCTTATAGTCTCTTACAAGATTCTAAATCAAATCGGTCTAGACTTTGACTTGACTGTTTCAACACATTAACATGTTCTAAGGCATCTCGTTGCATCTCTTCTTGTTAAGAGTCATTGTCCTGCTGGAAGCTGAGCATCTGCCCCAGTCTCAAGTCTTTTGCAGCATCCAAAAGGTTTTCCTTCGGGATTACTCCATTTTAAGCTCCTTCATCTTCCTATCAGCCCTGACTAACTTTCCTGTTCAAGCAGAAGAACTCTGATTTTTACCATGGGGATGGAGTGTTCAAGGTGATGTGCAATGTTTTCCGCCATGTAAGGCCATTTGCATGTAGGCTAAAAAGTCAAATTCTTTCTCATCGACAAGAGCTGTGTTCCCTACTTGGCTTTTGTCAAGTTTTAAACATGACTGTGGCCTTCTTTCAATAATGATCTTATTCTTGGCATTAGTGCATAGGAACAGATTTGTAGAATGTAGAACTAATAGCTTTTGTGTCAATAGATTCTCCCACCTGAGCTTTGGACTGCAGCAGCTCCTCCAAAGTAGCCAAGGGTTCTTGGCTGCTTCTCTGATTAAAGCTTTTTTTTGCCATATCTTAGTAGGTTAACTCAGTTGTGCCATACTCTTTTGATATGAATCCTCAAATAATAGATTTAATCACACCTTGTGAGATGTCCAAAGCTTTAATTACCCTGCTTCAAACTTATCTACAACACTAACCCTGACTTGTCCAGTGTATTCCTTGGTCTTCATAATGCTGTTTTTTCACTAAAGTTGTCTAGCAAACCTCTGAGGTCTTAACAGAACAACTGTATTAATACTGAAATTAAATTCCATATATTTGGACTTTATTAACTAATTCTGAAAGGCAATTTTTGTACTGGGTTTCAATTAAGGGCATTAAAGAAAAATGACTGAATAAGAATGCTTACCAGACTGTTCAGTTACTGTTCAACAATAACAAGACATGTCTTTTTACAGAAAGGAATGCCTTTCATCAGGTCCATTTCTTTGAAATCAAGCTGCATTTAAGATGCACAAATTGCAGGAGACAGTATGCCAGCCAAAGAAAGAATGCTGGCTCGACTTAAAATAATTGTGAGATGATACCTGGCAGCTGCTTTTGCTGTGGACACAGGTAGAGCCTTTTGATTGGGAAGGTACAGAAAGGTCATGAGACAACAAACAAAAGTCCCAAAAGTGGAACATGATCAGGTAATCCTTGAAACCAACTCAAACCTAGTGACATCTTTGCCAAGGACCTTTCAGCAGGTCTAATTTAAACTGCCCAGACCAGTGGGTCTCATGGGAGAAATGGAATGAAGCACAAAAACACATGCACACAAATACACAACAGTCCTAGCACAGAAGAAACACACAAACACATGCATACACATATCTATATATATATATAAAGGCTTCATGGATGATGGGAAAATAAGTACATTTCCTTTTTTCTTCACTCTGTCAACTTTAGACTCCTGAGTTGCTGAACTTAGATCACAGATAAGAAGACACATATCTTCTGTCACTCACCTCAGAAAGATAGATAAAAACAGAGACGGCTTTAGAAGAAAAGAAAGATAGTTTGATTCCCTGGTGATCTGCACATACTAGTTGTGGGGACTATAGAAAAAGGTCATGTACATCTACTCAGTAAGTCAAATTTAAGAAAAACTGAACCTTTTGTATTTCTGAAAATGTGAACCATGGGTTGTCATAGTTGGTGTAGAACTGAAAACCTCTAATGTGAAGGTTTAAGTGTATTTCAAACACAATTCTCTCATGACTGAGCTGTAACAAAAGAATTGCTTTAGCGAGGAGCAAAAGCATCCCAAACTCCTTTGTTTCCCAAATTAATATTTTAACTTTGCCATTTTACACTTGTTACAGATGTGGGATGTTCCTAAATCTGATGATTAAATCTAACCAAGTGCCATTTTATCTCCTTGTATTTTTATCGATATCGTCTAACAAAATGCTAAAGAAATGCAATTTTGTTTATATAATTACAAATAAATGACTTATTACTTATTTAATGGAAACAAAAACTAAAGGATGAGGTTTTCCTGGACTTTGAGATGTTAAAAGGGAATGCTAAAATTACATATCCACTTCATTTTTGTTATTAGTTTATTTTCAGTCAGTCTTTTTGGAGGGCAAGCATTTAGCTGGTCCTAAAATACAGCTAAATGCTTGCATTTTTACAGCAACTACTTCATTCCAACAATGAAACACACAGAGCTCCGCATTTCTTCATTTGATGACTCGACCACTAACTTTCCAATGCTGATAAAATTGCCTACTAAAATGATAGCGGTTCTACAAAGGTTGTGAGGCTCTCTGCCACCGTAAAAATGCCAAACATGGTCATTCTGACACCAGAAATAACTCATGTGCATGCACAGAGGCTCTTTTATGTTTTCTTCATTCCTATTGTTGACGGCATGTCAAAGCAGGACCAAAGGCATAGCTGCTAGCATGTCACCAGGGTTGACACAAGGTGTCATGAATAAGGACTGATTCACCAAAATGCTCGTTCTGCCTCTTTCTCCTGGCTGCAAGACAGACAAAGACCTTTAGCAGTTCTGATTTTTTTCTGTCACAGAGATTTCTGAAGCTTGCAGAACATCTACCAATGCACAAAGTCAAAAGACAAACCACCACCAACAGTAAGTATGTGTAGGTACATTGCAAGGTATAGGTTTAGATGGGAATCAACATCTCCTTCACTATTGGATAAAAAAAACCCATAACACAACAATATCACAGGAAGGGCAATCTTTCTACCCTCTTACAGCTCTGTACGTCACTGGAATATAAGAATTTAATCCCCCAAAGAATATTTGTAATTACCCATGTCAAGATGGAGCATGAAACAAAAGGCAAAAGGTCTGTGTACTCCAGGATGCCTCAGGTAGAGCTATTAAACACCATATTGTGAAGACCAAACATAGGGTTAATGAGAATAACCTATGGCCCCACAATTTAGAGACCAATATTGTCTTTTTCTGCCCCATGAAACATCCCAAGTGATGATGATGTCATATTGCTCCAGCTACGCCGTCATCTATCTTGCCATAACTTCCTCACCATTTGCGTCTCAATCTCTTCCATTTTACTTGGATGGCACCAGACCTCTGTTGTCTCAACCCCTTTAACCCAGTCCCAGTGGCCCTTGGGTCTCTTCTACAGCCCTGCATACCCCCTTCCCACCAGTCAGCCAGCAACCATCTGTCTATTCATTCGTCTCTGTGCCCGGCTCATTTGGCCGCTCAGTAGGACTGCTAGTTGCTAGTGAGATCCTCTTATCAGACTCATGCAGAGGGCCTAATTAGTCGGTGGGCGTTTGGAAGCGCCTTGCAGGTCCTGAAGCCGCCCGACATACACCAAAGCTGGGGTTAAGAGGTGGCCAGCAGGGCCTGAGAAGTGGGCCCCTGAAGCAAAGCAAAATGGGAGTAGAGCAGATTGATACAGTGAGCATAAATATTACTTATTTTTCCATTTTTTTATAATGATAGGCAGTCATGTCAGAAAAGGTTTATCTGTATATCTTAACTTATTGTCATTACTAAATCCTTTTATTATTTGTTTTACTGGTGTAACCAGCAGCTCAAATTGTCTGTTGAGTAGAATATTTTTCACAATGTTTTACTTTACTTTGTAAGAAGCATTTAATTTGGTTACTGTTGACTTTCAGCTTATTATTAACAGTTAACATTTGTGTACGAAAAATACAATAAGACCTACAGAACATTTGGCCAGTACCAGGGATAATTGTCTTTTAAACTGTATGACGTGGTTCAAATGTTTTGGGTTTCCTTCCAAAAGCTTCTCACAATAGTTTGCTGGAGTTCTGGGCCATTCCTCCTGACATAACTGGTGTGACTCAGTCAGGTTTGTAGGCCGCCTCAGTTGCACACACTTTTTCAGATTTCCCTACAACCTTTCCATAGGACTGAGATCAAGGCTTTGTGATGGCCATTTGGAAGAGCAAGCTGCACCTAAGCTTTAACTTCCTGGCTGATGTCTTTAGATGTTGCCTCAAAATTTTTTCATGATGTGCTTTCCTCATGATGCCATCTATTTTATGAAGTGCACCAGTTCCTCCTGCAGCAAAACAGTCCCCAACATGATGCTGCCACCCCCACACTTCACAATTAGTCTTTCAGCCTATGTCAGTACAAGATATGTTTCACTGTGGATCATGTCACTGTCTTACCAGCTTCAGCAGCATCTTCACAAAGTCTTTGGCTTTTGTTCTGGAGTCAATCTACACATTTTGGACCAAAATACATTCATCCCTGGGGCACAGAACCCTTCTCCTTCCTGAGCAGTGTGATGGTTGGACAGTTTCACCATGTCTATACTTGTGTATAATTGTCTGAACAGATGAATACGGCACCTTCAAACATCTGGAAATTGTTCCCAAGGATGAACCAGACTCGTGCACCTAGAATTCTTTTCCTGATATCTTGGTTGATTTCTTTTGACTTTCCAATTGATCCTCCAACTCAGATGTGTCAGTTAATCTCTCAGAGGTTTGTGGAAGGAAATGCAAAAGGTTTGACTCAAGTCATACACTTTAAAAGACAACTATCCCTGATACTGACCAAATGTACGTCAACTTCTGAATTTAAAGAAAGTTATAAAAACATCTCTAAAAAATATTCTCGCCATGTTTTCTGGCATTTAGCAAATAGAAATAATTTTGGTAATTCTAACTAACCTAAAACAAAAAAGTTTGGTCTGATTTAACTTCAGGAAGTGAGAAAAAATGTGTATGTGTCTTTTTATTCAGTGTATGCAAATATCTCATTTCAGCTGTATGAATCTGAAGTTTAAAAAAAATCTTATTTACCAGAGTTTGTGGAAAGTTATATTAATAACTACCAGAGTTCAAAGTTGAAAGCAATTTATTTGTTGTTTCACATACAGTGTATGTAATGAATATGTAATCCCACAAAATCGCTTTTCACTTTGTTGGAGGATTTCATTTAAATAGCTTCCATTTAATGTTTTGATCTACCTGTCATAGCAGGTCAACAATGTCTTTCCATCAGCCTGTGTCCACAGTATCTATGGTAACCAAATACTAGAGTGTCGTCCTCGCCAGCTAAGTTAATGCTTAGGGGCTCAGCTCAGAGTTGCAAGTCAGACAGTTTATGCAGCAGAGCCACTGTTTTGTCCCCTGCATGGAAGGATGCTAAGCTGCCAGTACTACTAACCAGCTGATTTAAGAGGTAACGCTTTAGAGCTGGTTAAAAACAAAAACACTGCAGTCTCTTACTTGCAGGTCTGCATGCAGCTTGTGTACCTTTAGCTGTCAAAAACCCACACTGTTTTCCAGTTTCATTCAGGTCGGCTCTATGTTTTGCACAGTTAATGACTCTTTCACCCATCCTACATCTGCAAGTGCACTACATACTTTGTATCCTGACTTAGTTTAAACAGCCACCTTTTCCATGCGCCCCTTGCCTTATGCTAATATATTTTGTAAGTAATTACCATAAGGTCCTCATTAGCTGACTTCTGTTGCAAGTCTGAAAATGTAAATATACATGTGATTAACAAAAGTTCTGAAAAAGGTTTTCTCATAAACACATCAAAAACATATATACTCAAACAAGCTTACCGTGAATTTCATGTTACCCACTACAGTTGCGGCAGCCTGAAACTGGGTGATGTAACAGCCAACAGAGAAAGAAAGAAGCAAAAGAAAACAGAAGGGTTTGATGGAGCCAACTTAAACAGTGCAGTAGGTTTTGGCTTTAAGTGCATCAACATACATGTTTCATCAGTGAAAATAATCAATACATATATTAAGTTAATTTCTGTTCTTCCCATTGCAGTAGTAAACATCACTCATGAAACATCTCAGTAATATAACCGACACATTTGTACAACCAGCCAAAGCTTGCTATCAAATTCACTGCTTAATTTACCTTTTAAAATAAATGTATACAGATAAATATCTAACAAAAGCTGTGCAGACATGCCCTTTCACCTATGCGTCTTTTTCAAGTCAACTTCATAAATAGATTTTGACACAAATCCAAAAAGATCATCATTAGCTCTAAACAATGGCATAATGTTTAGAGAGGATTTTGACAGCCCGTGTCAGTAAGGTTGACGGAAAATAATTCCAGTAGCAAAATTATAACAAATATGTTGCTGTTTTGAATAGATAGATTTGGTTGTCAAGTTCCTTTGATGTTGCAGAATGCCTTTAAGATTAGTCCAATGATTGTGACTTGACACTGAGATGTATAGAAGCTCCTTTAATGAACTGAAATCACAAAAATCTGAGATCCAGAGCAAATCTGCTTTTTTTAAGCTACACAGATTCCTTTAAAGGAATCAAAGGAAAATAAATGACATACATAGCATGTTTCATTGCATGTATGTCAAGACTTTATTACATGATTAGGATCAAACTCTGACAGCTCTTTATTCTGTTGCAGACAAGACAGATCTAGTACACTTAAAATGGTGAAATAGAAGAATGACAGATGTTTTCAAAATTTCTGACAAATAAAAATCTGAAAAGAATGGCATGTATTTGTATTCAGCCCCTTATATTCTGAAGCACTGTAACTAAATGTCTTATTTATTCAGCTAAAGAATAAATTGAGGCCCCTTGAGTGTAATCTTATGTCAGTAAATGCAGCTGTTTTAAAGGCCTAGGAGGTTTTTTGAAGAACCAAATTTAACATACAGTGGCATAAAGACCAATGTACACATCAGACTGGTAGAAAAGTGAAGGAGAATCTTAAAGCAGTGTTGATTTCTAAAACCACATGGAAATTAGAGTCTCAGTCTCAGTTTACATCTCACCTAGTCCCTAATCCTGTTCAATCCATCATTCAAAAATGGAAAGGGTATTGCAGTACTGTAAAACCTACCAAGACATGGCCATCCACCTAAACTGACTAGACAAGAAAAGGATTAATCAGAGAACCAGCCAAGAAGTCCCTGATAGCTCAGGACTGGCAGAGAACCAAAGCTCACGTGGGAGAATCTGTTGACATGACAACTAGTAATTGAGAACTTCACAAATCTAGCCTTTTTTGAAGAGTGGCACAAAGAAAGTCATTGTTAAACAAATGTCACATAAGAAGTCACATTAGCATTTTACCACAAGCCATGAAAGGGATAAATTAAATGTGTAGAAGAGGTTGCTCTGGTCAGATGAGACATATACTGAAATGCAAAATAAAATGTGGGATGGAAAACTATCACTGCACATCACTCTGAAAACACCATCCCCATGATTAAACATAATAATGGCATAATCATACTGTGGGCATGATTTTCTTCAGTAGGTATAGAAAAGCTGGATGGAGTTTAATCCAAAGCAATATTAAAAGACAATGTGTTGGAGACCAAACAAGACTTGAAACTGGTGCGATTCATCTTTCAGTACAACAACAATGTCAAACATACAACCAGAGCTACAATGGAATGGTTAGGATTAAAAAGAGAAAGGCACTGTCCAAGACCACACTTAAATCCAAGGTTTAAATACCTATGTTCACAGATGCAATCTAAGAAATCTCTCACAATGATGCACTTGTTCACATTTGTTCTCTACATTAAAATCTCAATAAAATACATTGCGGTTTTTGTTATGTAAGAAAATGTGAAGTTCAAGGTATATGACCGGTTTTTGCAAGACACTGTACAGTAGATGACTTTTGATTGCTGGAAAACTCTTATTCACACACAGAGTTTCACAGATAAACAAAATTCCTTCTTTGTTTTTATGGGTCAGAACTGTGTTTGACTTTGCTGAGACGAGGCCCAAGGTGAAATACAGCACTGCTGAGGTATATTAAAGAGATGAATGCATGCACTTTAGCTCACTTAGTGACTTCCATTTCTTCCTGCCACCACTGAACTGGCTTAAGGTGTGTTTGTTCATCCAACAAGGTTGACCAATTAAAGCCCTCTCTCTCTCTCACCCATGCCACCTCCACTCCTTCTTCTTCTGTTCTCCAAAGGGCCACAGGCAAGTGATTATCACACACCCGTTTTTCCTCCAATTTCAGAGATTTGAAATGAAAGATGACAGCTATTGAGTTCTAAGTGATCCCTTCATCTCAGGAACAAGGAGTGGCTTGTTTTTTTAAAGGGACTGTGGATTTGTGTTACTGGTGACAGAATGATGTCATGAGAGATGCTGTAGGGTGAAGGTGCCCATTATTCTTTTCCAGGAGTTATTTGTGTTTTCGCATGCCAGGTTAAACAATTACAGTAAATTGACAAGGTTTACTTTTTCATTGGAATTTAAGCCTTTGTTATTGTCCGATAACTTCACATATGTACCCATGCTGAGGGCATTTACAGACTTTACCTATCCCCAGCCTCCTTTTTTTCTGAAATCTTTCCTTTGTATCAGTGCTTCAGATGTTACAACATAAAAGAGTTTTGGCAATAGTACGCTTTAAAGAGAATTGGTAGATTTTACCTGAGGTGTGAAAAAATATCTCACATCTCTGCTTTGGAGACTACAACTAGAAGAAGGAATGCCAAGGCACCACGCTGGGAGAGGGATTGATTTAAAGAGAACGTCTTCCTTTCAAGCTTTCTTCACAATCACACACAATCACAGGTTCACTGGCTTGGTACGTGCAGTATAACTGTTCAGCAGAAACAGGCATAGGTGGCTCAAAAGAAGAAACGACAGAGGAGAGTAAGAAGACATAAATGAGAGAGAATGACCGCTGGCACTGCTGCTTAGTGTTGGGGTTTGACAGCAGCCTGAACAGAGGCCACTTTGACTAATTGGGCTAATTTGGCAGCAAGGGAGGAAAAGGAGTCTCAAAGGACAGAGTGGCTCCTCTTTTCATCATCTTTCTCGCCTCATTTGAACTTTCTCTCACTTTCACCAACTCTCCTCCTTTCCCCACTCACCGGTTAGATTCCTCGCTCTCCACTTCACTTTCTCTTTATCTTCAGTATAATAACCACCCCTCGTCGTCAAATCAAGGGACAGATGAAACATCTGAAGATACCTAGCTGTCAAAGCCTAGCATCTATGTTTCACAGAAATATATGAAAATGCAGTGCTTTGTATAAGTATTCATACCGCTTAAACTTTTTGACATTTTGTAATGGTACAACCACAAACTTCAAGACATTTTTAAGGATTTCATGTGATAGACCAAAACATAGGGGAGCATGTTTGTGAAGATTTATGGTTTTCAATTTTTTTAATGATGAAATTCTGATGTCAAGTATGATTTCAATTTGAATTTTTCTCCCTTAATCTGATATCCTCAAATAAAAGTCAATGTCATCAACTGCTTGGGGAAGTTCATTAATTAAGAGTTTCAACCTATGTCTAATTTAATCTCAGTATAAATGTATCTGTTCTGTAAAGGCCATAGAGTTTTGCTTGAGAAGATCAGTGAATACACATATTCACATAGAACAAGGAACACACCAAGCAGATGAAGGATAACACTGTTAAGTGGTTAAAAGCAGGGTTAGGTTATAATTCCTTTGGTCATATCACTAAGCCCTGTTCTAATAATGACCTAACTTGTTATATGTATAGTGTAACTACAAGCCTACCAAGACATTCCTGTCAACCGAAGGTGACAGGATGAGCAGGAGAGCAGTAATCAGAGAAGTAGTTAAGAGCCCCATGGTAACTCTGGAGGAGCTACAGAGATGCACACCACAGGTTGGACAATCTGTTGATATGGCAAGTATCAGTCATATACTCTGCAAACCTGACCTTTATGAAAGAGTGGGAAGAAGAAAACCATTTTTGAAAGAAATCCATAAGAACCCTTGCTTGCAGTTTGCAACAAATCTTCAGGTGAGGGGATACCTCTTTCTCAACACAAAATTCCTATGGTTAAACATAATGTCGGCAGCATTATGCTATGGAGATGCTTTGTTAGCAGGGAGAGGGATGCTGTTCAGATTCAGTGTTAAGACAGATGATGCTAAAGCCATGTCAATCCTAGAAGAAAACCTTTTAGAAGATCAGCGTTCAGCTTCAATTAGGAAATTGACCCTTAACATACTGCCATTACTACAATAGAATGGCTTAGATCAGAGGTTGCCTATCCCAGTCCTCAAGAAGAACAAACTGCAAATTTTAGATCCATCCCTAGTCTAACACACCTGAGTCATGTAAGTGATTCATATGCATATGCAGAATTTCTTGTCATACTGAGGACATACTTTGGTCATTTGAGTTAGGTGTGCTTGATCAGGGATGCATTCAAAAGCTGCATGACAGTGGCTATCAAGGAGTGGAGTTAGTTTATTTCAAAGCATAAACATTAGCCTGGTCAAAGCCCAGACCTAAATCCAATTGGTGAATCTCAGCAAAACTTAAAAAAGGATGTTTACATGTTTTCCACCCAATCCATCAAAGCTTGAACTACTTTGCAAAGAAAAATGGGCAAAACCCTTGTAGAGATCCCAAAACATTTGCAAGTGTAGCTACAGCAAAATGATTTGTAGGCTAGGATCCTACATACTGATACAGGTGAACATTCAGGAAACTGACAATGAGATAATGAAGTCTTATAAGTACCTTGCCTGAACAATAAACTGAACTGAAGCCATGATACTGATACTCTTTGCAGGAAGCGTCAGAGCAGATTCTATACGCTGAGCAGATTGAGGTCTATTGAGGTGCAAGGGGCACTCCTGGAGAAGTCTTTGACTGAGGTTGCATCAGCCTTCTTCTGTTGTATAGTATGTTGAGGCAGCAGCTCCTCTACTGCTGAGAGAAAGCAGCTGGATAAGTCATCAGGAGGCCAGTTCTATTCTATTCTATTCTATTCTATTCTATTCTATTCTGTTCTACAAAATACTGAAACATGCTAGACACAAATGGACGCTCCAATTTTCAGATTTTTATTTGTCCAAAATATTGTGAACCATCCTTTCACTTCATTAATTAGATGTTACTTTGTGTTGGTCTCTAACATAAAATCCCACAAAAATAAATTAACGTTCATGGTTATAAAATGGCAAAATGTGAAATAACTTCAGAGTAGAAATACATATGCAAGAGCCTGTATTACTTACTCATTTAAAATAGGCCAACAGCATGTTGAAGTTTCTCGTTCTTTAAGCTTATTTATCCTCTCATTACATAAGCTGCCAGCATGCCCTGCAAGCTTGGTGCTGGGTGAAAGATTAGCATGGGCAAGCTACTAAGTGAAACATGATACAATAGAAAACACAAAAAAAACCTAAACACACACCCTGTCGGAAAGCACCGAGCTAGAGTACATGCCAAGAAAAAGATAATCTGCTTTGTAAGGTTCCTCAAGGCAGAGCAGAGTCTTCTCCTCCAATATCTATAAAACATACGTGCAAAACATTACAAAACTACATTCTGTGGTGAAGGTACTCTGAATTTAATGAATTATGGCGCCTCTTCTTGGCTTTGATAGGGAGATTTGCCATTATTTCTCTTCTCCATAGAGGAGATGAATGATAGCCTATGTGACATGTTTCCCGGAACACTCTCCTCTTCCTCTTGCCTTCCCTCTTCGTCCTCAGCCTTTGGCGCTGGCACACTCACTGGTCATCTGCACCAGTGGGATAAGGGGAAGAAGGGTGAGTTTGAGACACAACATATGTTATTCGCTTTTCCAATAGTGTGATGCCTCACAGGGAAATTTGTGCTATCGCATTATGACACGGAAAATGAAAGAGGCTCCATTGTGCCCCAAGATGGAGTACGGACAGACAGAAATAATATCCAGTGCGTAGACATTGGGGGCTGTTGACAGCCGGACTGCGTGGAGACATCACAAACAATATATCTGACTACATATATATATATATATATATATATATATATATATATATATATATATATATATATATATATATATATATATATATATATATATATATATGTGTGTGTGTGTGTGTGTGTGTGTGTGTGTGTGTGTGTGTGTGTGTGTGTGTGCATGTATGTATGTATGTTAAAAAAACAACACTTTTCCAACAAATTTCTACGTGTGTATTTGGAGTGATAGGAGAGGAAATTACAAATTGAGTTCTTTTGTTGTTCTTTGCTCTCCTGTGTCTGTCATTTTGAATTTGTACATAGATAAAAGAAAAAAATTACATATCAATATGAGCTGGGGAATAATAGATGATGTAAGGTTTAGAGATAGGGCTGGAAAATGCCTGAAGCATACATTCACAGCCCCAGCCAGTCACAGTTTCTGGCAGATTGTGACAGTTTGCTATTCTTGGTTGTCTTTCTAAAAGGCTGAGGAAGATTAGCCCACTTAACAAACAAATGCATCTGTAGACATACAACCTACCTCATGTAACCTTTAATTATAAGATGAATTTAATGCTTAAGTAGTAAGTAAGTAGGTAAATGTGTTATGGCAATATAATGATTTCTGTTCTGGTTGTTGATATGAACAGTGGGAAGTTTTATATTGTGCAAAAATTCAACTTGCCCATTCACTTAAAATGACAAAGACCAGTTAATCCCTGTGTTTATACACATATGTAATCATAAAAATATGACATACATGTAGTACAGATGGGGCTCTTTGAAGATAATCACTTCGAATTACCTCCATTTAAAAACAAAGGACATCATATCTGTAAAGATATACAAGCTTATTCACACATGTGAAAGAAGCAGGGACACACGCGTGGTGCGTGTATGCTCATTTTAAGACTAAAGTCACCATGAATTTATTACCATTCAGAATATAGCAGAGTGTGAACATTAAAGGTTAAATTGTGAGACCTGATCACTGACATCTTTACCTTTCTCCCTGTTAAGGTTTTTCTTCTTTTTGGATCATAATTGGACTGGATTCGACACAAATTTATATGTGTTTTTATTGCCAATTGACATATATAAAAATGAACTTTAGTACTACCAGTTAGCATTGAGATTTGGTACAATTACAAAAAGCATTCATCTTCATGACTTTATTCATATGTGACTGTGTCTTTAAATAGTTTTTTTTTTAAATAACAGCTACAAAAGTGTTTTTTATCTGACCTCAGAGACGCTCTCTAAGTCAATGCCGAAACAACACATGGGCACACTCAAACAGAGAGGGGTCACAAAGGCCTGAGATAAACACGGGCACAGCAGCGCAGAACTGCAAGCCTGAGCACAAGAGACTCAACAACAGCACAGAACACAGGTCATCTGCAACGATCTCAGAGCTGTGCTGCCAGGGTTCCTGCAGCAGGGGATCTGCAGGGCAGTCGGCCCTCCATAACAGCACAGAGCTGCCAAAAAGCCTCCATTTAGTGTCACAGCTCTGAATTTAGCAGAGTCAAAGAGGCAGAAGTGGAAAGAAGGGTATGTACTGTAGCAACAAGGAGAGAACAAACAGGATAAAAGGAAGGAAGATGAAATACAGTAGCTGCAGTCTCATAGGCGAATGCTATTCAGTCAATAGATTTTAAAATAAATATATTGTGATGATAATGCCAGCAGATTATAAAGACCTGTATATGGTGAATTACAAGCAATTCAGGTTGTAACAAGATCCTGGAAGATAAGTTAAGGAAATATGATATAGCCTATGTAAATGCAGTTTGTAGAGTTTTTCTGTCCACACACACACACACACACACACACACACATACATATATATATATATATATATATATATATATATATATATATATATATATATATATATATATATATATATATATATATATATATATATATATATATATATATATATATATATATATATATATATATATATATTATGGCATGCCGTTCAGGAAATTATTGTATATATATGTTCAAAAGTCTGAATATATGGAATGAAACTTGAATATATGGAATGAAAGTCTGAATATATGGAATGAAACTTGAATATATGGAATGAAAGTCTGAATATATGGAATGAAAGTCTGAATATATGGAATGAACCTTGAATATATGGAATAAAAGTCTGAATATATGGAATGAAAATCTGAATATATGGAATGAAAGTCTGAATATATGGAATGAAAGGCATCAAGGAATTATGGGTAATGTAGTCCATGATCCGAAACGGAGAAGAGGAGGGCAGAAGCTTCGCCTTTTTATACTATTATGAAGTTGTCACACAATTAAATAGTTTCCAGATGTTTTAAGCAAGAAGGCAGACCTCAATAAGTCATCTGACCAGTCAGTTCATCAATATTGAGCATAATTTGAAATATAGTCTGGGATTTTCGAAACAGCAGGTCTCGGTTCACAGATCGCCACTAACAGATAACCGGTAGCGGGAAATGACAGAGCGCCTATCCGAGATAAGACCAAACGGTTGGAAACCCCACTCCAACTGCTTGGTTATCTTAATGCATGAGAGAGCACACTAGCAAGCAAGAGATGAGGAGCCACAGTAATAGCGTATGAACTGGATAGGTTTACAATCTGGCAAAGAGTGATCTAAAAGTGGATGCTTAAATGCTGGGGAGGTGATTTCTGGAATGCAAAACAGACTGCAGTTGCGTGGAAAATCATAGCACTGAGTCATCTGAGGAGATTGGCATGGGAATGACACTGAATGAATACATAGGAAAAAGGGAAATTGGCTATACAAAAGTAAGCTCAAGAAAACTGAGCTAAATATCAAAAACTAACTCAAGATGCAAAAACCACAACACACCACTCAGACAAAACTTAAAATCCAGATCATGACGCAAACTAGAGTTTATAAATGTTGGCCATTTTATTTCCTTCTTATCATTATTTTTGATTAACCTTTGTTTAGCCTGGGTAAAGTTCACTTAGGTTAAAAACTATATACTTCAATGGCTCCCTGAAAAAAAAAATAGTTAAGGAGTTATTACCTTCAATACTGAAGGTTTTTTATGTCATAATTTTGAATGTGAAACTTTAAAAAATGTCTTGCAGATAGTTTGCTTTAGTAATGTTCCATCACACTATTTTATATCGGCCTTTTGTTTATCTGTTGTAGCAAAGCACCACGGCAAAAGTAGTAGTCCTTCCCAGTTACCTTACAATGGATTTGATATTGTAGCATTGTGGCTGCTTTCATAGAGCATTAGAATTTACTTCCTCGTTGGTTAGCTGAGTGTTTAATATGAAAACGGAAATTAAACGAGGTGGTAATATGAAAGAACAGTAATGTACTCAGTAATGACATAGTAGAACACTATAAATTTCAAACCACTGAATATATATAACTATAATTCAATATATATATATATATATATATATATATATATATATATATATATATATATATATATATATATATATATATATATATATATATATATATATATATATACACACTATTCAGAATGGGAGTGCATAAGAAGTGACACATAAGACTCTACTTTTTCTGAAATTTAGACAAATGTAACACGTTTTTCAAAATGTTAGCATACATAGCAAGATTGAAAAGTCAAGCAGTTGGTTTAAAAGAAATTATAGGTAAAGCCCCTTCTAGTTTGTTGTGTAATCCTGGCTGTCCTACTCCAAGCAAAAGTGCAAGTCCTGGTAAAAGAGCAGTTCTCAACCGAAAGGCTTTCTGTTCACAGTGTATTACCTTTTCTTATTTTATCCCTAAAGTTGTTGTCCATTTTATTGGATGTCCAGGTTGTTTCCAAAACTATGCTTTTCTTCCTTTATTTCTCTTTTCAAAACATTTTTCCATCAAAATTGCCATTTGGTGTTAGGGTTAGAACACCAAAACAGCCTTCCCCTTGACATCTCAGACTCAATCAGATACTTGATAGGTTTTAGATCTTTAAAAATTGACACTTTTATCAAGAATGTTGGAGCTGACATTTGGCTAACAGTTCCTAAGTAAATTGTGTGTCGCTTAGAAGGATAATTGTTTGTCTTGTGGAATATCAGTAGACATAACTGAATGGACTTGTTTTCCTTCAGAATGGATATGCTTTTCCCCTATAATCTCTAGTGAACTGATTTTCCATGTTAGTACTTTTTAAAAATGTAAGTCATAAAATTATTTTTTTATCTTCTTTTCTATGAGGTGCAGTTGTACCTTCCTCGAAAGGTGTAATTGCTTCGAAAATAACTAATTGTACTGATAATATATGAGGCTGATTTCTTTTTTGATAACCAGTGAAAATGTTTGTTTTTAATGGTCAGTGTGCTGATGTTTGCTATACTTTGCTGTATCTGAACAAATCACCCAAACATGCTTTAAACTCTCAACAGACAGTCTGAATAAATATTTCTTTCTACGTTCTTGCCCTTTCAGAAACAGCCATGAGATTTTTTGTTCTTACCTACAGTATTTTTCTCTTGTCTGCATTTGCATCTGCGCTGACTTGCTCTGCCATATTACTGCAAGTACTGTAAAGTCAAGAAAAGGTTCACCCGCAGTCAATAACATTTCATTTGAGTCGAGATCTGCACCATGGTTTGCTGTTTCAGGATCTCAGATATAGAATTATATTCTTTCAGTATTTTTTTTCTGTCCTGACATAAGACATGTGAACAATAAGCAACTGTAGGACAAAAGCATAAAAGTAAGTAATAATGTTCTTTCAAGTGCTCAGGCTGAATTTAATTATTTTTTATAAAACAAAAGTTCATTAGTGTAACTGTCTTGTGCTGAAAACATGAAGGAAACCATAAAGCAAAGGTTGGCTGCAGCTCATCATCAAAGAGGTTGCTAAGTTGTTAGAGATGTGGTGGTTATGATACAATGGAGAGAAAGGGACAAGGACAGCAAAAAAAATGTAATTTTCAGTGGAAAGATTTTGAGTTAACTAAGCCCCTGACCACCACACACACACATACAAGCTAATACACAAGTTATGACAAGGCGATCCTTTCCAGTAGACAGATACAGTAGCATACTTCTTCTCAACCTCAATGAAGACCCTTAGCATCGTGGCACTAGTCATCTTACAGCACTGTCAGCTGATTAGTTAGATATAATAACCTTGGAGTGTGACTGGGGTACTGAAGCCCATAATAACCTACTATCACTAACAACACAAGTCTATTCTCAGAGTACGCGGATAGGTCTAGGTCACCCTCTCGCCAAGCTCCACAGAGACTACAGAGACAGATGTGATTGGCTGTGACAGATCCTTGACGAGTAATTGCTCTAATCACTTGACGGCTCCCGACCAAAACCCCATTTCTACTTCCTTGTCCTCCCTGTTCCCCTTGCACACATGCCAATCTGCACAGGAAACAACATGGCTTTTATACACCACTTCTTCTGGGATTCTGTGGTTGCCAAGACTTGACACATTTACAGATATCTTGTTTTTAAGGTGCTCTCTCTTTTTCTTTGACTTTGGAGAATTTTCTTCATATGTACATTCTTTTAGTTTTGTTCTAAATTCCAAAGCTTTCAATGCTGTTAGAATGATTTCCAGGTATCATGCTTTTATAATTACATAACGTTCCTCAAGGCTGGTGCTTCTTTGTAAATCAGAGCTATACATTCCCCAAATCTCTTCTCTTCCACTCTTCAGGAATCAGGAAGGAAGAAAATTGTTCTGTTGTATTCATAAAACTTGCTGTTCCAGAGAACCAAGGTAGATGTATGTAGCACCTCCTCACCAAGAGGGAGTCAGAGCAACAGAAAGAGGGAGGAAGGGGGAGGAGAGAGGGAGGGAGGTCTGGATATTCAAAAACAGCCACCCCCATGCCTCCCCTTGCTCCCCAGACTAAGAGATCATCAATTAGGGCCAGTGGGTCCCCATCCGCCTGTTAGCCAGCCCACCGCTCTGCTGAGCTGTTGCTTAATGGGTGTGTAGAGGAGTCTGAAAATAAGAGGGAGGAGGAGATTAGCTAAAGGTAGGCCCCTTGCTGTCAGCTTCACTCATAGGTAGCACTGCATTCATGGCCCTTAATTATATGTGGGTTGTCAGTGCTGGTGGAAAACCCGGCCAGCCAGCAAGGCTGGGCCACAGGAGAGTATAGTTAGTGAGATTGCTGAGACTGGACAAGACAGAGATGACAGGCAGGCTACTCGTTCTGCCACAAAAACGATTCCTTGGCGGAACCCACCCCCCACCTTATCCTGAGAAGGTGAGGTGGAGGTTGAAAGAGAAATGATAGGGATGTCTATGTTAGCTACCACTCACCTTCAAAACATAAGAGCCAAAATCAGAGAAATCAATGTAACACATTACTTTTTTTTTTTTTTTTACATGGTTTAGGGTTACTTAGTCATGGCCACTACACACAAAGTCTGGCTGTCAGCACTCAGGTCTAGTAGGATCACATTATAGATATTTCTGGTCTGTTTTGGTTTATTAAGTCTTAAAACACATCATGATGTTTTTTGGGGTTTTTTACCCCTTGGTTTGTCCTCTTTTTCTCTGACTTTAACAACCCTAAACAACCAAAGAGTTGAGAACATGGATTATCTATGAATCAGTATTTAAGAAGGTTCAACTATTTTGTTATCAAAAATGAAACACTGAACTTTAACTTTGCTGAACTTTAACACTGAAGTTAAATTAAGTATGTGGTGAAACACATCTTAGGTATTTGTCCTTATATAAGTAGATAATGCTTATATAAAACTGGAAGACATAGATATCCTAAATGCAGATATGCTTGACTTAATTAGTTGTGTTTGTCTGGACCCCTTGGGATGGCTTTAAAATGACCAGAATGTTCCTAAAGTTTGTTTAAAAAAAAACAAACAAACAAACAAAAACCCAACAACAACAATGTTCCACACACAGTCAATAAGTCAACAAATTCACACAGAGCCACACAAAAATAAAGGTTTTTCTTTGCTCCTATGTTTCACCTCTTTTTTTTCCAAAAGTCTTTTTGTTTTTCCTTGATATTACTAAAATGTTGATAAGAGGACTACACTCTAAAAACTAATAGGTTATAACAAACCAAATATCTGTTACTTTACCACCCTACCAAGGTCAAAATAGACTTATCCTACCCTGAGATTTAACACATCAGGGTTGGGTTAGGTGTCCAAACTCAACAATGCCAAATGTCTGTTGTTAAGGGTACCAAAGAATATCTGTCTAGATCTAATTCCAAGAAAGTATCCACACTTTTTTACGACTGGTCATTCTAATTACAGTCGTAATTATTACTCATTGCTTTTTTAAAAGGCAGGCAGGAATCTACTACTTTTAAAGTATCAAAGTGCAAAGTGTGTGTGTTCTCGAGAATCACCAGATCCAACCTGTGGCTAAGATCATTCTTCAAGGTTTGGACATGAAACCTGAAAATTATTTATCATTTATTTTATCTTCCAAGATCAATATATAATTTCTAAATAGCTCCGACATTTGTATGCTGTTACATATAGTCTGTGTTGCCTGTGTATCTTTGTCAGTGAAGTGATGTTAGTATCTAGTTTAAGCATAATAATGTAAATATTTATCCATACAACTTCTGTAACCCCTCATACAGTGCCAAGAAGCTTTAGCCACAACAAAACAAGCCACAGTCTTCTGATCAAAGACATTACTTTGTCCAAAAACATTTGTTTGCTCTTGTAAAGTCACAGCAACCAGTTTTTAATCTGTGCTAGGAATATGTTAGGAATTTGTCAGACACCTTAAACATCAATGCAAAAAAGCAAGTGGTGTTTGTTATTCCCTATATTCCCATCCCACTGCAAGCACTATTTAAACATCAGAAATCGCAGCAAGTTTTTTATTATGGTTACTGTTATGGGTATGCTGTTATTTGCTTTAATTGATGTTAGATTATGTATAGCATGTTATTTATATTAATTATTTTTGTTTGATTCATTTTCTGATTGCAGCACAGTTGGGTTACTGAGTGAATATTTAGAAATGAAACATTTTTTTTTAGAAAATGCTGGTTTCTGTTCACAAAATTTTCATCAGGAAAGAATGCCCTCCTCATTGTTGTTTGAGTGTGATTCAACAAATAGTTTACCAGGTTTCGCCCCGGGTTTGTTCCTGGATCCTATTCAGAGTGACGAGTTTACTGATTCCACCCTTTGAATAAATCCCAGTCCTTAGCCCCCCAGCCCAAACAACAGCCTTAACTGGGCCTTCGGGGACTGGGTCCAAAAACAAGAGACAGACAACACCTGTGACCGCACTCTGTATGCTAACAGGTTAATACGTCTGAACACATGAACAGCCTTGTAACCAGGGTCATCGGTAAGACACATATGGGAGGGCTATGTTTCAAGAACAGGTCAATTTATTTGTCAAAAAGTAGTTACCGATTTCTATAAAGCCTGATTCCACTGCAAACAGTTGCCTTAAGCATCCATTCATCAGTGGGCCAGCAAACAGGGAAGTCATATTTTGGTTGGTTTTGGTTTTACTAACAAACCAGGGTATTCAGATACTTAAAAAAAAACATCCTAAAACACTGATGTTAGCTTGTCGTTTAAACTGTACGTGAAGAGATTAAGCAAATATTTGTAAATTGGTCCTAATGATGTCCTAAATTTACAGTTTTTGGTGTTTTTGTTTAAAAAAAAAAAATCTTAAAAATAAGGTTTTATTGCAGTAGTATAATGTTACATTGAGAGATTTTTGAAAATCACAACTTTAAATTGTATATATACACTGTAATTATACACTAATTCAGTGAGGGCAAAAAAATCCTATGTTAAGACAAAAAAAGTTCTTTCTACAAAGCCACTACTACCACTGTTATCAAGACTTTTTTATTCTCTTTTGTTACATTGAACTGAGTCAAAGGTTTTTAGAGGAATTTTCAATTAGTTACCCATGACTTTCACAGGAGCTCCTCAGTGGTCTATTTCAAACAAGGCAAGATAAAAATTAAGCCCAGGCTAAATGATGACACAATCTAATGCATTGTGTTTCTCATCATTAGATGTTTACCTGTTACCTGGTAAAACCTTTAAACTGCATAAGAATCTTTTAACTCTGACTATAAAACTATTGATAATTTATGATATTGTGTGTTGGGTACCTGTGAGTATTTGTGGTCACTGGTTCAGAACACAACAGCTGACACAGACCCTTAAAGAGTAAAATAAATGCTGTTATTACCGGGTCATTACACAGCTTAACCAGGGTGTCTCATAGATGTCTATGGGAGGGTTGACATGGGTGGTCATGTTCTTCCCTCTCATTATGCACCCATATTTATCAATATCTGTGTTGTCAAATCCAGTCAGTTAACTAAAATATACCTCGATTTTTACCCACCTGTCCAATTTCTGCACTTTTATCAATTAGCCATATTTGTATTTAATTGAGTGGTAGAGATAGGGTTTCTCTTGAGTCAGTTGACTAAGTTTGCAATGCACTTTGAGGACATTAAGGACTTCATGCACAAGAGGAACAGAGTACATAGTAGTATGTGGTTGTAATGTTTTTCTTAGGAAAATTGAGGACGACCTGGTGAACATTCAAATTCTATCCTATTTGTATTGAAAAACTTCAAAGGCATTTTTGTTTACTTATAAGGTTAGCTTGCCTTTATTCAAGTAAGCTAGCAGTACAGAGAGGACATAGCCATAATGCTTTTTAAAATCATAGCTTGACTTGATATTGCTGCTATTAACATTTTATTTTCTCAGCACTTTTCTGCCTATAACTTGTCTGGTTCTCTTGGGGGTTTCTTCCTGTTAAAAGGGAGTAGTTTCTCTCCATTATTACCAAAGACTTGCTCAAAATAAGGATTTGATTTAAAGTCTTTATCTTAGTGCAATCAACTGAGTTTTTTTGAATAAATTATGTTTTACCAGCATACACTGAATAAGTAAATAAACTGGACAATTTGTTTCCTATTTTGTATCATAATCTAACTATATTACTGGATTATATAGGAACAACCTGGATTGACTGGAGTTTCATTTTGGACCAAATTTGATTTTTGTATAATATAAACTTCTGCTTTTTTATTTATTTATTTATTTTTTGTCTTGAGTTGAAGTTTGTTATGAATTGATGTAACATAAATAAACTGAATAGAACTGATATTAACTGACAAGTTAATAAACCTGCAAAGAGCATTCATGTCCTATTTAATAAAAATGAAAGTTTATATATTTATTTTCACAATGTTATTGTTGCCACTGAGCTACCAATAGATATGTGCTCACTGAACTAATATATCAAATATTTCTTGTTTTTGCAAAAAGTTTGACTAATTTGCTTGATTCCCATTGTTGATTGACATCCTAAGAGATTTTTTTAGATATACATCATAAAAGCGGTTCTCATTTTGACACAGTTTGGCAGTGCTTTTGCCTTAATTGTTCAGACTTTCAACATATGCATGTTTTCTTTTAAAGCATGCTGATGATGAATTCTCATTTCCGAAGAAATTGTAAAGTCATATAATAAATCAGTAGGTCATGTTAAATTCATATTGTTTTAAATTTGTTAAATGACAAGCTTTGTAATGAATTACTTATCTGTAACTAGCACACTACACCTTTAAAACAGCTGCAAGAGAACAGATTTTATTCACTCTATCTAGCTATTTCTCTCCTCCTTTCAGTTCCCTTTATTGCTGCGCTTAGTCTCCTCAGTGTGGTAGCTGTCCCTGTGAAGCCCTCAGCATGTTGGTGCATCAAAGGCATCCCAGAATAAATCAAGACTACTCAAGATTAACGTTGGCACATTATTCATGAAGCCAAGGTCTTCTGGCCGGGAATAGCATAGTGTCCTGGGCAACATGTCACAAAGCATTGGAGTAAAAAAAAATTATTCGCAAACAAACACATCATTCTGAGGCTGCTGCTGTCACTCAGCATGGATCCCACTTAAATTAAATGATTTGATTTTTCAGTTCATACATTTTTTTTTTCAATAGCCAGAGGAAGAACACAGAGAAAGAATGTTTCTCAACACATATCTGACTTGACACTTACAGCTACAGTCTTCGATAAACTCACAGTTTGCTGCTGCTGACAATGATTTCTTTCAAAGCAGTTTGCTTAACTGCTAGCCTGATGCTACTATGTTCATTTTCCAGTTTTGATGGGATTTGCTGATAATGAAACCCAAAACATATTTAAACACTGTTTCAGTAAATTGTAAGCTGACCATACTTGTAAAGTTGTCCTCCTTCTTGTTAAGCTCAGTGCCTTGCTTCAAAGGTCATAAACTTTATCATAGGTGTTACAGCTGCATCCTTCCCAGCCCTCCCACAGCTGTCTGTTGATATCTGAGCACGGGATACACATCGCAAAGTGTCAAAATCACATCACAAGTGACAAAAAGAAAAAACAAAAGTTACACATACTAATACTCCATCACACATCAATGGTGTGAGGAGAAATGCTTCCTTTGGTTAAAATTTCCCCAGCATCACCCTCCTATATCATTTTAATTTGAACAGTTTGGCATAAAAATCTTTTTTTAACAAGCGAAGCCATGCTGCCACAAATGTCTTTTGGACATGTAGAAGAATTCTGCAGTATGAGCACCACAGATTACATGTCAAGTATATGTGTTGCACCATCTACAAAAATGCTACGTAAGTATTGCATTATTTACCCAATAATTTTTTTCCTTGATCTCATGCAACACTAGGAAGGCGTTGTATATGCACAGGAAATTTACTCCCCCAAGGATAGTGGATGGTCGAAACTGAAAGTGAAACTGACAGCACAGCCTACTTTCTGATTAGTTCGCCAAAAAATTTCGGACCACTTTGAGGGACTTACAGAGCATTAAAATTTTATTTCCAGTCACTTCATCCTTAAATTTAGATAGAATACAACAGGACAGTGACCTCAAGGTATATCCTGTCCTAAAATAGTTGTACATTGTGAATTCCCCACCCTTGATCCCAATACACATGCACTATTCAAACCAGGAGTGCATCAAAAGTAATACACATAATCTACTGCTTAATTTTCTTACATTTAGTGTGTGTAGTGTGTGTATGTGTTTAACAAGTGTTTTTATTTTACTTGTTAACATAATTTATTTATCAAAAACAAACGTACAATGGTATGGAAGGAAACTGTGCAGCAGCAGATTAAAAGGTCTATCTATACACATTCTGTATGTTGTTATAATCTTTATTCAAAGCCAAGTTTTGGGAGGGTTTTTGTTTTGTTTTTTGGTGTGATCAATACACCAGTGCAATTATGAATACTGTGGGGCCTCAGCAGCCTGACTGACTGACTTCAGCTGATGTGGGAACAGCCGCTCCAATAATGCAGTCAAGTCAGCAGGAGCTCGAAGGGAGTATCCGTTTAGCAGTGACCAACCTCGGCCTGCGCTGATTCCCCTGTAATAAGCTTTGGGCCTGGCTCCCGCCGGAGAGTTTGGTTGACAATCTGACAAAGTTATCTCAAGATAAATGGGTTATGGGTCGGAGGCGGCAGGAAAGAGGAGAGAGAGAGCAACTTGACTTGTCAGTGATGTTTTGATGGAAGATGTGAATAGCTGCGAGCGCTGGTGCTAGCAGGACCCCTCAGGTAAATGGAAAGATTGTCTTTGGCTGCATGGGCAAAAAGAGCACTGGTGGGTCCAGGCCTCATCTTTCAGCTTATTGGTGAATCTGATAGCTTTATTAAGAGGGCAATTTGCACAGACAGACCACTGCACATGTGAATTGCCACCAGCAACCCTAACAAAACCTGAGGCAAAGGTCACAAGTATTGTTCATTTTAAGATGGACAACACTGATAGGCGTAAACAAGTAAAGCGCCTGTATCAACCATTAGCCCCAACCATTTAAGCAATAACCAGGCTTGTCTCTCACTGAGAATCCTCACACTTGTAAAAACCCAGCTTCACACACAAAAACAAAAGTTTTCTCTTCACACACAAACAAACAAACACACACGTAGGAGAGCACCTATTACTAAGCCAGGCCTGTTTTTACCCTTTAATTCCCCAGATAAACAGACATTTCTCTGATCCTGTCACTCTGCGTTATCTGTAGCGCTGGTCAGCCGGTCCACTACTGTGGAGACAATTAGAGCCCTAAATGTCAAAATTGATACACTTTATTAAATTAATTAGAGGCTGAGTGTACATGGAGGCAGGGAGGAAAAGCATGGAGAGATAGAATGAGAAACACAAGGAGAAGCTACAGCTGAATATACAAGTCTTTATATATATATATATATATATATATATATATATATATATATATATATATATATCTATATATATATATATATATATATATATATATATATATATATATATATATATATATAATGGTGTTTATAATTTCTTTTTTTGCATATATAGCCATATACATACATGAGGCTCAAAATTATTCATACCCCTGCAGATTTAGATTTAAAGTTATTTTTATTCAACCAAGAGGTGTTTTTTGATAGGAAATGGAACAGGCATCTCCCAGTAGATAATACAATGTTCAAGGGGTATTAATCCAGATTCTCTCTGTTTATTTACATTTTTAAAACAAAAATAATTCTAATAAACACCTCTCTGAATTATCAATAAAAAAAATCATAATTGTTATTACAGCGGTCAAGCTTTTTGCATGTCCCCACTGGTATTTTTGATCCTTCATCTTTTATGATGGTACCAAGTTGTTGAGGTTGAAATGTCTCCTTCCGGGGGTTTGAATACTTTTAGACATAAACATACATGGAAAGTTATAACTATGTATAGTTTGCTTAATGAAGGAGATAATCACACAGACATGAAAGTGCGTGCATAAACTTTAAACTTGTCTGTCTAAAATAAAAAAATAAAAAAATAAAAAATAAAAAAAAAAACAGAAGGCTGGACATCTTCATGTCTATGAGTAGTCATGTGTGCAGCTGTTGGGCTGAAAGCACTCATTACTAATGTACAGAGCCCCAAAAATGACAAAACATTTAAATGAACAAAGTCATCTTCATTTATTAAATAGTGTAATAGGGTAAAAAGATATTAAACAATATGTAACCCTTGAAATTCTGTTCTGAAATCTTTCCCTTGAAAGGGAAAAAAATTCCCTTTCAGAACCATTCCTTCTTGGTCCATTAGTCTTAATAATATAGTGCCATGCAACACTATATTGCATGGCACTATATTACAGTATTTAGTTTGCTGTAAGCTTTTTAACATTTTCCCTTTACCATAAGCCGTGTGTGGAACAAAGCAAACATGTGGAGGAAGGTGCTCTTGTCAAATGAGCCCAAATGTAAGTTTTCTGGACCAATGTGCCAACCTCAATGTATAAAAACATAAGAAAAAAAAGGTTTTGGCAGCATCATGCTGTGGGGATGCTTTTTTTTCAGCAGGAACAACAAAGTAGGTTTGACACAAAGGTTGATTAACCAGCTTAAGCACATACTTAAATCTAATCGGGAATCTGAGTCAAGACTTGAACATCGATGTTTACAGACTCTCCATCTAATCTGACTCTCACAATTATGCCCTACTTTGTGTTGGTGTATCACATAAAATCTAAATAAAATACAGGGAATATTGCTGTCAGAAGGCAAAATGTAAAAAAGTCCATTTTGAATACTTTTGCAAGGCACAATAAAGTTTAAACAGATGGAAAAACAGCCAACCTTTTTTGAATTCATTTACCCTAAATGGGAGGTCTTTCTTCCAAGACACAAACGATGAAAGTAGTTTTCTTCTTTCATAACCCGTTCAGCACCCTTGAATCATATTTTTTTAAACCTTTCCACACGTTCAACACTTTTTAAAGCAAACCGCTGATCAATGCTTTACAGACTGTACCAATCGATTAGGAATTAACAGAGGGAGACGGCTCTAATGGCTGTTCCTCACAGAATGGGCCCTCTCATATGAGAGCAATTGTTCATTACAGGGCTATTTCATGGTGTTCGTCAGTTTCTCAGCCTCTGTCTTTCATTCAGCAGTGCGTTGGATGGAGGAATTGGCCTCGGGACATATTGTCTGCTCAGAGCTTGAATGTTGTCATGCTAGTTCCCACTGATTTGCCTCGTGTGATTCAGGAACTTTGAAAAATGGGAAACGCGTCTCGGAGAGTTGAGGAGAAAGGGCCATGTGTGATATGAGTATTACCCCGCACGAGATGTTAAGAATCATCTGTTGCAGAATGGGGCTGTGTGTCAGTTCAAGCAGAATCTGAAAGCGATGTGTTAGTACTTATGGCGCCTTTAATGTTTTATTACAATCAGCTCAACATTCAGGTTTAAGAATGCTTTTTAATGTCGCTTAGCACTCAGGCAAAACAATATTCTATTCATATGGCACAGACATAGTTTTATAGGATTGCCTTGCAACACACTATAGATGCATAGTTATAAAATTCGCATGTTCACAGCAGTGTTACTCCAAGGAAGCCAAAAGCAATAAGTCATGGACAGGCTCTTGACTGTTGAATTATTTACCCTACATTCCAACAATATGTAAAGTATCCAAAGCATCTCAATCGAAATCTTCCTCCAACACAAGCCAGTGATTCTCCTCATATTAAACAGAGACCTCTGGGCGTGACAGCAGCCATACATTATTTCGATCTCGCACTGGTACATCTACACACCACACAGTGCACATAGCTCTACGTATAACCTTTGATGCATTATTTCTGCAGCCCTCAGTACGAGAGTCACAGGTGAGTCCTGGCTGCTTTCATCATAGTCTGCCTGTCCGGCTGGCTGCCTGGCTGGCTGGAGCCTCATCTGTCCCTGGGTTGAAATTGCCAATAAAGAGGGCCTCATATAGATCGGCCCCAACGGGCGCTGGCGACCTGTCATGAAGACCATGATTCCTTGCTCTCGGAGAGAGGAAGAGGGACAAATAACCTTCTGAATCTCCCCATATCTATCTCTCAACACCCCCACCCATGATGCTCTGTCTTCTTTTTCAGCACACACACACACACACACACACCTCCATGTTCTTTCTACCTCTTTTCAGGAGGCCATAAAGTGCCACACAGAAGGGATATAGTGGACGCAGTCATAGGAGAGACAAGTGCTGGCCTGAGCTTTCACTTCCCTGCTCCAGAGGCAGTGAATCAAACTAATGGGTTAAAGACATGAAGACGGATGAGCGGGGTGGATTAGGAGCAGGGCTGAGGTTTCCCAAATGTGTCCCCAAGAGTCTGTGATTCTTTAATGTTTCCAACTCTGCAATGAAAAAGATGGAGTTTCCTTTTAACCTTTTAGAAGTGGCAAGAAAAAACATTAACGGACCTCTGAGCCAAGAAGTTTTATCAAGGAGACCTCATTAGATAATGCTTGAAGCTGGTCTATTCCTGATGTTGGGAAGTACCTTTACAAAGTTAATAAGTGAATAAGAAAATTAACTAAATTTTTCATGTTGTGGTACAAAAGCTCTTCGCTCTTGTTGGTCTAAAGATGTTTGATTGCCTCTAAAATAATAAACTAAATTTTCATTGCTGGTTTCAATGTTTTGTTGCACCTCTACTAAGCAGTCAGGATGCAGTCTCTCATAAAATGGGATTTATTTTTCCCCTGGACTGGGCTCCAGTATCAGCTGGAGCTGGGCTCTGAACCCACGCTGACTTTAGTATTCTTTGAAAGACCCACAGTGCTCCCTGCTGGTGAACTACAGAACAGCAGTTCTGCGAGCAGCTTGCAGCCAGAGTTCGCCAAGTGTGTGCGAGCTGCCTGATTTCAAACCTCTAACAACATGGGAGTCTACCACATCAACCTCCCGGCCACAGCAGGAGCACCGGCACAACAGTTTCCTCCAAGATTTAGTCTGAATCATGGCTGAGAGACACAGGAAGAGAGAATGAGACATAGAGAGATGGAGAGAAACCTGCATGGCCAGTGGGCAACTTCAATAAAAGACATCTGATGTTTCAGAAGCTATAAAAATCAAGATCCTCCCACCGTGGCTGTTTGTCTGAGGGGGACACGGATGGCTATGGAGGAAGAAATTTAGAGCAGTAATTAATACTCCTAAGTGACTGCTGCTGGATGTGAGGCAGGGACAGGGTTGGTGAGCTGGTACCGTGTCCCCCAGCATGCTCCACCGTCTTGTGGGTTGGCATGTAAGCATAGGAGCAGGAAATAGAGAAAGTGCTTCTATTACTTTGTTTGTCTTCAGGGGCCTTGTTCAGATCAGACTTCCAGATGCCCTACATCCACTTACAATCACACACAAACATTTATGAGTATATTCTAATGCTAATCAAACGTTAAAGAAAGACATGAAATGCCACAAAAATGTCATCTCTCCACCCATGTCACCAGCTCATTCAGCTCTTCCTCCCTCCCTCTTAAGCACACAAGATACACTCATTTGCATGTGCGTGTGTGTTAATGACAGAGTGTGGGACAAGCTTGTTGTTTTTAGCCTTTGGGTGCCCGCTTCTGCAGGGAGCAGCAGGGTGGTTCCTATAATCCCATCACTGTTGTCGTCATGAAGTCCCATAGGGTCCTGCCTGGAGGTGCGACATTTCTGGCATCCTCCAACTCTCCTTCACTTTGGAGCCAGCAGCTCTGGAGCCAAAAGCCAGACTGCCATTAGTCATGTACCACACTGACTGAAAGTGACTTACTGTATAGTATCTGGCAGGGAAAAGAGGAGGAAATATGTCTTGGAGATGACATTGAACCTTCCAAGATTAGGTTTCAAACCAGGCTTCTTATAGCTAATCTCCAATATGGAAGTCATGACCGGAAAACTGCAGCTGCTTTACTTTTCATAATTTTTCTTTTCCAATAGTTGTAGTTAGTTTTTAATTCTTTTCCGAGGTAAAACATTTTAAAAGAATTTTATTTTAACAAATAAAATGGATGTAACAATTAGCATTTTGTTTTAGTAGATTTTAACAAACATATTTGAGTAAAAATAATTTTATCAAGTAAAATATAGTTAAATATAGTTAGCTGAAGTTTAACCATTTTTTTTAATTTAATGATTTAGTTACATTATAAAGATAATTTTTTTCTAAGCTAGTTTAGCCCTCTAAGATAAAACAATCAATAAATCTTAAGAGCATTCCTACTCAGCTCGATATATTCATTCACATCATAAACATTCTATGCTGGACACTGCACACAATGAATGAGAATAATAGCTGACTGACTCTTTGGTTAAATTCAAATCAAAATGATTAGCTAGAATATATTACCAAAAGACACTAAAGACGCTAGGTTATTGGGTTCATTTTTTTTGTAGAACATAAAATTTCCAAACTAATATGTTTGATCAAAATGTTAATAATTTTATCAGCTAATATTTAACATCCTCCGAATTTTCTTTTTGTAATAAAGCCATGGTTCTCAAACTGTGATACACATACCACTGTTGGTACTTGGGCTGCATTTTATGGTAAAGCTTTCAAATTCATTATTTGCAAGGCAAATACAGACAACTTAAGTTTAATGGAAGTGGATGACAGTGAGCTTGAAACAGGTGATCGTGGTAGTAGAATACAGTTTGGAAGTCAAAACCTGGATCTGGGAAAGGCATCAAACCCAAATTACCTGTGTTCCAGTTCCAAAGCAGCAAAATTAGTTATGTCTGTGCTTAGTGATAGGTTAATTATTAGCAAAGGAGCTAATAACAATATATTAGATTTTAAAGGTGGAGTTTTTGAGAGATGTTTAACTTTCCCAGGTGAAATTTCAATTTATTGAGGCCTCTGATAATTTATGTCACCTTTACACTTGGAAACATCAGTTTATGAGCAGAGATGGAATGCTCAATTGTACTGCATTCATCAGTCAATCGTGCAGTGCAAATGTCAGTGCAAATGTTTTTTGTTTATTTAAATGAAATAATAAATTGAAGAAAAGAAAAGTTCAGTTATGCTACTATTGTAAAATATTTGTTAAGATAGTCATACATGAAGAACCACTTGTCTGTATGTTTAATCATTTCTGCTCAAAATTAAACAAGAAAAATTTTTCACCTCATACCTCTGTGTAAGCTTTCTATTTTTTTAGAATTAACTAGCAGGAAAACAATTGGTTGCCAAAATTATTATTAGCTGAACTTTTATTTTATAAAAAAATTATAATAAATAATGATTTTGCTCACTTACACACATTTTTCCTTGTCACATTTTCCTTGTCTAAGCAAAATTATATTTTATGGTAAATTTTTCATCCTTTCCAAATATATGAGAATGCACAGAAAAATTTACAGTTTTACTAAAATCTATCTCTATATCAGTTCTGTCAGCCATGCATCCCATGCACTGAATAAACTAAAAGAAAATAAAAAAAATCTGACAGGAGCTGAAGGTGCAGGCAGCAAGCTGACCCCCATGCATCTGTCTGTCTTCATCTCCCAGCTCTCAGCCTTGTCCTGAACTGTCACAGAGCCGCCTGCCGCCTGTCCCCATGTTCACCCTATGTTGGAGATCTGATCCAGCACCAATATGCAATTTCACCAATCTGTGCTGACAGCGCTCATGTTGACTGCTCACAACCGATCCCCCCAACTTCTTTTCCCCTGAGCTTGCCTGTACGGTTGGAACCGCATATTCCGTCAAAGAGCTTTCACAGGTTATAAAAGGTAAGAGATGGGACAGGCGGAACTACGGTCTTTGCTTCCTGGCCAGACAAATCAGTGTAACAGCATATTGTAAGCTATCAACTAGGCAGAGGGAATGTATCAACCAGGACTGAGGCTGTGTTTATGGCTATGCCTGCGCTGGGAAGCCCCACGGCGCTATCAGTGACCCCCTCCCACTGTAGATTTCCTTACTAATTTGACCCCAGATTCTGTATCACAATCGGCATGAGAGAACTCCCAAAGGCTACAGTTAGTCCCAGGCAGTAGGGATCGTTGTCCTCAGCCCGCCTGAGTGCAGACAGGATGTGGCAGCTCGGAGGCATTCAGTTAAAGGAGATACACTTTAATGCTGCAGGCATGCATTTAAGGGAGTCTTACAATAGTAAAAGTGTATGACGTGCTGGAGTCTATAAACAAACATAAAAATGGAAAGTTGGATGGGATAAAAAAAAATTCAGAGAATTAGCCTCACCTTGTTTCATGGCATCTAATCTTTTATGATGGTATGTGTACTTATTTTTATAATTAATTTGTTTTCTGGGACAGCGTTTTCTCAACAAATTGGGTTTAAAAATATCATCTGTTGTTATGAATTAAAAGGATGAGATGAAAAAGGGCATCATGGACACAATGTTAAACCTCAGTTTATACATTTCTGAGATAATCTTAGTTAAAATAATTTGCATGAGCTACTGTCCTTTTTGTAAAAAAAAAAAAACAAACAAACAAACAAAAAAACCTGCCAAATTCCCATGTTGTACAGTAGAGTGACCAAGGTGTTTGCTATCTCATCTTAAAGATCCATCAGTAATGAGTATGATATTTACAGGTGGAATCCAAAGTAATAAACTCTCATTTCAGACTAGCTAAAAGCAGTGGCAAGCCAATTTATTGTCACAAACTGTACTGGCCTAAAAATGGAAAACATAAAACACTTAATTCAGCATTTCCATTCACTTGTTAACTGGTAACTGATTTATTTGTGAATTTGTCTTGAACTTTTTTTCACATTTTGTTATGTTACAACCCCCCTAACTGCTATGTATTTTGGGGGTATTTAATGTCAAATATACAAAGTATGACACAATGATCAGCTAAGGGGAAATGATCGTTTCAAAACTTTTTTCAAATAAAAATTTCAGAAGTTTTTACGTGCATTTGTATTCAGCCCTCTGTGTCAATACTTTGTGGAACCACCATCTGCTGCACCTTCAACTCTTCTGGAATATGTCTCCAGTAGCTTTGTACGTCTAGAGACTAAGAATTTTGCCACTGTTTGTTGTAAAATAGCTCAGATTGGAAGAAGAATATCTGTCAACATAAATTTTCAACTCTTGCCAAAATTCCTCAAGTTACTTGACTTTGACTAGGTCATTCTAGCACAGTGATAGGCTATGATCTAAGACAGTTCAATGTAGTCTTGGTTGTGTGTTTTGTGTCGTTCTCCTGGTGGAAGTTGATGTTCCAATCTCAAAACTTTTGCAGCCTCAAACAGGTTCTCCTTCAGGACTATCTGAAGAAAAACATCCCAAAAGCATGATGCTGCCACCATCATATTTTAAAGTGGCAATGGTGTATTCAGGTACTTATTTAGCAGTTGTTTATCTACACACATGTAATTTGTGTAACTTTGCTATACAGTGATCTTGTGGCAAAAACCCAGATCAGATATCTTATGGTTTTCTCTCAACTAATCAGAAATTTACAACTGTTCCATTATGGCTGAAGTTTTGGAGTACATGACTAATGGTTGTCATGTCAACAAAATCTGCTACCTGAGCTATGGATCTCCGCTGTTTCTCTGGGTTTAACAAGGACCGAGTGATTGTTTCTCTGATTAATACTTACTTCATTATAACCTAATCATGCTTTTAATTTTTCCTACAACTATCTCTAACTTTTAAGGTGTGCTCTTTAGTCTTCATGAGGCTGTTTGTTCTCTAATGTTTTTTCACATATCTTTGAAGCCTTTGCAAAACAGATGTGTTTATACTGAGATAAACAGAACTAAAGAAGACCTGAATACAAATGCACACCACAGTATTTCAGTTTTTTCACATAAAAATAAAATGAAAATAAAATAAAAACATAATTTTTCTTCCACCTCACAGTTACACATTATAGATTGTGTTTGGCTATCATAAAAAAATAATTAAAAGCACAAAAGTTTGTGGTAGAACAATAAAAATATGAGAAGGTTAAAAAAACAAACACGAAAAAACTGAAAGTCATGGATTACTACCAAAAACTTTCTAGAAACTCCCATGAACTTATGAAAAATACAGTGCACATTAAAAAAAATCTTGAGTTGCATTCATTTTAAAATAATTGTGCCAGCAGGGAGTTTGTTAAAACCTGCTATTACCGAGCACAGATTTTATTTTTTATTTTTCTCCCACTGAAGAGATTTATTGAATTTTAAGGCAAGATTTGACCTCCATATTTCTGTGTACATTCATGCTCCAACAATAAAAGATTTATATATATATATATATATATATATATATATATATATATATATATATATATATATATATATATATATATATATATATATATATATATATATATATATATATATTTATATATATATATATATAGACAGTTAAAGACAAAAATGTGGCATAAAATCTCAGCTCAAACATCACTTTATATCACATCACATGGAAACATATAGACCCATACTCACACATCCACATGGATGGTCCATAGTTAGCAAACTGCGTTTTGACTGACAGGTGACATTTCATTATGGGGAAATCACAAAGGCACAGTACAGATCCAAACAGACATGACAAACATAACATCAAAGGATTCATAACAGAACCCGACAAGCTTGTAGAACAGGGAATCTGTGCAGCAGCACTGAGAAATGAAACTTCAGACCCCTCCCATTGTCAGTCTGTGTACATCATCAGCAAAAAATTTTTACAATGATGCTAAAACCTGGCAGCACCGTGTTGATTTTTTATGATTCCAGTACAGACTGCTGATGGATTGTTTATAACTGAATAGATTGCATTGGGATGATCAGGCTTCTACAAAAATAGATATGGGTTAGATCTGTTTGTCCTCTCCTATGCTTTAAGATAACATTTGTTGTGAATTACTGTTCCACAAATAAAATAATTTTTGTGTGTTTTTAATAAACCCTAAATAACTAAGATTCCCTTTGAAATATGGCTAAAATAATTATTAATTTTCGTAATCTTGCATATTTTTAATCTTCAGGCTTTAAATATATAAAAATATACATTTCAGAATAATGTTTATTAATCTGGTTATTTATTTATTTATTCTTATTTATTCTTCACTTGCATTAGACTAACAATAAAAAAAAAATCTAAATAATTACTTTTTATTATAAAAATCGAAAACTGATTGGCGAGTGAAAATAGCATTTATTTTATTCTTATTTGTCATATTCACTGATGCAATAAAACAGAAGAGACGCGCAAGCATCTTGAACGTTTTGATTGGTTAAATCTCCTGTCAGTCAAACTTTGTAGAGGGAGGAGTTGAAGTTTCCATCCAATCACATCCGTCGCTCTCTCTGCGGCTTCTCCACACTCAGAAACATGGCGTTACGGGAGTTAGCATCTCTGGAGAAATATTTGGGCCTTAAAAAGCCGAACAAGTATAGCACACAGGGAGATAAAAAGGTAATATGTCGGTTGTTTGTTTTCCCACCTGATTATGGTGACGAATTGCGAATTATTTGAATGGGTGCTTGCAAACATAACGAGTGTACGTTGTCTATCAAAGAAATGCTAACAAGCTAAGCATGTGGACTGAATATGGGGTAGCTTTTCTTGTGTCTTTTTCTTCTCATATCAGTGGGTTATATCATTGTATTTAATACGGAGGAATACTGTAATTTTGGCATTTAAACCGAGCTGTCTTATTTCATCATGGAAGCGCTATGAAAGGAGCAGCAAGCTCTGTATATGGAGGGGTGGAGTCAGCTGTGCACCAGTGGCTGAGTATGGACTGGAGCACTTTAAAGTGGGAGTACACTCCCACTGCTGGTTATAGAAACAGGAGAGAAATATATAGATTATAGAAACCATTTGTATTTTCAGACTTTATTCCCTCTTCTACTAAGTGTTGCATCGTCCATCCACTTCCTTACAATATCTGGTTTTTGCAGAGCTCATATTTACGCTTGATCGCTATTGCAGTTTCTGCCGTAAATCCATAATGAAATTCTGCAAATATAATTTTAAACTTGACTAAATAGGAGTAAGAATACGGAAAATCAGTTGTTTGAAAAAGTGTATCATTTTAACATGAAACTGTAGGAACCCAGCTTTACTATAATCCAGTTGTTGACATCTCGCCACCCCTCCTTTTCTCACACCTCCACGTTTAGGTGCCTGTGCTACAGAATAATAATGCTCCCCCACTGGTAGGACTGGTGACCATTGCCTGTCACCTGGTAAAAGAGGCCAAGCGCCCAGAGTTGCTGGGTGACGGTGCAGAAGGCAGGGCAGTGGTGCAGCAGTGGCTGGAGTACAGGGTGACCAAACTTGACAGTCACACAAAGGAGGACATCAAGAGCATCCTGAAGGTAAAAAGTCATATTCAAGAAAAAGTTTGAAATTTTCGCACTTTAATGTCTTAATGGGTTCCCAGATCATAATCCTGTTATTTCTGAACATCTTTCAAATTAATTAATTTATTCAAACATCAGTTAAAAACTGTGGCATTACATTTCTTTACATCTCCTCATCAACAAATATTGAACCTTTTCTCTGTTTGCTATTTGGATCAATCCGTCTGTATGTGTGTGTTTGTCTTGAAAAGGCACAAGCGACAGGAATAAAGGCTGATATATGGCCCTTCAGTGACATGGCCCCACACGACAGGGAAAACTGCCTTAATGTGCCTGACGCCAGTCAGCATGAAACGGATCATCAGCCACTCTTGTGCTGGACGCTAGGCGCCTCTTGGCACCGTCCTGTCAGTGTGAAGTCTCTGTGTGTTTGTTTGTGTGTGTGTGTGTGTGCACGCGTGCGCTCTTCGCAGCGTGACACACTGTTGTGGCATGGCTGAGGAGTCATGCTGTGTTGCAGCATGTTATCTGGACAGGCCTTTAAATATTTTAATGGCACCACTTACAGGAGGAAGTCGCCCTGAGCAGCTCGGCGCTGGTGCCGGTGGCCCCCCGTCCTGTCCTGCTGCTTTAGCTGCATCCTTAGCTCTCTTCTTTCAAGCGCTTCAGTCGTCTCCCATTAAATTATTCAGAGATACAAAAGTGACAACAGCAGGATCTCTTAAACTTCTTCTCCCGGGGATGTAAATAAGAAATTCATACTTTCAGAGCCTCGACTAGCTTTTTAAGTAAACATCTGACATCTGTTAAACCTTTTGAGGAGTACACTGTTTTTGAGGATAGCTACATATTAATTAAACCACTTGGTGATTTTTCAGGTGCTGCAGACAACTGTCATTTCTTTCATGATCCACTAACTTCAGCGGTATTTCTTACACTTAGAGTGTCATATTTCAAGCCTTTATTTCTTGTACTTTTGGTGATTATGTCTTACTGATGATGAATACCCAATGTTCAGTGTCTCGTAAAATTAGAATATTAAATAATATCAATAAAAAAAGGATATTTCAAACGGAAATGTCAGGTTTCTGTAAAGTATGTTCATTTCTATGCAGTCACTACTTGGTTGGGGCTCATTTTGTATGAATTACTGCATCAATTCTTTACTTTCATCTGAAAAGAGTACTTTGGACCACTGAGCAACAGTTAAGTTCTTTTTCTTCTCAGCCCAGGTGAAACACTTGTAGTCCAGGTCCAGGTGTAGGATTTGTCTGTGTTTAGTTGCTCTTGATGCAGACTCCAGCTTCGGTCCATGCTTTGTGAAGCTTCCCCAAAATCTTGAATGGATTTTGCTTCAGAATCCTCTCAAGGCTGTGGTTATCCCTGTTGTTGGTGCCCACACTTTTTCCTTCCACTCAACTTTCTATAAATATACTTGGATAAAGCACTCTGTGAACAATCAGATTCTTTAGCAATGACCATTTGTGGCATACCGTCCTTGTGGAGGGTCCCAATGACTGTCTTCTGGACATCTGTCCAGTCAGCAGTCTTCCGACACTTAATTTTTGGTAATTATCTGTAAGCTGAATCATCAAAATTACAAGAAATACAGGCTTGAAATATTTCACTATGTGAAATGAATCTGCATGACATGAGTTTGACTTTCTGAAATGAGTGAGAAAACAAATATTGAACTTTTTCACAATATTGTGGGTTTTTTTTATTGTTTTTTTTTGTTTGTTTTGTTTAGAAGTACCTTTTAACTAGTGAGGAAAAAATCCCCTGCTTAAAAAGGGTTTTGATCAAAAATCCCAATGACAGTTGTTATAACTAACAATCCTGTGAAGCGTTTTTGAAATAAATATTTTTTTTAAGTTAATTAGAGTTTTTTTTAGGAACTTGTAATTAATAATCCATAACATACATTAGCCATTGAGAGCCAGACTGGATAAGGACTCATTTAGTATGGTAGGTCAAATAAATAAATAAATAAATAAATAAATATATATATATATATATATATATATATATATATATATATATATATATATATATATATATATATATATATATATATATAAAGTTCTCTATTTGGACTGATAAAAGAAAACTAATCTCTTATGTCTTCCATTACAAATGTAATATTGTGGATTTCACTGAACTCAACTTAGAGTTTAGCTGGGAACCGTGTGCTTCACTCAGATTAGATTTCCAAACATTCCAGGTGGTTTTGGTGTGAAACAAAGGAGGATTATGAGAAAGGCAGCTAATGTTCACTGTTAAGTATGGTGGAGTATCAAAAGCCTGTGGACCCTTTTTAAGAGTGCCTGGCAGTGTATGAGAGATTTCAAACAAAATCTGCCACACTCCAGAAAATTGAAAATGACTTTTCATTCCATCTTTTAATAAGATCTGAAATATAAAGAGCAAATAAACACAAAATGAATTTTCTCCCATGGTCATCACAGTCCCTAGGCCTAAATCTTAACCCAAATTTCGAAACCTCTCAAACATATCCCTGTGTATTTCTAACCATGGGAAATGATATAGAAGACATAAATAAAAGTTTTGACCCTTGGATAAATTGAAGTAATCCAGTATGTTCCCTAAACAAAGGCAGTATCATTTGAGAAATTTTCTTTGGAGTATCTGGGTAACAGATGTTTTGCCCTTATATGGGTAGTAAAGTACACAAGGAACAGATTGACCCAAGCTCATGCAGTATATTACATTTATAGCATTGTTAAATATTTGGCAGTGTTCGTTAAATGTTCAGCCTTTTTGAAGTATAATACTAAATATCAGTGCTTAATTAAAGAACAAAACCTTTACAAAAACTGTGGCATTGAAATTCTGAATGAAGAAATTCTTGTTGTTTAGTCTTAGAGGTTGTTGCACGCTGGTGCAGTAGAACTGAGGTCGAAATGCAGCTTTAGATTCAGTTAGGTTAAATGCCCAGTGAAGGTAGGGGTAGGAAGGAGAGAACTCAGCTTGGAGCTCCATGTGTTGGTGGGGGTTACTCGGAGAGCCTCCCCTCCTCTGATGCACGACTGGGCTTTAGCTCCATGACTGTAGGCAAAGTAAAGCAAGGATCTGATTCTTGAAGGGGAGGAAGTCTGCAGTCTTCATGCCTTGTTTGGCATCACCCACTCTTCCCGCACAATAACTCCATTTGCCCCCAAGATGCTTCTGTAAGTGTGTGTGGAAAGTCTTCCCTTTCTGCAATGTACAAGCGCTAAAGATGGTCCCCATCCCCTGGGACCAGCACTTCCACGCGCCACTCTGCATACACAGGCGATGGCGTAGAAACGCACAAAAAGCCCACCCAAGTTTCAAACAGCTTCATTGGACTCGTAGTCATTTTGTTGCGGAGCAAACAGCTTGTTTTGTTGGGCATCTGTGCTGAGTCTCCAGCAATGAGAGATGACGGAGCCCCTCAGATTACAAATTATTTCTATTCACATCGCAGACATGCAGATGCAAAATAAGCTACAGTCCTGCGTACCTCATGTACCCACACATATAGGTTGATGAACCTGCTGCTGCGGCACATTTCCATGTTTAAAGGAGCTAAATTTAATACAAAATATGATGACAGCTACGCATAAAAGAAACTGTCGTAAACAATATTAGATTGAATATAATGATATTTGGAGCAGAATTTTGGAATAAGATAAAACTAAAAAGTCGAATAAGGGGAGCTTCATTAGTGATTCATAGAATGTTTTCATCTGTCATGTGAAGACAAGTGTGTTTACACAGAAATATTTACCATAATGCATAAATTATCATATTTTAAGACTTAATTTGCATATGCTGTGTTGTGTTTGAAAATTCCCTCTTTCAGGACCTCAACCTCTACATGCAAGACAAAGTCTACCTGGCAGGGAACCAGTTCACCTTAGCTGATGTTCTTATGTACTATGGAATACACGCAATCATTGTAAGTTCTCTTCTTTCTTTCTTTTTTTTTTTTTAGCTTTTACAGGCCGTACGACAGTAAATACACCCCTTAGACTTGTGTTGCATTACAAGCATAAACTGTTTTTATGTTTTTATTTTTTTTTTATTGAGACAAAGTACTGCATCGCTGTGGAGTTTATGTTTGGGTTTATAGTCCTGTTGGAAGGTGAAACTTTGCCATGGTCAAAAGCCAGGTTTTATTCCAGGATGGCCTATTTGAAAATGCATCCATCTTCCCATCAACTGTGTGTAGTTTTCCTGGTGCCGTTAAAGAAAAGCATCCCAACCAGAACTGCACAATGTACCAACCCACAGTCTTCTCAATATTAGTACCTGCAATATCACAATTGCAACAGATTGCAATATTTGGTAGGATATTATGTTTCAGGTGTCAGGCATTCACACTCTGCAAATGGATCACATATTTGGCCCGTTGGATGGACTGCTCTAAATGTCCAGGAGTGATGCAGATCTTTAGTGGCTGAAATGCTAAAGCTTACAGAGTGGTAGGGCCATTGTTTACTGGTAAATAAAGAAAGGTTTCTGGGGAAATGTAGGTTATTAATAATCCGCATCATCAGGCCTATTTTCAGCAAAACATTGCAATTTTTTTTCTGATTTTGTGCAGCCCCGTGGTCTCATAGATAAAATTCAAATAAAATGAATTGAAATTTTTGTCACAATGGGACAAATTATCAAAAAAGTTTCAGGTGTAGGAATATTTTTGCAAGGCACTGCACATGTCTTGATTTATTTCTGTAATATTGTTGTTACTCTGTTAATCTAAAGCTAATAAAGGTTTGGATTTACATTGAATGTTTCTTTTTGCGACAACACAGAACTTTGAAGCCAACTTTAACCTGCTTTAGTTTTTATAATACTTTACTGAATTGTATATTCATGAGTAAATTTGATTGATTTATTGTGTCTTGGAGTTCTTATAGCCGTATACTGCGAAGCGTGGCATCTATTCCTCCTCCCTTCCATATTAATTCATATCATCTCTCACTTTTGTCAAACCACAGCTTTAATTATCAATTTGTCATCGTATATAACACACAATTAGACCAGTCATATGGCCAAAGGGCATCGAGGACAAGCTGGCAATGAACACCCGGATTCTAAACACACATTCAGTTCTCTTCAAACAGATAAAGTGATGTGGCATAAAGTGATGGCTTTTGCCTCAGACCAGGGACAAGTACGTTTGTTCCGCCTTACAGGATGAAAGAAAAGCGAGTTCAGAAATGGGAACGGCAGAGCGAGACTCAGGGAGGGAGGGATCACATGTTGAGAGATGTCAGCGGTTGTGGCGGAGATGGAAGCTTGGCCCCCGCCACCAGGCAGATGCGCGTCACTTTGATTTGCTGTCAGTGTGGTTTTTAACCTCGGGGACAGCGGGTCAGCTGGCTCAACCCTTGACCTCGGCCAGTGCCGATGTTCAATTCAGGAAAAACAACTTTACACGAACATTAAACCTGACTGATGCTAAAATGGTTCCAGGCTCAATGTTTGTATATGTGTGGAATTTCACTTAACAGCCTAATGAAAAGCAAACATAGGCCTAATTATATTTCTAGTCTATGATTTCTGTCAATAAGGTGAAAGTTTGACAACTGCGCAGAAGTTGACATGTTTTCATCTGATTGAATGAAAACTGAGGTCTTTTATGGTCTTTTCTCTTGCAGTGTATTTTCACTTATTTTAGTATGATCTTTTATTTTCAGTTCATTCATAATCAGGTTTCAGGTATTACAACCAAACCTTGTTTCAAAAGAAATCTTTTCAACTAATTAAACTGTTTAATTTGAGTGAGGTGAGCAGTTTTCTCTCATCTGTGTATTTATTGTGGATTTTTTTTTTCTTCCCACAAAAAAGAAACGTTTTTTTTTTTTTTTTTTTTTTTTTTTACTGTAAACTGTTTTTCAGTTTCTTTATTGAAATAATGACATTTTTAAAGAAGGAAATTTTAGTAGTTTTAATTTTTTATAGTTGTAAGTCATTCCCAAGACCATAATAAGTGTAAGTATCCACAATATTACCATAAATACAATAATAATGATGTACCACCATCTTGTACTTTTATATACAGTTCTGTATTTCTGAAAACTGAATTTTTTTTGAATGAATAATCACATTTTTACTGTATGTTGTTGCATTTTTAAAATTTAACATGAACAGAAATGCAGCAGTAATAAAGTATAAACATTATCTTGTATCTTAAATCCAGTACTGCTTTGTAATGAAATTATTGCTGTGACCTTTTAGACTAGCATCTAAGGAGAGTACCTGTGGAACCTATGATCTAAGTTTTTTTTTTTTTGTTTTTTTTTTTTCCTAGCATATTTTCTTTTAGAAACTTTTCGTTGGTTTTGCTTTTCATATAGAAACTTGCTTTGATAAGTCTCACATAGCCAAATTAAGACTTTTCTCAGACTATATTAAAAATAGATTTGAATACTTTTTATCCTGGCACACTTTCAGCCCATAAAGCTAAAATAAATAACATCATCAATGCTTTTCTAAAACAATAAAATATGTCAAAAGTGAAAGCGTATTAGATTAAAAATTACATAAACAACCTTTAAACATCTGTATTCGATAGTGGAAATAATCTGGATTTAAGGTGTTAATAAACAATCCACAGCATCTGTGATATTATATAAAATATATTTACTGGCCTTCCCATGATGTGTTGCACTGCTTTTAAAATGCACCTCTCTTCTGTTATTTATCCCCTTCCCTCTCCTAGCTGGACCTGGCCGTCCAGGAGAAAGAGCAGTACGTTAACGTGGCGCGGTGGTTCGACCACATCCAGCACCACCCCGGGGTCCGACACCACCTCCCTCCAGTAGTCGTGCTCAGGAACAGACTTTACACCAGCAGACATCACTGAGCCCAAACAAACGTCATCATCCTCCTTCCAGCCTTACTCGGTACTAATCTTCTGACCAGACCTGGACAACTGATCTCCTAAAATACAACATGTATCAAATTAGTGTCACAAATTAAGGACCTTACCACAGAGCCATATCAATGTTCTCTCATTCAAGTTCTTTGTCAATAATATGTCCGCTCTGATTATTTGTTGTGGATAAAAAGTAGTTCAGTTCTAAAGCAATGTCTGTTTTTAATATGTAATCAATAACTCAGTCTTGCTAACACTATTTATAAAAATTCAGGTGTCTTAACCCTCCTACTTTTTCACAGAGTAGTGATATGACTTAATCGGTGTTCAAGTATTTTTATGGCATTTTTTGTTTTTAAAGGGAAACCTGGATGCAATGCAGTGCAGTGCTGCTAGCTTTTCTGTTGGTAAATGTTGATTCTTCGCTTAATCTGAGCCTTGAACGTGCTACCGCTGGTATTCTAGGTGAACATGACTGGCAGTGCAGTGTGTCCCGAGCTCTTGCTTAATGTGGTTGCTGGATTAATGTTACAACTCTATAACCACCACAAGCCATACTCTTCTAACTCTGAAATTTGATCTCATTCGTGAGTTTTTTAGGGGTTTTTTGTTAGTTCTTATTGTCGTTTCTCCGCATGCGTTTGTATGTGTGTCTGTTTTCAATTCCCGCTCTCCATTCCACCTCCTCGCCACCAGTTGTGTGGGCAGCAGCGAGCAGCTAAACGTCAGCCCTAGAGTCGGAGATCAGAGTGAGGCCCCAATCAGTCCCACTACCACCACTGTTGATGCTGCAGGCCACAGAGAGGGCAGCGGGCTCACCAGCTGCCACACAGATCCAGCCAGCCAAGGCCAGAACCCGAGCCCCCTGGGCGACAGTCAGCCACTGCGTGTCATTTCACCCTCACGCTCCCACAGGGGCTACTGGAGAGAGAAGGACGAAGAGAGGCAGTGAGCGAGCGGCGTGTGCGACGAAAGGATGGAGGCCACACAGCAAAAGAGCACCCAGAGGCCGAGGGATCTTTTTCGTGACAAGTGAACAATGATCTGCGCCTCCTAAAGGCCGACTGCTGCTGGCTGGATGCTTGCTATTAGCACTATTAACAGGCCCGATGATGCCAGTGGTAGAAGAACCGGTGTGTTTACATCACGGAGGTAATGAGAAATGGAAATGCAGAGAAGCGGTACAATTTGAGTAATAACTTATGAATACCTTCTGCTGATTAATCTCTGTGACCTTTTTTAAGATTGAAATCTGTTGGAGAGTATTTTTCTTCTTTTTTTTTTTTTTTTTTTTTTAAGCTTTGCTGGTCACTGTTTAAACTGTTTTTTTTTTGTTTTGTTTTGTTTTTGTTTGTTTTTTTCCTTTCAGCTTACAGGCTCTGAATATTAAAATTATTGCTCAAAGGGAGTATTTTTTTTTTTTGTCTGATGTCATATTTTTCATCTTGTGCCAATAAATCAGATATATACAGAGCCCCTGACCTCTGACCTGTCTGCCGAGTACTCGGTCTGTACTTGTGGTATTCTTTAAAAATTTTGTTTTGCATAAACCAGCCAGAAGACAGAGCCATTGTTCACTGAAGTTGTGTTGGATCCCTTGCTGTGTGTTTGTTGCAAAGTGTTACAAAGTAGATATGAAGGACAAAAACAGCTCACAGTCATTTGAGCGAGCCTTGTGACTAGTTGGGGCAGTTTATGCTGCGGTCTAAGCATTAAAGAAGGCCTTGTCCTCCTGGTTATGTTAACATTCTTTGGGAATTCATCTTCCCAGTGAACACACCATCAGACAGCATTTCTTAACCACAGAGGTGTGAATAAAGTTTTGCCCACAAGAGTCAAATCCGGACAAGCTGCTTTAAGTTCCGTTTGTGGCGATGCAGTAGCTTCACACCACGGAGGGTTAATGTTATGGACACCCACAATGTTTAAAAGCGATCCTTTAGAACAGGGTGGAACATTTTAATTCTGCATAGTGGACGTAAATATCTGTGAAACCAAATATAGTGCACAACGTTTAAACTCAATGATGAAACAAAAATATGTAAAGTGCTTTGCAAAAGAATTCACACCCCTTGACCTTTTGCCCATTTTTTCTCAACATCAGACTTTTTGTGTTTTAGGTGAAGGAAAAGGTTTCAATTGTTTTTTTGTTTTTTTTTTCTAAATAAAACTTAAGTGAGGCATCCATTTGTATTAGCCCCCCTTTCCTTTGATACCCCTAAACAAAAGCTAGTGCAACCACCCACCTTTAGATGTCATGTAGTTATTAAATAAGAGTCTACTTGGGTCGGTAAGAGATAGAGATGTGAGGAAGCATAAGGCAGAGTTAGGTTATAAAACAATATCCAAACACAAATACTTCATGTAGCCCTGCTCAGTTCATCATCCATTCATTGCCTACACCCACTTATTGTTGCGGGGGCCTGTTACCTATCTCCAACAGTCATTGGGTGAGAGGCAGCGTACATCCTGAACAGGGCGCCAGTCACACATACGGACAATTTAGAGAGCAATTAACCTGTCATGTTTTTGGGCTGTGGGAGGAAGCTGGAGTACCCAGAGAGAACCCACACATGCGCAGAAAAAACAAACTCCATGCACAAGGAACCCAGGACCTTCTTACCTCAAAGCAGTGATGCTACCATTATAATTTAAAGGATAAAAAGTATCCTACAACTAGCAAACCTACCAAGGCATGACCATCCATTTCAGCTGATAGTCAAGTCATAGTAGCAGCCCAGAGGAGGAGGAGCTGCACAGCTCAGATGGTAGAATCTGCTGACTGGACAACTTTTGGTCATGCCCTCCATAAATGTGGCATTTATGGAAAAATGGCATGATTAAATCCAGCAAAAGTCAACAGTTTGGCTCAAGCCATGTTTTGGACAGAGTAGATGCATGGATGAATGTGCTCTTGGAAGGTGATCCTAAACTTTTTGGTCAACATGCAAACTGCAATGTGTGGTGAAAAACTAACAAGACACTTCACTCTGAACACACCATTTCCCCATTGGTGAAACATTGTGTTGGTAGTGTCATGCTGTAGGGAAACTGGCCTTTGACATAAGAAGGGGAACTGAGTCCAAAAGCGTATCACATCTTTTTTGTGATACTCTTTGAAAGCAACAATACTTTTTCGTTTTACTTTACAATTGGGCATTATGTTGTATTCTACTCATGCATTAACATTATTTCTGACCTTTTTCTTGGTCTTAATGGTGCTGTTTGATCAATAATCTTAAATATTTAGGTGTATAACAGTAAAAAGGACTAAACACAAATACGTGCCACTGTTTTTAGATTTTTAAAAAACTGAAACAAATTTCAAACATGTATAATTTTTTTCTACTTTACAATTTTGTGCCACTTTATGTTTTCTGTGGATGGAATCTCCCCCCAAAGCATTCATGTTTCAAGGCCCTGGATAATTTCTGTCCATTCTGATTTCATAATTGGGAGTTTACCCTCAGATTTTAAGCTCTTAAAACTTTCCATATTTCTTCTTGCCTCTTCTTGCTCATCCTGTTGGCACAGTCCCAGAATGCCTTTGTGGTATATTCACACTGTCGGGTTCCTCACTGAAGTAAAAGCCAGACAAAGTCATGAGGCCACAGCAGGAAACCAGAACAGAAGCATGAATGAAAGGCAACCTTCGCACCGACATCTGAAGGCGAAAGGGAAAAACGCTCTGCAGGGGCGACCGCCTGCAGAAGCCCTGGGTCAACTCATTCAAGTCCTCACCACTATATGGCAACTGGGTGTTAGCCAAGCCAACAGCCAAATAAAGGGCAGTTTAGCTTGTTGCATGGTGAGTGCAGGGTAAGAGGTCAAGAAGGTGTAGTGGTAATCAGAATACCTGATTACTATGTTTAACAATAGAACTTCTGCAAGAGACATATTTTATGAGAGTTGGACCGGGGCAAAATGTATATTAGCATGTTTTCGAGACAAAAAGAGAACCATAGAGAGGCATTATATCTAAAACATATGAAGCATGGTGTGACCTAATCGCTTGACAGTCTAAGAATACTGGGTTTTAAATTGTTAAAAAAAAACAGCTTTGAGATAGTCCATAGTATAAACAAAACGTTTCTGAGAATCAGGGAAATGTGTTGTTTAAGAGGGAGAAGGCAGAAACGAGTGCTGTATAGCTTTAATGTTTGGGTCTTTTGCACAAAACTGGACAGTTTTGATACTTGATGTTTTTTTTGTGAAGGAACCTTTTTCTGACCTATGTTTTTATTCAGATATATCTAAAAATGACATTTCTAGAAACTATTAATGCTAGGAACAGTCTTCACAGTCTGTTGTATATGATGTTTTGGTTGTCTGTGCATTTTGTAGACATCAACAGCCTGCACCAGTGAAGAACTGCATGGTGGGCACCTGTTTCCATGTAGGGATGATTATTTTTTAAAGAAGGCCTTACTTAGTTAGGCAAAGCAACCCCAGATCACAATTTGCATGTTTATAACTGTGCCTTATTGATAATAAACTCCGGGTCGCTCTGCACCACTTACACACTATTTATTCAAACTGTTCTCCAGATAGGTGAGGTTTGCGCTTACTTTCAAGCGCCTAAACTTTAGGTAAAGAGAAATAACAATAGAAACAAACAGTGATGTAAACAATATGGCTAATATACAGTAAAAATAAAAAGTTTGTTTCAGGGTCAAGACTAAAACGTCTTGAATTAGTGAATAAAGACACAGACTTCACCATACATGATGAATTCCAGTGATTAAGAGTGATTCATATTTCTCAGTAGCATATTTCATGTTATCAGTGGATAATCTTAAATTGCTCAGGTTGTCACCATCACTGATTTAAATTTATATCTCCTCCTGTCAACAAATTTTTTAAACAGAAAACCCCTCCTGTGCCACCCATCGTCAGTTCTAGCTGTCATTTGCCAGCTGACTAGTGACGAATGGACCCAATGCTAAACTGGCCTTCCTGTAGCCCACAGCTGTCACCAGATGTGAAAGCAGCAAAAAAAAGTTGCCAAATGCCAAGTCTGAGCAAAATCGGAATGAGAAGAGAAGAAGGTAATAATTTCCCCTTACCCCTCTAAGCTATTTCTATTTCCATTTATAAGAAAAAGAAACTGACAGTGTTGTGCCAATTCACCCTTATCAAGAGCTAGTTACAAATTAATCTGACAATGTTAAAACTGAATTAATTCATGTTCATAACTCAGTACTCAAACATACTGAACTAGACCAGTTCATTCAATATTTTCACATCTTTGTTGTCAGAAAGGAAAAAAAAACATTTGTGAAACTTTGAGCGAACGTTTGTCCAGTGGGACTACACCCTTAAAGCACCAAGAGGTTGGTGTTCTTTTTAAATAAAATACTAGTTCAGTTTAAACATATCAGCTGACAAGATCTTCTCTCATGTAAATGAAAAAGATGTAAGGTCAGAGAGGAAATTAAGAAGTGATGCTGCAAGGGCTGGACAATATGGCTAAAAAACATATCACGATATAAGCATTTCATATCAGTCGATATCGATAATTACTGATTAGGCTTTTGTTAATATCCAAAATACTGCCAAACTGGTGACATGACCTTTCCTCTTTAATTCACGATGTCTTCTTGAGCTGTTGCACTCATTTTCTCCTTTCCCTCCACCCTATTCTTTTTTATTTTTAAGCAGCTATGAGGCACGGTGGCAAACATGAAACTGCTCCCACATACTCAGGCATACTGTGTGTCAGAGGTTGTGCAAGACTTTCTCGATGCCCATCATTTTGACTGAAAAAATCCTGTCATAATCTATCTTATCCATCAGGTTGTAAATAATAATCATGAAAAATCTAATTGCACATAAGTTTGATTTAATTAATATTCAACAAGCTGAATGTAAAATCCACCTTGTGCCATCACGCATCAAGTAGATGAATACTTGTAACTTTTTCTCCACAGTGAAAAAACCCACTAAATGTGGAACCAGTAACTATGTATAAACAATGAAATTAAACTAACATGCTTATTTATGAACATGGACATGAATTGCGCACCGGATTGTGTGTAATCAAATGTCTCAGGGTTCTGATGTTGATCTGGAGGCTGAATTCGAGTTGTGCTGTAAACTGGAATTGCAAGCGTCACTTTAGCCTAAGTTTTAAAAGCAGGGGATCGTTTCTCCATTTGAAGCGATTAGAAGTCGACATAACTCTCTAAACGTGGGCCAGCAGGAGGAAATCCCCCAGAATGCACTCCTGCACCAGAAGCGCTCCAAAGCTTCCTGTCCATAACTCCTCAATGCGCTGTCATCTCCCGGATTGCGAGATTCGAGAGCTGTATTTAGTGCATTCAATGAGGGAGATGCATTTAATCAATCAGTTCAATGCCCAGATCAGAGACAATGATTGGATGGATTTTTTTTCCTTTTATTATTGTTTGATTTAGTTACCTCTGCGATGTTTTCAATGCAAAAAGTTGTGTCTGCAACAAGTGGTCCTGTGTGAATTGTAATGCGTCATGGATGGCCTTCAAAATTTTTCGTCACCGTTTAAAAAAAACTGGTCAACGAAGGGAAATATTCTGTTAACGCGACCCCTTCTGTGTGTATTCTCTGAGCCACGCAGACGCCACGCACACTGTCTGTGGACGGTTGAGATTTCATAATCAAGTGAACCGATTGCCTACATTTCTGGTGACAAATCTCTTAATTTCCCAGAAACCGAATGGATACTAGAAAGTTTGATGAACTAGTTGGGCGCCTAGCCCCGTTTCTTCTCCACCAGAGCAGCCACCGCACACCTGTTAGTGCAGCACAAAGACCGCTGCACGTCCTTATTGCAAAAGGTTGCGCTGCCTCTCAACATTATCTCGGCGTCGCATACAAAACAGTTCGATGTGAAAACTGTTTCGTGCCACAGTAGTAAAAATTAGATTAGAGACAGCAAGGAGGTGTATAAGATGAAGCTGGAGAGTAAACTGCAGAGGAACAATATCAGAGATGTGTGGTCAGGGATGAAGAAGATCAGGGTTCAAGCTGAAGGAGGGTCGGCTAGCTGGAAGTCTGGACAGAGCAAATGAGTTGAACACATTTTTCAACAGGTTCAGTTCAGGAACAAGCTCACCATCCTGCCCCAGCCAAACAGACACCCCACCCTCCTTTGACCCACAGCTTTCCTGTCACACCTCAGATGTTTTCTCATCTACCTCAGTCATGGACTCTTTTGCTTCCACTAGTTTGTCTTCAACCAAATCAGAAGATGCTGCTGCTCCCTCTCCCTACCCCTCTCACTTGTGAAGAGGCAGCTGGAGAGATTGAACCGGAACAAGGCTGCAGGTCTAAATGGTGTCAGCCCCAGAATCCTGAAGGCCTTGTGCAGAGCAACACTGTGGGATTCTGCAACACCTCTTCAACCTTAGCTTGACCCAAGAGAAGGTACCACTGTTGTGGAAGACATCCTGTCTGGTTCCAGTACCAAAGAAAACTCACCCAACAGTCATCAGCAACTACAGACCCGTTGCCCTGGCATCCCACATCATGAAGGTCCTGGAGAGACTCCTGTTGGCCCACTTGAGTAAGCAAACCAGCGCATATCAGGACCCCTTGTAGTTTGCTTATCGCCGTGGAGTTGGAGTTGAAAACTGTGTTGGAGTTGAAGACTGTACTCCCACCATTCCTTTTCACTCTGTACACTTCAGACTTCCAGCACAAGTCAGACTCCTGTCATCTACAAAAATACTCAGATGACTCTGCAATTGTCGGGTGTATCAGAGATGAACAAGAAGCTAAGTACAGAGAGCTGGTGGACCACTTTGTGGAATGGTGTGGAAACAATCATCTCATCTTGAATGTGAACAAAACAAAGGAGACGATTGTCGATTTCAGGAGAACTAGGGTCAGATCAAACCCTATTTCCATCATGGGAAAAGAAGTGAAGGTGGTTGAGGAATATAAATACCTTGGTGTTCTTCTAGAAAACAGACTGGACTGGAGACTCAACAGCAAAGGACAGAGCAGACTGTACTTCTTGAGGAAGCTAAGATCCTTCAAGGTTTGTAGCAAGATGTTGTAAATCTTCTATAATTGTTGTTGAGAGTGTCATCTCCTCTGTAATCATCTGTTAGGGCAGCAGCATCAGAGCCAGGGACCTAGAAAGGCTCAACAACCTGATAAAGAAGGCTGGTTCTGTTCTGGGGATGACTGTGGAAACTCTGGAGATGAGGATGCAAAGAAGGATTTTGCATAAAATCAAGAAAATTATGGACAACCCTGAACATCCTCTTCATGAGACTGTCAGTGGAAAACAGAGTCTCTTCAGTCAAAGGCTTTTTCAGTTTGGTTATAAAACGGACCGCTACAGGAGATCTTTTCTGCCCACAGCCATCACCATCTATAATAACTCCTTGACTAAATGGGTTACATCAACATTTAATTTGCCTTTGGTATAAATAAAGTATTTTGAATTGAACTTGAATTTGAATTGAATTATCATTTTATCACCCAGTCCTAGATGCTGCTATTTTGTTCCCCTGGTTTTCTCCATGTGCTAACAGTAAAACTTGGTGTAGTGGAGACAATCAGGACACAAACATTCATTTTATGTTGATAGGTTTAAATGGAATAGGGTTATAGTCAAGCTTAAAGCAAAGGGAGAATCATCCATTGTCAATACCAGGTTCAGAGAAATGTATGTATCTGTGTGCAGCAGCCTGAACTGTACTCAGACACACAGTCGCACATGCATGAACACACAGCAGTCACCAACATCTTACCTTTAAGGGTACGTGTCACAGGTCTTTTCTGCATGAAGAACCTAAAGTATGTCCTAAAAGATTTTCAGTTCACATCTTTCATTTTCTTCCAAAGATAGCACCACTTAATGACATCAGCAACAGATGCACTGAAGTCACGGTAGTGTTGTAAAAAAATAGCTTTTTTAACTTCTCCAAATAGTTAGCCCCACTTTTGGAAATGCTCATGCATAATTCTAAAAACTGAATAAGATATATGGATAAAACTTTTTAAAAACATTTTCTGGGGTTACAATGTCTTGCTGCAATTCTTAGACATGGATGGTAAGAACAACAACTTTTAATTTAATAAAAGTCTATTTTAAAGGAGAGCTGGACAGTGCAATGTGTCAATGACACTGTGCTAAACACATTAGGATTCTTCCCTGTGTCAGTTAGCTTTCACCTCTTCATCATCTTGCAACACCTTTGTCAAGATAAGTTTACTAACAATATGTACCACCCCCACTTCACCTACGCAGAAACAAACACTCAGCCACCACCATCCTTCCTAATTCTTATTAACAACGTAAGGCCGGAGGAGAAGCATCAGCCACGACATCTGCTAGGAACAGGGTCTGCCGTCTGTCGCTGACTGATTCAGTGGAACAATCAACACCACTTGGTGGTGAGGGGAGCGTTAACATGTCATAAGCTCTTTTGACAGGACTTATCGACCACACTTTATCGTGCTCTTACGCGTTGTGACAGTTGTACCATGCGCCTGTAAAGATGGCATCTGATTGTCTACTGCAATTATATGAGTGCTTGAGCAAGGATGCTGCAGTGAAGGGCACAAAGGGACAGGAAGGGGGGATACATGTGTTCTTCACAACATGCTTTTCACTAAACTTATTTTTGTTGTCAAAAAGGAGAAAAGTAGGACCATGCCTTTAAAGTGGTGAGGGTGTGCATATGCGCATTGTGTATTTGCATGCATACTGTTAATATGCAAAGATTATAGTGATTTCTTTTGAGCAGAGCAAATATTCTTTTTTTTTTTTTTTTTTTTTTTTTTTTTTAAATCTGTGTTTAATTGGAGTTCATTCTTAACAATTTATTGTTTGTGTCAAAAATTTCTGATTGGTATTAGCATATAAAGCCTGGATGGTTTGTAGGCAAGTATCTTGTTTCAGTTCTTTGATTTACCAGATGTTAGGTCTAATATGTAAACAAAACGTTTGAGCTTTAAAACCTAGAGTGTTTCCAAAGTCCTTAGGATGGACATGTACAGTGAACAATGGCATTCTCATCTGGGGCTTTAGAGATATCTATACCATCTCTGTTCTTATCATTGCTTAGAAACAACACGGGTTGAAGCATGTGATGAAGAGTGTGTTTAGTAATATATAGTAAAGCTGATGGAAGTTATGACATTTAGAGTTAGGGTGACGAAGGCATTGCACACTGGGATTGTATTTGCAAACATATCTCATAAGTACAACCTAAATTTTCTTATGTAATAGACCCTTTGCAAAACCATAATGTTGTCAAAACTACAGCAAAATATATAATCCAAACCTGACCAAACACCAAATGAAGACAGATTCAACAATTAGATAAAGTTCAAAAACAGACCTTAAAATGAGCCGTGTTTTTATTCTTCAGGACGTAATTGATAGCATTGGGTTAACATTTCAGTAATATTGCTTTTGTCTTAGCTGTAAAGCAGTGGACCAGTGGACCGAATCTTTACTCTCAAGGAGTTGCTGAGGGGGATCATGACTATTTGGTTGTCTAACCCATTTTGTGAATCTGGAGAAGGCTTAAGATGATGTCTTTCAAGGTGTTTTGATGAAGGGTGATGGAAGAGGATAGGATGTTGTGGATGGCTTGTTCCCAGTGCAGGATGGACTCCGCCAGTGTCTCTGATTCTGTTTCGGAGAGTAGGCTTTCTAACTTGGTAAACTCAGTGTCCCATCTTTGCTTTTTGGAAATGATTAGGTTGTTTGGTTGTCTTGAAAAAAGACCCGAGTCAGAAACTAACTAACTGACTGACTGACTGACTGACTGACTGACTGACTGTCTGTCTGTCTGTCTGACTGACTGACTGACTGACTGACTGACTGACTGACTGACTGACTGACAGACAGACAGACAAAAAATCCCCTAGAATGAGCTGCCTAAATCCTGTTATGGATGGGTGGGTAATTCTTCATCAGACAAAGCTGCTATATGCACCACAAATCAAACATATGCTATTATGTGATGCTGTTGTTCAAGTAATTTAAAAACCAACAAAGAAAAAATTATTGAAAAATGCTTAACATAAATAAGCAAATCTGCTCAACCATGAACATTGGTGTAAAATTCTTTGATAAATGTTATCACATAACTGTGGTCACAAATATATCTTAGACCCCCTGTCATCTCAGTCAATAGATCCAAATAACCTCAGGTTTTAGTCAAAAACTCTCCCCCCTCTTTGAGGGACTTGAGCCTGTTTAATAAAAATGTACGTGCATGGCATGGACCCATTGACTAACATATAAGCGTTTTGAGGGTGACAGTAAAAGGGTTAAAGAAATCACCAAATTCTGGGAGTGTTGGTGACAAAATGCGTTCAGACATTTCCTAAAAAGTAAATTGACCTGACCTGAATATATGTTCTCCAGAAGCACAGAGTCTATACATTTATTTAGAGTTTAAATAAAGTGGTGCTCAGGGGTATTATGAATATTTATGTATTTGCAAGACAAAGTTTTATGACACTGAGTTCAGACCTAGGGGAATCTTTATTGCTTCTTGGACTTACAGTATCCAAGGTGATTTATAAGTCTGCATGATTAACCTATGCTGGTTTTGGCAAAAACTTATGAAAATTAGAAAACAATGAACAAAACCAGATTGACCCTGTGGTGTACCTTTCTTTTAGTTGTGAGAACACCTCTGCACCTCTACTACACAAGGAAAAAAAGAGTCCAAGAATGTATCCCTTTCTGTTTTAGACTGGATATATTTCCCCTACAACTCAACACTATTAGCTCTAATAATAATAATAATAATAATAATAATAATAATAATAATAATAATCTGCATAAATGCATGCATAAATTGTTAAACTGTCACACCAAGTTTATTACCAAGCATTTACAACATGTATACTACAGTGGGGAGCTAGAGCCACATTCACCCAAGCACACTCACAAACATGGACACACATGCACTAATATGCAAGTTGGTATAGACCACCTTCGGTTCAGTGCGTTGCTCATGGCCATGTCAACATGTGGCACAAGAAAGCTGAAATTGAACCAACACCTTTAGATTGCAAGACGACTAGTCTCCCCTCTGAGCAGGTAGTCAGAGAAGATCCTAAGTGGTCCCAGAAAGTAAATAATAATAACCAAACAATACATATGCCATGCAAAATAAGTTTTAAAAAATTGTCACTAGTGATTTAAAATAAAAGGATAAACACTGCAAAAACTATTTACCCAATGCTTGCCATTTTTGAGTTCTGGATTTGTTAAGAAGGTTACATGAAACTGGAAAGGCTTTGAGACTGTTTAATTACAGAAGAAAAAAAACACTAAAAGAGAATGCAAATATAATGATTACAATGATACTTTTGGAGATATATTGATGACATTGTTGATTTGGTTTCAACTGTGCATCCATGTTTCGGTTTTTATTTTAGTTTATTGCTTTTTTTGCTGTTGTAATTTTAATAAGATATGTATTCTGTCTTGTTGAACCTGTTTGCTATTCCCAAAGCTTGTCATCATCTGGTTTCTGTGCTGATTCCTCAACGTATGAGTTTTAACTTGACCTATTATGCAATGATTAGAAAAGCTCCAGGTGGTTTGGATTTAACTCAGTTGTGATTATGACATGAAGCTCTTTTCTGTCAATGTTTTTCTGGGAAGTCTTTTAGCCAGCATGTGACAAAGAGTACAATGAAATCAAACTTATAACTTCCCAATCGCCACACAAGCAAAAGTGAGCAAGCCCAACTAAACTTGTGTTGGTCCAACGCTCATATCTAATAGCAGAAATTACATTGTGTGGTAAGAATTAACCTACTGCACCTCACAGTCCTCCTACTCTATTCTTGGTATCAGTCAAACTTGTCAATAATTCCTATTGTTTTTGGATGCTCATTCTTTCACATTTATAATGTTCTGACTTCTTGTTTTCTGTTTTCTTGGCATGTCTGATGGTTATCCAGCAGTGGTCTGCTTTATACATAAAGTCTTACTGGACCTAAACAATAACTTTAACTAATGGCTTAATTGGCACAAGTGGAAATAAAACTGAATTACAGTGTATTATTTGAGTAGCACCAGTTAATCCAGCAGGACTCTGCCTCCTTTTTTCCAGTCTGATTTATTGCTATCTGATGGATCATTGTATTTTACAAAAACAGACTCAGACGTGTTTGATTGCTTGTCTTCTATTCCATCCTAATGTTTATTTTCGTCAAGAAAAAAAAAACTTACGTTGGATTGCGTAAGGATCCCAGGTGTACTGAGTTTTAAGCGATGCAACCACTCATTTCATCAATCAGCGAGATGGGTGGCTGACTCGGCACGTAGGTGCAAAACTACATATGTGTGACCCGGGGCAAAGAGATTGCACAAGACTGCACCTAAGAACTCTCTCTGTCTTTCTCTTTCTCTCACACACAGATGATTCTTCTTGAATTAGCCGCCTGAATCGCTCTTCACTTTCTTCTGCAGCCCTACCTCAGCTGCAGCTTATTCTCTTTTTTTTGTCAACCTGTGTGGTCATGAAGATATTCATGGAGTTATGGATTTAGCCCAGAGAGGTAAGGGGTGAATGAAGGGTGAAAAAGCAAGGGACAGGATCGACCTGCTCAGCTGCATGAATCCAGCAAACCAGCCAGTAGCAGCAGTTAGAAATATTCACGTGGTCATAACAGTGTGAAGTATTTGAGCTGTCTAAGTGAAACGATGCTTCTTCCTCTCGTCCAGTATCACAACATTGTAACCCACCTCTGCCCCCCCGCGTGCCCCTCTCCCCCCAAAAAAATCAACCTCATCCTGCTATTCAAATCTTCTGCAAATTAGCCCTACATTTACATCCCCCCTGCCCGCTCCATCCCCCCCCACAGGTCACGCCACTTAACTTTAGCCAGCACCCCTGCTGTAATAGGTTCTGATAGGAAGGCTCCAGGGAAGTTGACTTCTCACTGAGAAGTGATACTAAAAGTAATTGCAGCTGAAACCCAGTGACAGGGGAGTGTGCTTTGGAAAAGATGTGGGGAAAATGGAGAGCACAATACAGGGAGGATGGCATTTGAAATCAGCATAGAGGATGGCAGTGGGGTGGGGGGTGGAAGCTCAGTGCCCTCAGCCTTTTCCTGGAATTTGACCTCCATGGGAAAAATACCAGCACCAGCCTCCCAATTTGCATATTTCTTCTGCTAATCTGCATACGTCGCCATCTTTCTTTATTGTAACAGCTTGGTTTTAATTTGAGATGACAAATTTAGACCTGGAATTAATGCAAAGTCCTCTCTCCTTGTAATGCATCTCATTTCCTCAATGATTAAAAACATTTCACAGGACATAAACAAGGTTTCATATCATTAACTTTGAATATGAGTGGTTACCCTTAATGACCCCCCTTCCGTTTATTATTCCTGCGTGCAAACCAGCTAGTTATTTATAATGAGCACATGGATGCGGTGCAGGGAGGAATGACCTGGCGCCGTGCTCCCACCATAAAAACAAAAGATTCGATTCCAAACAGAGAGGATAAGGCCATCTGCGGATGATTTAGGACCGTGCTGCAGTTCCAGTAATCTAAATGTAAACTCTCCCTCCAGAATCACCGGTTTCCCTCAAAGCAGGGATTAATTCAAGATGCAAAAGTAATTTTTTTAGACTCTATGTGAACTCCTCAGTTTCCACTTTATGGATCAATCTAATCACCAGTTATTGCCTGACCTCTTTCGTAACTTTACACCTCAGATTTTTCTTAATTGCAATGCACGCTGAAACACAACCAACATTTCTTTGCAGAACAGTTGCTGTATTGAGGCACACAGCTTAAAGATTAACCAGGCTGTTTTCTGGTGTGAACTTGAATTTTTCATTATTATTAGTTTGTTTTTGTTTTTTTTCTTGAAGTTTTTCATGTTGCTTTTAAACACAATACAGCATTTTTTGCACCACTGACTCAGATTCAGAACGCACTTTTTAAATAGAACATTGAAATTTTGTTCCTTTTGTCAAATTTTCTTTCATTCCCTGATTTTGAAATCCCAATAAGATTTCAAGTTTTGGGGCATGGCGATGGCTCAGGGGTAAAGCACACGACCCATGTGCAGAGGCCTTGTCTGGATAAATCTCCTTTGAAAAGTGGAAGGGGGGGGGCACTTTTTGACAATTATTAATGGCCTTGCAAAAATTATGGTCAGAATCAATGTTGCTGCCATTTTTTTGACCCCCCTCAAAATATAATATTGCCATAAATCAGATGAAGGTAAAACAAAAAAACCCGAAAACTTAAAATTAACACTTAAATTGCAATCTGCATTTAAAGGGTTCATAAATATTCATAGACATTTTTTCATAAGTGCTAAGGACTGAGAGTAATATTACAAAAAATTTAAAATTATGTTGATGCATAATATTTCTCTTTTATAAGCATTGCTTGTGTCTCCAAAGGACACAGGTTGGCCACAAAAAGAGAAACCCTCCAGAGTAAAACCTTTTACCCTGCTTTAGATTTTTCTTTATGAGTAATTTATTGATATTAATCATTTACACAAAGATTCATCTAATAAGAATTAACATAACATTAACATTCATTTTCCTTTGACAATTTGGGAGAAAATGTGAACAAATTTTACTGTTACTTCTTTCAATGATATAGAAACTCTGGGGGAAAAAAAAGGAATTCACAGAAAAGCATCTGTTATCATCAGAGCCTGAGTTTGTCAGTTTTTTTCAGTACAGCTTTATGGTAATGGATTGACTTTCAAGGTGTTATTTTATTTTTTTTTTTTTAATTGAAAGGGTAACAGGAAAAAACCTCAAGCTTCCACCTTGAACTTATATATTATTTTCATATGTACATTAAAAAATAATAAAGTGATGTGATGCAGTGATGTTCTTCATGTGAAATACAGTGCATGTAAAATCAATGTGACGCTTGGGGGGAAATCCCCTTTATATATCATTTCATATTTCATATGCTGAAAACTCAATGGCCTTAAGATAGCTATTCCAGCAATATCTGTTATTTTCAGGTCAAAATTATGTCAATAATCCCACCTCTATATTCCTTTTACATTTCTTATGAAATATAACACAGATTCTCGTTAGCTATGTCCTGATCCGATCCAAGGTATTGGCTCCGGGTCCAGATATAAGCTTTTTTTCTGTGATTTTGTCAGCAGCATCTACAGTGAGCTGTGTGAACAAAGAACGGATCACAACTCAAAGAGAAATAGCTTCTGCTTATTATCTCTGTAGCATGTGACCTTCTGTGTACCTTTTGCTCATATCATGTGACTCAAATATCACCATCATTTTGAAACAGTTGCTCAAAAAGCAGCTAAAACACTAGATTTTAAATTCTACATTGTTCAAACCCAAGTGCTTAGTCTAAGAAGAAAAATGCATTTTTCCATAAGTTTGGTTCACACATGGTAAACCAGGAAAAAATATGTTAAGAGTCAGATTTGTGATAAATTACATTAAAACAGAGAGTAAACACACTAATGTTAGCATAGCACTTAGCAAAGTGCTCAAGATGAAAAGACCAAGATGTAAGCAGGAGTAAGATGTGATGTGAGCTTATTGACAAATATAGCTGTATTTGTTGACTCAGATTTATTTATATAAACAAATGGTAAATCTATCAGAATTTCAGATGATGCCTGGATGTTATAGCTCTCTTGGAGCAGCATGCTGAGGCTGACAGGGACAAAATATCTGTCATTGTCAGGAAAACAGAAAAAAGTACCATCATCCCTTGTAATTTTTCATAGAATCACTTGAAATTGCAACCAGATTTCACAATATTAGTATTTCAATTATCACTGGAAACATCTTTAACCCACATGTTACATTTGTATTTCCTGAAAGGTAGAAAAGCCGTCCAGAAAAAAGGCGAAGGAAGAGAAGAAAAATGGTGACTTGTGAGGAATGTAATCAAATGTCAAATGTGTTTGTTAAACACAAATATTCCCCCAGAGTTGCTAGATCAGGCCAGAAGTGAAGTGAGAATACAGACTCTATTATTTGTTTGGGAAATAGCCTTAGTCACTCATTTTCTGCATCCATTCAGTTTTTCTTTGGGCCATGGATGGTCTGGGAGCCTATCCCAGCAGGCAGTGGGTGTGTAAGTACAATCATATTATTATACTTCGGGGTGTTACAGTTATTATAATGTTATCTTTAAAACCTCATTGTTCATTCAATTTTGATTCTTAGACATATCATCTTAAATATAGAATAAACAACCCAACTTAAGTTAGTAGACAATTTCCAGTTTCCCTAACATTATAAATTGTACACAAGTGCAACAAGCTGATATTAGCTGGTTAATTTGTTTGGCTATGTGCTTGGGTAGAGCTTACAATCACCTGTTAACAATCATAGCACTCTTACTTTGACAGCTGAAGTTTTAAAGCAGCGAGAGTGATGAGTAGCATTGCTTTGTTTTCCATATCATGACTGTCCATGCTGTTGACTGGATATATTTCTAAAAAGCTGAACTTGCCTTCCTTGTCAGCAAAGAAAAAGTGTAGAAGCCATGTTTCAGCCAGCTGACATGTAGTCTGAAGCAACAGGTGGGGCAGGGGAACTAGTGAACCATATGAGCAGTTCTATTTTTAAATACCTGCTACACTTAAGAAGTAATAAGATACAGAGGGAAAGGGAGTTGCAAGAAAAGCATGTAATAAGCCAATGAGGAGGAAGAAGCAATGGCATGTTGTTGCTTTTATCATCCTCCCTCTACGGTTCATAGTCATCAGGGACAGCAAGTGGAGCCCAGAATGTTGGGGCCCCTGCTCTACCCATGCTATATGAGACAAAAAATTGTGCACATACTCACACGTTAGGTCATTTTAGAATTAACCTCATTCAACCGGAATGCATGTTTCTCAACTGTGAGAGAAAACTGGTACCGAGAGAAAACTGGTACCTAGAGAAAATGTACATATGCATGGGGAGGACATTCAAACTGAACCCTGTATCTGTGGCCTGACAGCTGCATCTTCATCAGGAAACATCTTATTAACTCAACTTTTAGCTAATATGAAGCAATGCCAAGAACACAGTCAACTAAGAAAGAAGCACAAGCAACTTCACTCTTGTTTCAAGGATGAATTTAGAGCTGTGAAACTTTCATTCAGGTTTTGATAAATCTCATTCATTACGAATGCATGTGAAAAATCTTGAGGGTAGATTAACAGCTTTCAGCATTCAGATGTGAGCATTCAGCCTTGACAGGCATGGATAAGCAGAAGACAAACAGATCACTAAAAGGTTAAAGGCAAACTATTTACCAATTTACTGAGCGTGCCGCTAAGGGATGCTTTTATGTTCTCTGGCAGCATCCCATGAAATGAATTACAGGCTGGTTGTACTTCACAATACCCAATGGGCCTTCTTGTTTAAAAGTGAAGTGCCAGAGGGGGCCTAAACTCAGCTCCTTTAACATCAGTTGCATCTCTGCAGAAGATTGTAGCTGCGAAAAAAGAACTTATCAGCTGAATTGATGAACTTTGATCAGGTTCAAACATCGCAGCAAGAATGTACTCTCCTGAAAAAAACTCCTGTCTGAAAGTGACCCAGAGGGACAGCTGCTGATTTGTGTGTTTTTGCCCCGTGTCTTAATGCAGTGTTAATAACATTTGATCTCCATAAGAGACCTAAAATTTCCTCTTGTCCCAGCTAAATTTAACAGCACATGACACACAGCTGATCACTGGCTTCTTTGAAAAGAACCCACAAAACGAGGGTGGCATGAAATCGACATTTGGACAGCAAAACACAAAGTCATCTCTGTGTCTCCTGATTCGCCAGTGCTGCTGAGGTTAAAACACACACACCCACTCACACACACATGCTGGCCTATCTATCCATCTTAAATACGCCTCTGCATTTCACAAACTTTGACCCATCTGAAACCACCGGTCTTTGAAGTGAGATCCTGAGGATTCAAACGCACTGACTTACACACGTACACACGGTGTGAGCCCCCGGGGGGTGGGTTGAGCAAGAGCCCGCAATGAAAGATGCTGTTGAGGAAAATGAGGATGTGAGGTGCTGATAGAGTGCCGATAGTCTCAACAATAGGCCCCAGTGTGCTACATTTAGCTTTGAGATGGGCAACACGCTCCAAAACAGAGACGGAAACGAACACATAATCTTATAAATAAATATATATGTACAATCTGACTTTTTTTTTAAACACACACACACAGACATATGCATATCAACAAACACAAATACACAAAGATACACACATACTCAGGTCATACCCAGAGGGAGGGAAACTTTGCCTTCTTTACAGCTCTGGTAGACTCCCCTTGTGACTTTCACAGCTGTCATGCTCCTCCTTACAGCTTTCATTCATCCACTAACCTAAGGGACAGGGGCATGTGATGATGCCTCACCACAAACAAACAAACACACACACACACACGCACCCAAAAATGCTCGCAAACACACATACTAACATGCACGCACAGACAAAATTACAGTTAATCACACAATTAACCAAAAATAAGCCTATTTTGGCCAAGCGTTGACTTATTGGTTATGCTGTGTGCTATTTGTCTTAACGATGTTTCACACTCTGATCTGCATCATTAATGATATGGACAAAGTCTTGTCAAACATTAGAAAATGTGCACAACTTTTCTGCCCGCTGTGATCTCTGTAATGGAAATTAGATCAGCTTCATCTGAGTGAAACCTTTGTGTGCCTTAAATTATTTTCATAAATAAAAGCGCATCAAGGAAGAAAGGGCTTACTCAAATGCTTTAAACTATCACTTTGTTCAGCGTGACACAAAAATATGATAATGTCACCTTTCCACAAGGCTATTCTTTGGAAAAACTTCCCCTCTTCAGCTAGGCTGGCACCAAAGTCTTCAGCACTTCAGCTGGTGAGCGTGACACACACAAAACACAGAAATGAAAATGTCCCCTCCATCCACAGTGTCTCTGTAAAGCAGATGAGCGTCTTTTTTTCCCATCGCCATAGCCAGAAGTGCCACGCACCCCGCCAGTTGGCTTTTGTGCTTTTTAAAGTGACACAGTGTGATAGACCCTGCCCGCAAACCCTCCATTACAATCATATTGGTATCCTCTCAACTTTGTTCCTGTGGGCGACGGCGCTGTCAGGACTGGCTGAAGTTTAGTCAAAGACATTAAGAGAGCACCTCCAGGGACAAACATCAGCACAGAGAGGAGAGACGAAGAGATGGAAGATGAAGGCGATTCTGAACCATGTTAGATTCTTAATCCATGTCTTTTATCTTGTTCAAAGATGACCGGAGCATCTGCTCTTCCTCCTATTATTGTTTGCCATCAATAAAAAGGTTACATCCACAAACTTCTAAGCATTTTACTGGGATTTCATTTGGGGAAAAACATAAAGTAACACACAACTGCAAAGTGGAAGTGAAATGAAACATGGAATCCATATTTTGTATAGCTACCTTTCTTGCAGTTACAGCAGCAGCTGGTGTGAGGCATGTCTGTACCAGCTTAACACATTTAGAGAGGGAAATGTTGCCCATTTTCTTTGGAAAATATCTCAAAGTCAGTAAGATCAGATGGGATGTGAACAACAATTTTCAGGTCTTGCCACAAATTCTCTATTGGATTTAGGCAGCTATTATAATTTGTTGATATGCTTTGATCTAAACCATTCCAAATGGTAATGTAGCCCTATATGTTTAAAGGTATTGTCATGCTGGAAGCTGAACCTCTACCCCAGACTAAAGTCTTTCTCACTCACAAGTTTTTCTCCAGGACTACCCAGTATTCAACTCCATCCATCTGAGAATTAACTCTGACCATCTTCCATGTCTCTCCTAAAGTAAAACACAGCATGATGCTGCCACCACCATGTTTGTTTAATTTTCTCTGCACTTGAATCTAGTTTCTAACCTCCTGTTTAAGGTTGTTTTATGTGTTTTTTTGCACGTGAAAATCAGGCATGTGGACACATGAAAATGTCACCGTTCTGAAGATTTATACCAGAGAACCATATGTGCACACAGCTTTTAGCTTGGTAAATAAGAATTCATGTACACCTCCTGTGTCCATAAAGTATTTTAATTATCACACTATGAATAGTTTGATGGCTCTGAGGAGATAAATTAGACATTTGCAAAAAAATTATTGATCTAAAACTAACTTTAAAACCATGACCTTAAAACTACAACTTGTTCCTTTTTAAAAAACTTTGAAAGCTTGATGAAGTTCTGCCAGACCAGACCATGCTCACAGCCACACGCCAACACTGAAGAGTGACAACTTCTCCCTGAAGGTAGGGGGCTACCATTTCTCACTGTTGGTGGTCATCAGCGCTAAACTCCTGTCAGCTTCCATCTAACACCCTAAAACACACACTGTGCTGTCTTGGGGCAGGAAGGTCTCACCAATGTGTTTCTGCACTCACCAGGAGACTGTGCTGTTTATGGCACTCCCTACCTCTTTACTATTGTCCATGCATCCTCATGCACAGATAAGCTGCTGCGGCTATTAACATGTCAGCGTTGCAGGGAAAGATTCCAAATAAGTAGGAAGAGTGCTTTTTTTTTTTTTTTTAATTTTCAGACACTTGAAACTTTCCATATTCGTTCCCATTGCAGTCACAAGATGTTATGTGTTTTATTGGGATGTTTTTTGTTGTGAATCAATAAAAAGAAATGAATACTTTTGAAGTGGAAGGAAACGATAGGCTTTTAATTTTAAAAAATTCTTCAAAATAGAAATCTTAAAATAGCGGGGTACCTATTATCCCCTTTTAATCTGATTCAGTGCAACCAATGTCTTTCAATAGCCTTACTTGTAGACAAAGTCCACCTGTGAGCAATTTAATCTCAGTATAAAATGCAGCTTTTATGTGAAAGTCTCAGAGGTTTGATCGAGAACATTAGTGAACAAACAGCATCATGAAAACCAAGGAGCACAGCAGACCAGTCAGGTATGAAGTTATGGAGAAGTTTAAAGGTGGGTTAGGTTGTAATCTAACAGTTAATCTCTGAAATCCACTACTCAGGTGGGGGAATCTGCTGAAGGTAGGGGGCTACCTTCAGCAGATTCATGCACTCCACAACTATTATTCATGCACTCCACAATTATGACCTTAATGGAAAATATGCATGAAAAACTTTGCTAAAGGAAATTCTATGAAGGAGGCACAAGAAGCATATAGAAGTTCCTCTATTCAGATTCAATCAAAAGTGAACATTTTAGCTGACATGCAAACTACAACATGCAAAATACAATGTGTAGTAAAACAAACAATGCTCTTTATACTAAACATCTATCCATCCATTCACTCTATATTTGCTTATTCCTTACCAGGTGTCTGGTGCCAGTTTCCACTGGTTACTGGGTGGGAGGGTACACCCTGAACAGATCCCCATTCCGTCACATGGTAACACAGAGACATACAAGACAAATAACCTCGCTCTCATTCATACCTAAGGGCAATTTAGAGAGAGCAATTAACCTAACATGCTTATTTTTGGGTTTTAGGAGGAAGCCGGAGTACCCGGTGGGACTGAACACAGATCCTCACTGAGGATGTAGTATCATTTTATGGGGATGCTTTTCTTCAGCAGAGACAAGTGTGCTGGTCAGTGTTGTAGGAAAGATCCACGGAACTAAATATAGAGCAGTCCTAAAACAAACAAGCAAATAAAAAAACCATTTAGAGGTTGAGGAAGACCAGGGCAGAGACTTGTTGATTTGTGTTAAATAAAATATACCGAAGTTTGTGGTTGTAACATAACAAAATGAGAAAAGGTTTAAGGAGTATGGACACTTTTGCAATTTTCTTTTTTTGTTGTTGTTGTATTTGTGCATTTGGTTTGTACCCAATAGAATAGACTGGCCCAGACTTCTTTTCTTCTTAAAACATTCAACAGTTGTTTCAAGTCTCACTTTTAGAGTCAGTCTTTCTTAATAATTTCCCATGACTTTAAGTTTTCACAGAGGAAACATTTACAGTTTTTTTTAACATCATCTTTGATCGGGTGGCTGACATCCACAGCTGTCTAACAACTGGGACAAGAAGCGACAGGGGGAAAATAAAAAGTCTTGGTGGAAATGCTTTTCCCCTCCAACATGGTACATCTCTCCCAGGTGACTGCTTAGCACTGGCAGTAATTGAAATCTTGCCCCTGGCACTGCGTATATGAGGCTGCATGAATGTGTGTAAATGAGAGTTCAGGGTGTATGCATGTGTGTGTGTGTGTGTGTGTGTGTGTGTGTGTGTGTGTGTGTGTGTGTGTGTGTGTGTGTGTGTGTGTGTGTGTGTGAATTTATCGCAAAGCATGTGTGCAAGCACCTATGTTCTTTTTTCCATATTCAAGTATGTCCATTTGTTTGTGTGTTTGTTGATGTTGGAACAACGTGGGAGAGTGTCGTCATTGCTGAGATTTGTGGATTCTTCAGTTCCCAGTCACCTTTTCTTTCTGTGCTTTTTCAAAGTTTAACTATTTTTCCGAAGACGAGGAGGAATTAACAACATGTTTTAAACACACCCTTCCCCCCTCTTTTTGCTCTTCCACGACGAGGGGCCAAATCTCTTCAGCATTTCCAGCCCTGTGAGCTAATTTGACAGCTCACGGGGGTGACGCTGATTCCACTTCGCAGAGACAGGTACCCTAGGGCTAGCCAGCTGGATCGCAGCGGATGCTTACAGATTTGGCTTTAGCTTCATGCTGGGTGTCATCTGTCTCTTTGGTCTGGCGCGGGATAATTTTTGTGTGTGTGCGTGTGTGTATGCATGTCCGCCCTGACATCATGTGCCTGAGCAGTTTGTGCCTGGCAGGCCTTGTCTGTCCAGGTTGGCCATCAAACACAGCCAGCATGGCCCTAATCTGACGAGGCACTGCTCCAAACATGCCACAGCAGCTCGGAAAGCATGTGTATGTGTTTGAGTGTGTGTGCGTGCATGTGAGTGTGACCCCCAGGGCAGAGCCCCTTTTTCCTACTCCTTGCCTTTCTTCTCTGCTCTGTCCCACACACATGCACACACAAACTGGAGTAAAACTTCAACAACCATCATGTGGCACTCAGACGATTCTCCTCCTTAACCTCTCACTCTCAACTTCACTTCTAGACAGGTTGTAGTGCATCAGCGCACATGTTTATGTGTTATTTCAGCCCATGAATGTGTGTTAGAAATGTCCCAACTTGGGGAAGTTTTTTTTTTTTTTTTTTTTTTTTTATTAGCTACAAAAAGCAAGACATCCAGTCCAGCACTGCTGTCTTACTACATGTGTTGCTTTGATTGTGACCATTTTGCAGGACATTTTGCTTCAACAGGTCCAACAACCTCCTCCAGCCTGTTGTCTTACAGAACACCACAACCAACACCTAAAAAAAGAGGCAGTTGCTCACTAGGAGAGAGCAGAGCAGAGAGACAGTCCTTTATTGGAGGTAAAACAATCCAGTTGCCATTAATCTCTAGAGCAAAGCAAAAAATGGCAGCAGGAACCCACTGCAAACACTAATCGCAGCCGACATGCTGGTCTCACCCCGTAGGGACATGTTTTTACGGCTCTCCCTGGAAACATGAGACCTAGTCTCCAGATGGAAGGAGAAAGGACAGCAGCTGTGAGATATGACATCGTTCATTCAGTTTTTCAGTAAAATGGAAATTACTTATTCACTGAAAGGTGCAGAATTGTAGTTGCATACATTTTTCAGGTTGTAGGTCATCTGTTTTTCATAAGGATCTAAAATTGCAAGACTTGGGACTAACTCAAGATCCCTATTGCAAACAAGAATAATCTTAATGCCCTCCACTCTTTGTAATTCTTTTTTTTTTTTTTTTTTTTTTAACATAGTTTCTTCTTTTGCCCTCTCACATCCTCTTCCTTATTTTAAGGGGTTCCTAAGCACTTTTCATCCTCCAGGCAGAGTTATATGAGAGTGGTAACACCCAGATGAGTGACCAGCTTCCTGTCCAGGGTCTGAGAGACTGAAGTACTGAATGAAATAGGAAACTCGAAAGCGAAAGAGAGAAGGAGAGAGAGAGAAGGGCAAATGCAGGTAGGTGGGCTGCTGGTCATCTCCTCCTGCCCCATCTTTCCTCCAGCCTAAAGGCTGAGTTTACTCCCCTCATCACTGCCCCCCACCTGTTCAGAGCCACTGTACAGTCAGCTTCGCTCAGCATGTTGTGAACACAAAGCAGAGGGCCCTACGGCCCACTTTCTGGACGTCAGTGTCAAGAGCCAAGCTGAGAAATAGAGAGAGAAAGTGAGAGAGAGAGAGAGATAGAGAGAGAGAGAGAGAGAGAGAGAGAGAGAGAGAGAGAGAGAGAGAGAGAGAGAGAGAGAGCAAACATGAGAGGAAAAGAGGATGGAGAGCTAAATGCAGAATAATTTTACCCGGTGGGTAATATGAGCACCGTTCTTACAGGGGCAGTGTGGTCGGGGCCGAGGAGCAGAGACACATAGAGGCAGCAGCGTCACCAGGGCGAGCTCGCACGGCCAATGGGCATGTTGGTAACCCACACTCAGAGAAGTCCTGCTTCACCACCGAAGCACCGTTGGTGGGAGTGCTGCAGGAGATCATGTGGATACTGCCGAGTGTGTAGTCACGAGGGGCCAAACACGGCTAGTTCTGCTCCCATATATACTGTATGGATATGCAAATGTAAATTTAAAAAAAGAGAGCGGGAAAGTTCAAGGGAATAAGCAAAAATTAGTTCAAATTCCTCAGTTAAACAATTTCAATTTAGGGAGAGCTATTTAAAAAAAGATTACCAAAGTTGTTTTTTCAACTATATATTTATAAAAAGCTGAGTCTTTATTAAAGTCTACTCAAAATAGAATCCTCTTTATGGTTTCACTTTTATTTGAAGTGCATGAATACTTGAGGAAACAAATGGAAACATATCATAAGAGTAAATTATGAAGTCTTGGTATTTGTATTGCGTTATTACCTATTTTATCAGGAATGTTGAATTAAGCTTAAACTGATCTCCACTGCTGCAAAGCATTTACTGAAACAGAACAGACCGATTTCTTTTGTTATGAAAAGCTTAAATTATGAGCTGAACAAAACTGAGAGCAGCAACTGGAAAAACTGCATTACTAAAATAAAAGCTGTCATTTATTTCAGGTCTTTATAAAGCTGTAGCTTTGAAAACTCTCATTTCTGAGAGTGTCCCAGACCGCCTCAGTGCAATGTGCAGGAGTGTCAAATAAGAAAACAGAATTCACTTAATAGACTTGTGAGACCAAAGCTCAGTGAAACACAGTCTGCTGTCATGCATTGAGCTCCTGCATGCAAACTACATTTATAATATCAGTGTTCTTGCACATAATTATGGAGAGGGACAGATATATGTGTTGTGTTGATGTTGGCCTGGTGTTTCCACTTCTGCAAAGCTGCAGTAATCTCAACTCTGTATTGGTTTTTAGAAGATTTTAAATGTATGAGATCCAACATCAATAGCATTTTTTTTTTATTAATACTAAAAGGTTTTATGACATAAGGGATTATAAAATGGGTTAGGAGTTAGAGTTATATACCCCTGATGAAACACGGTGGCAGGATGCTTTATATCAGAACAGATTGGAGAGCTGGTGAGCACAGACGGATGTCCAATTGAATATATTTAAAATCACAGCTTATGAATTTTCTGGATTTGGCTTGATTAAAAACTACACAGGTGATGTTCAAAGCAAGAAACAATATGCTTCCAAGTAGTATTCAAAATACGTTTAAGAATAAATGGGGAAGGTGTGACCTGAGAGGAAAATGTAAGAGGCCACGTGTTCGTAGCATTTTTAAAAGCATGTGCATATCAGTTTTTGGAGTGACTATGTGGAATAGCCCGGACAAAGAAATTAAGCAAAGTAAAACTATTGTATATTTCAAGAAAAAAAATAAGAAAATAAGAAATACACAATTGATGTGTTGAAAAATTAATGAGATGAGATAAAATGAGTCAAAAGTTATGTCATCTTTTAATTTGTATTAAAATGTGTGTATGTAAATAGGGCTCTGATATGTAGGTGACTTGAGAGCAAATTTCCATCTGTTGGTGCATGTACGAATGCATGTTTATCTATGCATATGGATATGTGTGTGGATATATGTGTATATGCATGATTGTGTGTATATGTATAGAATTACCATTTTGATTCAGAAACTGGATGTAAACTCAGGGGGAAGACTGGAGAAATGTTCATAGAGTTTTACATTTCAAGTTGCCCTACAGCATCTCCAAAGGATAGGCTGTGAATATGAGGCCCTCCTCATATTCACAGCCTAAAGGTTAAGGTTTGAGGGAGCTCATCAGCAAAGAAAAACAGAGGTAGGTAGTAGGCAAAATTTGTACTCACATAAGATTGGCACATCCAGTATATGTTTTCACTGAAGCAGAAGTCAAAAGCAGCCATCCAAGAAATTACTCAAGTTAAAGTAAATAAATATTCTGTAAAAGGTCTACTTAATAACTGAGTACTTGAGTAGTACTGTTCAATCTGATTTAAATTATAAAAATGATATGATTATGCAAACAAAATAACACATTTGGGCAGAATAAATATACATTTCTAAATCTCAGTTTTCTACAAAAAAAAATAATAATAAAATAAATAAAACCTTTTGAAACAAATACTACCAAAGTACTTCCACTGATAACATCTACTGTTTACTGTATGTTCATTTGAGATCCAAGTGCCATAGCAGGCTCAGCAAATAGGAAAGAAAATCCCATAAGAGCAATGAAGCTGGTGTACAAAACCAGAAATCTCACCAGGGTTCATTCTTAGTTAACACATATTTGTTCGTCATTCAGTGAAATAACTAGAGGTGGGGAGAGTAGCCTGAAATTGTCCTCAAGTAAAAGTACAGTTACTTCAGAATAATAATACTCAAGTGGTAAAAATTATGGTGCAGTAAAACTACTCCCAGAAGTAGATTTTATTTTATTTTATTTATTTATTTTTTTTGGAAAAAAAGGTACTCAAACAAAGGTAACTGAGTAAATTTTCCTACTGAATATTGAGAAGGGTATAAATAATTTTCAACATGCCATTTTAATAACATAGAATAAAACAGAAAAATATATATTTTCAGTTGCTGCTCCTTTCACATTGTTTAACTATTTTTTAGAGATGCCACATCTCATATTTCCTGTCAAAAACAAACTTCCAGATTAGATAAAATGTTTACATCTAATCTGCCAGGAATTTGAATAATTTTGTGCTATAAATATGATAAACATGTGATATAATGTATAGATAATTTGGAGCTTCAGATGTTTCCGAATTGTTGAGTTGCAAAATACATACTGTAGGTTGAACCTTGGTATGAATATTATAATCAATGCGATGTTCAACAAGCCCCGCAAACAGTTTCAATTTTTAGCTTAATGGTTTTAATTTTGCCCTCCAGGGTCATGAATAAACAAAACAAGAGAATGATGCACATTCCTTTCAGGGAGGCCTTTGCTGGTTCTGACATGTTTTCTTGTCAGAGATCCTCTCATGCTTTTCACACAGACCTGAGGCAGCAGCGAAGTACTCGCTTTTCTCCCTTGGCTACTGATCAATCACTTAATCTTTTTAATAGGCCCTAATCAAAACTAATGGTGCATGTAATAAGTGTTTAACTAAACAAATGTGGACAGTAAAGAGGGGGACTTAAGTGGAATCTTAATGATTTTCTCCTAACTGAGCATGACAGTTCAAATGAATTTGGGGCTTACAAGCAAACTTTTGACAACTAATATGTAACTTTTGCCTCTAACTATGCCTCTTCTCACACTGACTGAATGAGTTTATTCTCCCCAAGAATGATCTGCTTATAAATACATTTTTTTCAAAAAATATTTGCATGTCATAAAGTGCTGTAAAAGTGTTTGCTAAACCAAGAGAAACCATACAGACTTCTTGGACACCAACAAATTAAAAAAGACTGATGGGTTTAGTGCCATCTTGTGGGGGAAAAGGTTAACACAATTTCCCGAATCGAGCCGTAATCGTTTTTATAGTCATAAATGTTCCTGGTCTACAAATTGAGGAAGAGGAATTTATCATCATGTATGTGATTTAGCTTTATCGAAGTGATATATCACTGATATATGGGATAGTCCCACTGTAAACAATAGCAAAGAAAAAATTTACGGACAAAAACAGATTTTAAAACTAGTACAAATTTAACTGCCACAAAACAGTGAGCACAATAAAATATTACAAACAAAAGCAGAATTCATGGCTAAGATTACTTATAAGAGTAACTATTTCTAATTTTTTCCAAATTTATCATCATTTTCTCTATACCATTTTCTCTATGTCATTTAAAATGTTGTATAAGAGATTTGCAAGTTTGCATGTATAAAGATCATCCGTTTTGATTAAAGATAAACCTGCTGCAGGTTGTTTTAAAAAATAGGATGCAATAGAGTCCAGTCATGAAGGGGTCTGTTGTGGCATGTTACTTACAGAAAACCTAAAAACAAAATGTATCCAAGGATGTAGTAACAATAGTTCATGTAAATGTATTAAAACAGAACTACCTCTATAAGAGTGATGGCTGGCTCTCTTCTAAATTCCACACCGTGACTCTCTGTGGTTATCAGCCAAAAATATTTTCAAACAGCTAAATTTGTCTTATAAGTGAAGAAATGCTGCACCACTCTTCTTTTAGCCGACTGACCTGCAGTCAGTGTGTAGCAACAAGAGAGGGAGTGGCATCGCTGTGTCACTCTGTGCTCTTTATACTTTAAATTTTACAAACAGAATGATGGAAACTTTGAAATGAAACTCATTAATACCTTTATATGATTATTATTCTGCATCTCTAGATATGTTTCCTGACAATGTTTCCAAACTAATAATGAAGAACTCCAGGGACGAGATTTACTGTTATAAAACATTTATCCCTTTGAGAAAAATATAAGGGTAACAAAAAAAAAAAAACAACTAATAACTAAAACTGTTTAAGATGCCTTGTTGTTGTATTGCATTTCAGCGGGGAAGTAATGCGACAGCATGGGTTTACAAAAGCAACACTTTTCCAACTGTGCTTAACTAAAGAGCAACACTGACATCTACTGTCACTAATTACAGCAAACATACATTAAAATCACCTAAGAACAGGCGTTTTTAAGGTTTTCACAGAAAATGTTGCTGTCTCTAAAAATATGTACAACAATATAAGTCTGACACCGGTATGTTTGATTGTGAGAGTAGAGTTTTTTGGTTATGCTCAGTGTTGTTTTGTGACAAAGAGGCCTGTTGGGATAGTTGTCGAAAACTTCAAGTTTAGTTTCATCAGACCGTAACACATTCTTCCACTAGATTTTGGTGTATTTTAGTCTGACCTGGATGTTTTCTTTGGAAGAAAATAACTGTGTTGCACTCCCTAAGAAGACCATATGGAGAACACGATAAGATTGCTGTCACATGTAGAATTTCTTGTTGAATACTCTCACAGCTCCTTCATGGTTGCTTTTTGCCTCTTTGCAGCCTGCACGACCAAATTCTTTATTGTTTTTTAAGTAGGTTTGGAGAAATGTGCAGTTTTTGAAAATGACGTCACTGATGTTCCAGATTTTCTCCAATTATAAGGGACTGTTGTGATTGGATTTTTTTGTTTGTTTGTTTGTTTGTTTTTGTTTTTGTTTTTTTTTGTTTTTTGTGTGTTTGTGTGTGTTTGTGTGTGTGTGTGTGTGTGTGTGTGTGTGTGTGTGTGTGTGTGTGTGTGTGTGTGTGTGTGTGTGTGTGTGTGTGTTTTTGTTTGTTTGTTTTTTTTGATACAGCTAATCTTTGGAGACCTAACTGTAAAAGGATCCAAAAAATTAAAAAAACCAGGAAAATCAAACTGGGATAACTAAACCTCATTCCAGCTTTAGTAGACTTAATATAACTGATGGCAGGTAAAAATTGCTCAAACTCAAGACACCTGAAAGTGAAGACACTTCCACACGGCATATGCTCTCTCTAACAAACTTTAGTCTGGACTTTGTGATTTTCTTTCAGACCAAATGTCTCTTCCTGTTGTTGGTTATTAAATGCTATTTATTGGTTTTTGCACACTTCTTTTGGCATCTTGCATTCTTCTCTGAGGGTTCGTTGGATGGGCAAAGCTGGACATGTTGGTAACTGTGTAGAATGTTGTCCACTTGTCGACTGTTTGCCTTTCAGTAGAATGAAGGTTTTCAAATTCTTTTGAGGCCTCTTTAAATCCCTTACCATGCTTCTTCAATCTTCTCTCTCAAGTACCCTGAGAGCACTTTTGATCTTAGTCATTTAGTCACTATTGTTTAAGCCTCACTAGATTTAAAATGAATCCAATACAACCCCATACAATGTATCAGGCTCAAGATGAGTGGCTATGTGCCTCAACTGATCGGGCATTCAGAAGACGGGAAAAGACACAGGTAAAGTCAGAAGCGGTGGACTCAGCACAAAGTGCTCTGAGCTTGTGTTTGTCCTTATACCGATTTCTTATGGTTTTATTTTTTTATTTTTTGAAACATTTAAATGTCTCATGTCATCATGGAAATCTTAATATCAGACAAAGCTAACCCAACTTTAAAAAAAGCCAGCCTCCAAATGGTGTTTTCCTTTATTAAGGAAAAAAGTTATTACAGTAAAGAGGAATTCATCATTATTTGTTGCTGTAGAGAATTTTTTTCCCTTTATTCTTTGCAGAATTACCTTAATTCAGCCATATTCAGGGGTTTTCAAGCTTGAACATCTTATTTAAGGCTCAAGCTACAGCATTTCAGTAGCATTATTTTTAAGTCCATATTTTGACTAGGCTACTTCAAAATCTCTTTTTAAACCAAAAAAATTTGGTCCAAATTTGTCCTTACCCAACTCTGTCACCAGCTGATAACCAGATATTATACTATGAGATTTACTTCTGAGGGCAGAATTCCTAGTGTCATCAATAATAACTTAGCGTCCACATCCTAAAGCAGCAAAGCAGCCCCCAGACCATCCTGCTACCAACCACCATGTTTGACTTTCAGCCTGATGTGCCTGTGAGTGTGTGACAAGGGAAATTTAACACAACTTTCCAAACAAATGTAGTTTATCACTGTCATGGTTTAACAAGGGTGGTCCAGTTAATTTGGAAAACTTTTTCACTAATTAAAAAAAATTACAATTTGAATACTACACTATCTTTAATGATATAATTATTTATGAATATGTTGATTTATTTATTGTTTCCAATGTTGTTTTTACAAATCATATATAGAAATATGTATATGAACAACTTACTTATGTATTGAATAGTAGCATTTTTGACCCACCTTACCATATCATGGGTGATTATAGGCTTAACTGGAAAAGGGGCCCAAACAATCATGGACAGGTGCTGAATGCGAAGGTGTAAAAATCCACCTTTTCATTTGTTTTTGTTTGCATTTCCAGCATTGTATGGCTGTTGAACAAATCACCTCATAGCTCATAGTTAAAGACAGCTAATTAATTATATAAAACTGGGCTGAAACATAAAGTTAATGATATATTCATGAGTTACACTATGTTTGCCAAAGGACTGGCTGTTTAGCAGCAGAGGCGGGCTGGCCATTGGGAGGTTCAGGAGGTTTCCCGAACAGCTGGTCAGTTCCAGCTCGAACTGGCCCATGGTCAGAATCTGGTTTTTTTCACCCCATAAAGCAACCTACTTTGGCAGGCCATTTTAACATAAAATCAGCTTCACCACACATTTCAGATATCTGAAATTTGTTTATGACTAGACATATTATTTAATTAAGATATTTCTAATTACATTCTGACTGTTATAAATGAGGTCAGAATTACCATGAAGCTGTATGGAGGTTTCAATTAAAATATCTACAGTGAATTCTGACTATCTGAAACATATACTTTAGAACAGTTAAATTATGACGAGTCTTAAAGTATATTTGAGATATCTCAATTTTTGTTCTAGTCAGTCACAATTTCAATTAAAGATTTTTTTAAATAACATCAATATTAAAAATATCTTAAATGTATTTTTAGATAGGAGATATATAGATTCGAGTAGTACAAATTAAATTGCAGATATCTTGAAAGCAAATAGTGACTAGGCAAAACTAACTTTGAGATATCCAGAACTGTCATTTTGACTAGTCAAAATTCCTTTTAAGATATCTCCAAATGAATTAGAGATCTCTTTAATTTACTGGCTTTTCTGTTTCAGATATCTTGAATTAACATTCAGATTTGTCAAAATGATATCACTAATATCTTGAATAATTATTCTGCCTTGTCAAATTATCACAGATTTGAAATTTCAATCAAACAATAAATAAATAAAAAAAAAAATAAATAAAAAAAAAAAAAATAGAAGAAAGGTTTTTGAAAATGCTCTATTTTCAGGTTGGGAATTGGTTGACAGTGACCCTTTTAGCTTTTCAAAGCTATTTATATGTGCAATGTGTGCATGTTGGTTGTGTATAAATGTATAAATGTGTGAATAAATAGGAAATTCTTTGCAAATTTCTGAAACAGTCTTGAATTATTCTTCTTGCTGGTCAGAATGTGCATGTAATATCTTAAATTGCCATTCAGGATAGTCAAAATGTAGTTATGTCTTGTCAAAACTAATGTTTAGATATCTAGAATGTAGTCACGGATAGTCAGGCGAAACCGATTTTATGTTTAAACGGGCTGCCATACACTCGAGGCCATTATCGGCCCTTCATAGACAGTGAAACGTCAGACTGGGTCAGTCTGATATTTTGCAAACTTAGGGAGGATACGAGCGGCCCCTCATAATTTGAAAAAGAACGGAAGAAAGAGGAGTGGGTTAGAGATGGGAGGGACTGAAAAACTTAGGAGAAAAAAAACGAAAAAGCTAGTGGAGGATGCAAATCAACTGGTCCCTCCGTGGTGGAGGGACTAATTAAGGTCAGTGACGAAACGGAGCTAAGCAGCAAGACTACATTAGGTTAGCAAGCAATACATATATGTGTTTGTGTTTTAGGGTGTGTTTAGGGCACACAGAACATTAAAGGCAGCCTATCAGCAGTGTTACGCCATACGTGCATAAATATTTAATCTGCTTGATCAATTAAAATCAATCCATACCGGCTGACCAGAAAAAAAAACACATTTCTTTATTGCAAGAGAAAACATTTTAGGAGAAAGTCTGAGTTCAAAGTAAAAAGGATCATATCTGATTATACAGACTACATTTAGTTGTCCTGTTCTGCTTTTTTCATTATTATTATTATTATTATTATTATTATTATTATTATTATTACCAGCTCAAGAAAAATACAAATAAAGCACTTCCTGTGTGTCTTTACTTTACATCTTTCCTTAGTATTAGCTTAACCTCTTAAGATCAAGGGATTGAAAACAATCTAAAAAATGTTTAATTTCCTTTAATGATTTAATAAGGCTGTGTAACTGTGGAGGTTGTTTTTTAATAAGCTGCTTGTTTAATAAATTTTAGTTGACTAATTTTTATTTTTGATTTTGTCATTAAATACATACACACAGTAGTTTTAATAGCTGAAAAAGCATAGTGTTTCTATAAGTTCTTTTGTTTTAAAGTTATGGTTCCACTTTCGTCCATTGAGTGATTGCATAAAAGGCCTCTCCAAACCAATCTCCCGGGCTGACTTTCAACCCCAGCCCGCCCCTGTCCAGCAGTAAAATTTCTGAACGAGCGATTTGTTTTACTCAAAGTTGGAGCAACACTGACATCTAGCGTCAACCATGCAGAACTGACACACAACACCAACATGCTCATAAAAAAAAACAAGTATTTAAACTTTCGCTGAGTTGAAGACTCATTTTTTAACAATAAGAATTAATCTTCTTTAGACACATGTAAAACAATTAACCACGAATGGGGAGGGTGGGTGTTTGACCCAATTCACACGCTGCCAACCCCTCTTGTGCAACCACTTGGTTCAGTCCGTCACCCGGAAGTAATGGAAGTGTTTACAATTTGAGTCAGCTGACTTCCTTCCACCTGACTGTGGCAGACCCTCGTATTTTGCAGTAGGATAATGCAGCTATACATGATACATCAGGGGGTTCAGTTATTTACCTGTAGTCTGTGCTAAGCAGCTGTCTTCTTCACTTCGGCTGTCTGAAATCCTTCAGTCAGCGCAGCATCCAGTTTAGGAGCTGCTACGTTAACAGTTTGTTGAGCTAGCAAATGCTCTAAAAAGACAAAAAACAAAAACAGTGTTTTACTTCTAAAGCAACATTCAGGACACCTTAAAATGATGGAAAAGATTGCTAAAGGTGAGTTATAGTTGTTCAGTTCATGTTTATGTAATTTTAGACTCCTTTTCAAAGCAGATATTAACATGTGAGTGTTAAACATTCAACATATTAAACATTCAACGCCTGGCACCTTCTTTCTGTGATGTGTTTTCAGAATCCCACATAGAAATAAATGTAATCTATCTGTTTTTTTGGGGGGGTGGGGGGTTCTGTGTAAGCTGTGTTTACTGTGAGCCTTATTGATCCTGCAGATGTTGGTGACATCCAGTCCAGACTGTTGGACCACAGGCCTGTTATCAGTGCAGAAGTTCGCTACTTTGTCAGAGAGTTTGAGGTACTTTCAAACAAATTAATTGTTCATGCACTGCTGTCAAGACATTACATTTCTTTGCTGTTTTTTTGTCTAATTTTTCTCTGCTGCTCTTTAGGAGAAGCGAGGCTTGAGGGAGAATCGGTTGCTGGAGAACCTGAACAAAATGGTGCAGGAGGCAAACGAGCAAATGCTGCCCACTAATTTAGAGGAAATAAGCCAGAACCTGTCCGAAATCAGTAAGCGCTGTAAGTAACTTCCCCCATTATCATTTTTTAACTTCTGCTAATCACAGTGAATGTTTTATAACAAATGATACTTCATAAAGAGAAACAGGGCTTGCTGTGGCAGTGATGACACAGACAACCACCATCGTGATTGTGAGCTAATTTCATTGTCTTTTTTTCCCCTCAGTGGAGGCTGCTAATCACATGGCAGAGAGAGTCCATCAGAGGGAGATAGAGGCACAGCAGGTAAAAATAAGGGACAACCACAACTTTGCATTGAATCGAGACACTCTGATCTTACTGTTGAAATTTATGACCTTATCGTTGGTTCTCTTATAAAATCTAGACACAGTTTTCTGGAACTATTTATTAACTTTTTCCCCATCCTCGTGTCCTTCCAGAGCACCCAGCTCCAGGCACACAGGGAGAAATTAAAAGAGGACTGGGCAGAGTTTCTGAAGGAGCAGCAGAGATTAAAAGAAGAGGTGGATAAGGAGCATGCCAAGGCTGTTGGAGAACTCAGTACTCGCTTTAGTGAAAAGAAGAAGGACTTGGCACAATTTTCTCTCTGACTGCTTTTCTATTGTATGAACACTTTGTTAAACATATGGCATATGTTCAGCACACTTGTCATACTTGGTGCTGGACTGCAATAAGTTGAGTGCAGGTTGAAAGGAAACCTAAATTTAGATCCAAAGCACCGCATTCCAAGTAATGTTAGATGATTAAGGTTAAAAGGTATTGTAGAACTAAACTATTTCTAGATATTGTCCCCCTGACACTGGACCTACTGTATGAGGGATAACTATCCTAAATAAAATGCTTTTTATGTCATCGTAAAATGTTTTATTTTGTATGTCAAAGATCTTTTTTTGTATTGCTGTGTTTAGTGTTAAGATACACTTGTAATTTCACCATTTGCAGCATAACACATTTGACTTGATATGATACATTTTCAATATGGTGTGAATTTAAGTAAAAATGCAAAAAAGAAATAAAATCATTTGTTTTATTAAAATCAGATAAAGTCAAAAGCTATAATAACATAAAACATGGGGAGCAAAATCAATATATTAATATGGTATCCAATCATCCTTGCAAACAAAACCTGCTCACATGTTTCATCTCCTTGGTGAAGATTAAAAAGGAAGAGAAGCTTCAGCAGTATAAAAGTTTCTTGACCCTTGAAAAACATAACAGAGCATCTAACAACCAGTTTAGATAGTTTGTAATAACTAAACATTCTTTTAAAAAAAACTATAAATTTTTATACAATGTATTAACAAGACAATTTTCTCCACAGTTTCTGAGATTTGGTTCTGTTTAAAGTCAATTCAGATCACTAAAATTATTTATTGTCATTGAACACCAGAAAGAGAAAATTTGTTTTGCTTTCTTCAAATTCAGATGTTGACATATACTTGATGCAATTTGGGAAATTCCAGATTGTGATGTCATGATTTTCTAAGCTTCTCCTTGTTTAATCCATAACATTGAACATTCAATTGAGGCACATGGCTGGACATGGTTTATGGTCAAACTTATTTGTTTGACATGGGAAAATCAAACAATATCAGAAAGAGAATTGTGTACTTCCAGTATGTTTCACAGACCACTTGTTGCTAAGTTCATCTGTTCAAGCAATAATATGCAAGTATAAGCAGGATATTAATGTCCAGACAACATGCTATTCAGTAAGGAAACTTTTCCTATGTTACTCTGAAATAAACCCCAGAACAAAGCTAACACATATTGTGAAGATGCTGGCTAAAGAAGAGAAACTAATCCTGCAGCAACATTAGCTTGAAGGCCACCCAGTAAGGAAGAAACCATTAAGTCAACTCAAGTTTATTTTTATAGCACATTTCAGTGGCAAGGCAGTTCAAAGTGCTTCACATCCTAAAAACAATCAAGTATACATCAAAATCATTGAGCAAGTATACAGCAAAATCATATAGCAAATCAAAATCATAAAGATCATCAAGCAAATATAATTCAAAAATATTGATCAATGCTCCACTTACTACTAATCAAAGGCAGCTCTAAACAGGTGGGTTTTTAGCCTTGATTTAAAGGAACTCACTGTGTCGGCTGTTTTGCAGTTTTCTGGGAGTTTGTTCCAGATTTGTGGAGCATAAAAACTGAAAGCTGCTTCTTCATGTTTGGTTCTGCTTCTGAGAGTGTAGACCAGACTAGAACCAGAAGACCAGAGTGGTCTGGAAGGTTGATACAATGACAACAGGTCTTTAATGTATTTTGGTGCCAAGCCGTTCAGTGATTTATAAACTAATGGAAGTATTTTAAAGTCTATTCTCTGAGCCACAGGGAGCCAGTGCTAAGACTTTAGAACTGGGGTGATGTGCTCTATCTTCCTGGTCTTAGTGAGAACACGAGCAGCAGCGTCCTGGATCAGCTGCAGCTGTCTGATTTTTTAGGCAGATCTGTGAAGACACTGTTGCAGTAATCAGTGTGACTAAAGATAAATGCATGGATGAGTTTCTCTAGAGCTTATTGAGACATTAGTCCTTTAATCCTGGACATGTTCTTCAGGTGATAAAAGCCAGACTTTATAATTGTCGTTATGCGTCTCTGAAAGTTCAGGTCTGAGTCCATCACTAAACCCAGATTTCGGGCCTGATCACTAGTTTCTAGCTGTAATAACTGAAGCTGCCAGCTCTAGATCGCTCCTCTTTAGGTCTAAAGATAACTTCAGTTTTGTTTCTGTTCAGCTGGAGAAGGTTTTGGCACATCCACACATTGATTTGTTTTAAGCATCTGTTCAGTGCTTGGATGGGTTTGGAATCACCTGGTGACATCGTAATGAAGAGCTGTGTATCATCTGCATAGTTATGGTAACTAATCTTATTACTTGTTATAATCTGAGTCAGTGGGAGCATGTAGATATTAAATAGGAGGGGTCCCAAGATTGGACCTTGGGGTACTCCACATGTGCCTTTTGTCCGCTCCAATGAGAAGTTGCCTATCGACACAAAGAAATCCATGTTCTTTAGGTAGGATTCAAACCAATTAAGTACCGTACCAGAGAGTCCAACCCAGCTCTCCATTCGTTTTAATAATATATCATGGTCGACAGTCAACTGCTGTGCTGAGGTCCAACAGAACCAACACTGTGGTTCTTCCCCAGTCTGTATTTATGTGGATGTCATTGAACACTTTGACGAGGGCAGTCTCAGCACTGTGGTGACCACAGAAACCAGATTGAAAGACATCAAAACAGTTGGCTATTGTTGAGAAACTATTTAACTGTTAAAACAGCTTTTTCAATAATTTCGCTGATGAATGGAACGTTGGTGATTTCTCAAATCAACAAAAAAAAGACAGATTTAAATCTGAAAATGCATTCAAAGATCTCAACTGTTATAAACAGAAGTTATCCCTGCTTTTACACTTTACTTTGATTAAAGAGTTTTTAGTCATGTAGTTTTTTTGGCTGAAGAATAGAATATGAGTACTTTTTCCAATTCTAACATGGTGCAAAATGAATTCATTAGTCTAAAGGTGTCAAAGAGGAAGAAGCCTAAAATATGACTGTGATCATTTTACAAGGGAAAAAAACAAGTGCAATGAAGGATGTTTTATTCTGTGGTAAAATGGCACATACGTTCCACCCAGATGCAGCCACAAACCTACAGATGCAACTCACTTCAGTGCTGCACATAAAAGTTTCACATTTCCCACCCAAGTCTGTTGTGAAGTTGGATGTTTGAACTTTAACCACCTGGAAGACATCAGAGAGCTGTCAGAATATTTCTGTGGTATTTCAGGAAACAATGCAAAGACACAAACTGATCTGAAACAAATATTAGAGGATTTGTGCATATATAAAATCACCAAGTGAAAGATACCTGAATAAATTCTAATTGATTGCTGAAAGAAGTGGAGTCAAATTCAGAAAGTTCGTTGTTCCAGTGAAAGATAAACTGGGTGAGACTAGGGAAGAAATAGGAATTTTAAAAGAGGAGGTGAAAATTATATATGGAGTTTTGGTAGCAGAGGTTTTCAGAAAAATGTAATAAATGGTTCCAGTTGGGTATTAACACAGAAGACTCAAGATTAACAAGAAATATCAGTATTGAAATAAACACCATCCCTTGAGTTTGGCCTTATAGTTAAATCTACCAGTTAATAATTACCTTTAATACAAGGGATCACAGATGAGCTGTCACCCAGATCATTTGTAGTCACACAGAAATAATCTGCTTTCTTAGTGACATTGAAGTGGTAGACCTGCCCTACAGATACATTAATGGCTCCATCTTTGCTGTTCCTGAACCAGGTGAAGCTGGGAGGAGGCTTGGCTCTGCTGGAGCAGCTCAGCTCCACCCAGCTACCTGCTGACACCAAACCTGATGGACTGATGGATGCTGAGGTGTCTTTAGGAGCATCTGAGGAAAATGGGACACACATTAACTTTACTGATCAGAAAGAGCTGAACCATGACCTGCTGACAGGATCACTTACATGAAACACTAAGAGTCACTTCTGTCTCTGCTGTCTTGCTTCCTCCATTCACAGGATATCTGGCAGAACAGCTGATGTTGTATCCATCATGTGTGTCTGACAGAGTGATGATCTCCTGGATTTTAGTTGTCAAGGTTCCATCTGTGTTTTTCTCTGTTTGTCTGTGAGAGTCTTGTTGGAGATTCCAGGTGAGTTCAGGAGGTGAGTGTGGACAGGGAGTCAAAGCTGAGCAGGTTATAGTGACAGACTGATGCTCCTTCAGATTTGTTAGACCACCTGAAATATTAATGCTTGGTTTCCATGGAGAATCTAAAATTCCAGACCAGAGACATATTTTAAACTTTTAAATTTACAATGAAATAAATAACGTATTCAGTTAGGCAAAAGTGAACATGCTCTGGTTCTGAACACCAAAAATAAATTTTAATTTTTCATTGATACTCTACACATCCTGTATTACAATAATTCAAGAAGTGATTAAAATGTTGACTTTGAGATTTGTTTGATATTTCATAAAAGGTATCACTTTAACTCACAATTTTTTTAGGTTCATATTTACCTAAAAGAATAAATGATAAACAGTGTGGTGGTCTTTCAGAAAAATTACAAATATAATTATTTCAATTTATTACAAGTTCTGACTAAAGTTTTGATAGCTGAATTCTGAAGCAGGGGTTTGAACAATGTAATTAATTTACATTGTTTATCACAGACATGTCAGATGAACAGGCAGTTCCATGTGATTTACTTCATAAAAACATCAAGATGCATCAAAATAATGCATCTAAATCGTCAAGCAACTATAGATGAAAATCATCAAGCAAATAATACATCACAATTATATAATACATGATAAACATGCATTGTTGCTAAGAGATTTATGGAAGCTTCAAGTGACATCGACAGCAAAACTTTATTTCTAATAAAAAGTTATTTTTTCTTCACTTGAGCATCAAGATCCTCTGGACTGTCAGTGGTCTGTGTTGAGCATTTTGTTGACTTGGACACTTTGACAGGTGCGTAGACTGTCTCCTCCTGTTTGTTGTCCTCCACTGAGGTGGTGGAAGCCTCAGGTTTCCTCTTGAAGAAAGTCACTTCTCCATATTGGAGTTCTTCCTCTGCAGTGGATGGTGTTTGAACAGCAGCCTCTTCACTAGATGGAGTCTGTGGGAAAATAACTCTTAAAACTGTTCATACTTAAATTGATTCTGGGAATACACCAAAGCTAATCGTTTATCCACCTGAGTCTGTTGAAGAGTTGGCTCTCTGGACTTGAAACATCTGGAAGACATTAGAGAGCTGTCAGAATAATTCAACTAACTGGGGATACTGATTTTAAATTCAGTCGCCTTTAGTCATTGAAAGATTATTTTAGTACTTCAGCTGAAAAGTCAAGCTCACATACAGTGGGAATGGAAGGTCTCTGTGTTTTTGTTCTCAATTCAAATGTTTCTATTTGGGTCATTGATATGAAATTCACAACAGCTGTAAACAACCCAAGTAATTCACACATACAAGAAGTGAAAGCAAATTAGTTCATGAATTCAAAGTTGGAATGACACCTGGAATAAGTATCGAACACACTTACAGAACTGTATTTAATAATTTGTGGTAAAACATTTCTTGGTTTGATCTACTTCAAGATGTTTCCCGTATGGAGAAACGAGTCACTAAAATTGCTCAGGTGTTTGGCGCACTCTTCTACACATACTGCTTCAAATCTAGAAGGTTCTCAGGATCAATTACAAGTTTTTGTTGCTGTGTGTTTGGAATTGTCTGGCATGTAATCCACTTTTATTTTCTTCAGATATTTTCAAGAATGTTCACAAGAAAGTACATTTCTCCATTAATAATTAAGTTGTTTAGTACAAAGATACATTTCTTTATATAATTAAGTTATGTGAAACCTGCCAGTACCGTATAGTTTGACAGTGATGTTTGAAGTTTTGGCAAGATGTTTTGGGGGTAATGTACTGTAATAATAATAATAATAATAATAATAATAATAATAATAATAATAAATTTTATTTAGAAGCGCATTTCACAGCACTCAAGGAAACTGTACAAATCAACCAGTATAACAAATTAAAACAGTACACATTAACAAATGCAAAGGAATAGGCAATCACAGTGAGTAAGTCGTCTTAAACAGATAGTCATTCTGTACCATTCTTCCTCCAAACATTGTGTGTGCAATGATCCCTAAGAGGTCAGCTATGGCCTCGGCTGACTATATTAACTATCATATTATTATTACAAGACTATATTCTCCCAGTTTTCACAGGCTTGTCCAAATCCTATGCAGCAAGTTTTAAACAAGCATCAACATGCTTTTTCTTCAGCTGTGGAGTGTTGTGCAGTGTGTGTTCAAAGAGGCAATTGCAGCTAAGATAATAACTTATTGTTTTCCCAGAAGAAACTACGACTTCCAGGTATTTCTGGAGCTCTCTGTGAGTGTTCCTTGGCTCTTGTACAACTATTTTGATTATTCTTTTGACTCCTCTGTCAGAAACTTTATGAGGACAACCTGCCTTGCCGGGTTAATAGTGAAAAAATTGCTCTTTCCACTTCAGGATTATTGCTTCTATGTGCTCACTGGAACATTTAGAGGTTGACAAATGCAGTTATCACCATTACTATTGGTGGGCTTTACAACAAAACGTTCTGTGAAAGTATGTATGCTGTATGTATAATACCAGCCTGTGTAATACATTGATGATAAGTTATCTACAAGGCAGTAGTTAATATTAAACCAACTAATATTGATTTGCACATAGAAGCAGGAATGTTTTCAACATACTGACATAAATGCAGCCTGTTTCTTGGCTTTCTATTGCTTTTTGCTCACCCTTATTTTCATTCTGTCCGATTGATTCTCTGAGTCATTCCAATTTCTTACTCATAACCTCATGTTTGGATTTCTTGCATATGTGGACTACTTGGGTTTGTTCACAACACCAGTCTTTTATTTATTTATCTAAACTAAGAAAAGATTTGGTTTATTTCGATGTGATAAGCTAAAATGTGATTCTCTAATTTCTGATACTTACCTGACATAAATAAGCAGGCAGATGAGCAGGCAGAGCCCAATTGCTGATGCAATTAGCAACCAGAATAGACATCCATCCAATATACCTCAAATAAGCAAAATTGGAACTTTTACAGCAACATTTAAAAACAATGTTGAGAATGTTCCTTATAATATTTAAAGAAATAATTATTATGTAATTTAAAAAAAAAAATACCTTTAATCCTAAGAAGGATCACTGATGATGTCTGATTACCCAGATCATTTGTAGTCACACAGAAATACTTTGCTTCCTGAGTGACATTGAAGCTGTAAACCTGCCCCACAGATACATTAATGGCTCCATCTTTGCTGTTCCTGAACCAGGTGAAGCTGGGAGGAGGCCTGGCTCTGCTGGAGCAGCTCAGCTCCACCCAGCTACCTGCTGACACCAAACCTGATGGACTGATGGATGCTGAGGTGTTTCTAGGAGCATCTGAGGAAAATGGGACACACATTAACCTTATTGATCAGAAAGAGCTGAACCATGACCTGCTGACAGGATCACTTACATGAAACACTGAGAGTCACTTCTGTCTCTGCTGTCTTGCTTCCTCCATTCACAGGATATCTGGCAGAACAGCTGATGTTGTATCCATCATGTGTGTCTGACAGAGTGATGGTCTCCTGGATTTTAGTTGTCAAGGTTCCATCTGTGTTTTTCTCTGTTTGTCTGTGAGAGTCTTGTTGGAGATTCCAGGTGAGTTCAGGAGGTGAGTGTGGACAGGGAGTCAAAGCTGAGCAGGTTATAGTGACAGACTGATGCTCCTTCAGATTTGTTAGACCACCTGAAATATTAATGCTTGGTTTCCATGGAGAATCTAAAATTCCAGATCAGAGACATATTTTAAACTTTTAAATTTACAATGAAATAAATAACGTATTCAGTTAGGCAACAGTGAACATGCTCTGGTTCTGAACACCTAAAATACATTTTAATTTTTCATTGATACTCTACACATCCAATAATTCAAGAAGTGATTAAAAACGGGATATCAATGCTGGAAGGCCTGGAAGGCCAAGGAGAAGCTGGGGTTTCACAAAAACAGTATAACACAGTAAGAAATTTGATTTCACGGTTCACTCTGACACCATTAACCTTTAACTGTTTACTGCCTCCAGGTGAGTGACTTCCTCCATCTTTATTTAAGCTGAGGAGTAGATGAACAACTGACTGATCAGTTTCTAGATAGGTAGAATGTACCTCTGGCAACCGGTTGCCAGATGTTGAAAATGTTAATATTTACACACTGAAAATTATATACCAGAGGTTTATCAGATGTAAAAACTTCAGTTGGGACCATAGTTGGGTTTCCTGTTGTTTTAGCAGAAACAAACTGAAGTCATTAGAGTAAAAAGAAGCAATAAAGTTTGGACTCTGATGTGTTCTCTGCTTTTGTTTAGGGTATTTTTCCCAATGAGATGAAGCATTTATTCATGCATAAACATTTAATGTAAAGTTTCATGAAAATGGCTGGGTAAAACGTGACTGTAAATTTTCCCTGAAATGATTAGAAGCACCAAAATAACCATTGGGTTAATTATAAAGTATGAAAAAACAAAATCTTTCAAGGTGATGCTTAAGAAAAGTTTGTCTTTTTAGGTACAAAACACAAACATGTGTCTCCCCCTCCTTTAAAACTTACTGATATGGTACCATAAACACTGGTTTATATCATACACATAAATATAAACTAAGCATAAAAGATAATCATGAACAAGTAAAGTGAGGCTTAATAAATTCAAAGTTGGAACCAATTTATTTCTATGACTTTGTGAAGGTGTGGAGAGTAAAAGTCTAACCTTGAACAGTTATGTGAAGAGGTTTCGAACAAGCTGTTGCCTTGTAGACACCGTTCTCGATTCTGAGGAAGTATTTTCTATCTTCAGTTGTATTTATATTAGAAAACAGAGTGGTGCAGTTCTTCTGACTCAGGTTTCCAATGATTGCTATTGGAAAGGTATTAAATCCCAGAGTGATGTCATAAATATTCTTAATTCTAGGAATCCATGCTGCAGAGGTTTTTGCTCCACTGTTAAAATCTGTGTTTCTGTTTTTAGCTGTGAAGTTACACGGGACTTGCAAACATGATCCATTCAGTGCGACAATGGGATCTGGTGTAGTAATGAAGGCGACAGCTGTTTTATTACCACAACCAGCCAAAACACCTGTAAAAACAGAATAAAGATGAACATAATTTGGAGTAAAATCTGCCTACAGAGAAAGCTCATGATCCCCAAACTCCAGTTTAGCTGCAGCATGTTACATGTGGAGCATTTAAACAATATCAAGATCAAATATTTTAGACTACAAATGATTTGTGTGATGTCTCTAAGTTCAAGGAAGTGAAAAAGAGCTCACCTGGAAGAAAGCAGACACTCAGTAAAATATTGACTGTCAGCATGTTCTCAGACAGAGCTGCCACCAGACTCTGATAGTCCTTTATCTCTCAGACTTGAAAGAAGATGGAAACAAATCAGTCAAACAAAACTAGGGTATTTAGCTTATATACCTGTGTGAAAAACTCTAAAATGTAAATTTAAATAGAGAAAGCAAAGTTTATTATACCAGAGAATTGATGAAATTGGATTTAGAAAGTTATTAAAATCATTAAATCAAAACCTTTTCAAGTGGAACACTTTTTTAAGCACAGAGAAATAAAAGGTTTTCAAAGATGAATTGAAATTGACATTTTCTTACCAAGTTACCAGTAAATTTCAAAACAAACAGTCTTCAGTTAAAAAATTCTGAATTTCATTCAATACGAAGCAGATCAAATAATCATCCTCTCTGTTGAAAAGCTATGTTCATGTAAAACCAGACAGATATAATCATGCTTCCTTCTTTTTTGAAAGAGGATGTCAGATATCTGCTCATCAAAGTGTGGCTCATGTCATCAGTTTTTCTTTCACTGTCTACTCAAAGGTTGCTCGAATAGTCATGCAATTTGCAGTGCTAGTTTCTAAGATGAAATAATTTCATATAACTAAATATTTTGATATATAACTATATTACAAAATATTTGTTTAGGCTAAAGGAAACCCTCAAACCTCTTGGTATATTGGCAAAAGTCTCTGTTGGGAAACTTGGCATAATTTCTGTCTCAGTTTTAGTTTGGAGCATATGTGAAGTTTTTGTTTTATTCCTTTTTTCATCATTTTTTTCATCATTTGAGAAACATTACTAAGCTCTATTGTGCCCCAGCTGGAAATAATTGTCTATGCTTTTATTTCATTATGGTTGGGTTAGTGCAATCCACTATGCACACTTCTAAGTAATAACCTACAAAGGTTGTAAGTAGATCAGAATGCTGATGCTGGGATTGTGACTTAATAATCCACCTTTTCACATGAATCCATTCTTAATGCATCTACACTGGCTTCTGGTTTGCATTACATATTGTGTAATGTATTACAGGCTCTTGGGTTTTTGCATCAGTTTGGTTTGAAACACTTTGCAACTTTTCTACATTGAAAGGTGCTATATAAATGAAGTTCTACTAAATTACATGAAATAACAGCTTGTACAGATCTCAGGTATTCAGGCTGTTGGTTCCAGAGCTTACAAGCATGGAAACTAAATGCTCCCCATCCTTGTTTAGTAAAATTTTAAAATGAAATGAGAATCATGCCTAACCAAAGAAACCAACTTCCTCTACTTACTTCAAAAGATCTTTTTTTTTTCTCAGTGCATTTTATTGAACTGCATTAGTTAAAAAAAAAAACCTTGATGTGTTATGCTAATTGTGAGTTATCAGATATAGAAATATTTAGCTTTACCTTAGTTCACACTTGTATGATAACGAATAACATTGCAGTCTATCAGCAGTAGACAGAGATGCTTCTATTTTCTGCACATCAACTGAACTTCCTCTGTTAGGGTTCAGAAGCTCAACCCTGACAGTATTTAAAGAAGACATTCTGCCTGATAAAGTGTAGGTAGATATACGTGAAATGCAATCACGAAAATCAAAATGATACTAAAACTGAACTGCTGGAGGCTGTGGATGAAACTAAAAGAAAACTGAAGGACACACCCGGAACCATGGACATCTGTTTATTTTAACGGAAAGTTTCATCTGTACAAGATGTATACGCGAAGAATTTGTTAGTGCATGAAAAGAGACAATGTATCCACATTACCAGCTAGAAATGTCTCTAGCCTGGTCCTGTGCTGTGTAATATTTGTGAGAGAGCATCTTTGCTGTCCTTCTTGTCACATGTGAGTCTTAAACCTGCATCAGGAGCATTGTGCTGTTCAAACAGATAAACTTTTCGTCAGAGTTTAGTACATTTACATTTAGAATCATAAAACACATATCTTAATGATATATTTTGTGCTTATAATGTATATTATGTAGTATTCATACAATTTTAGGATAAAATTATTTTTAGAACTCAATAACACTTAAAGAGCATCAACCTATTTTTTTTTTTCATTATTGCTGATCTGCAGGGTCAATCATAATTGATCAAATTAAAAAAATAGTGCGATAGTCTGATACCGAGCTGAAGTGGTTTAGATCTTAATTGACAGACAAATATTAGTTTGTGTCATTTTGTAATTCTAAACCTGGGCAGACAAAAATAAGTGCTGGTGTTTCTCAAGGGTCCATTCCCGAGCCACTTTTATTCAGAATCTATATGATCCTTTTACCCAGATTACAGAGTGCTACGACATCCCTCATGATGTTAGGCTATATTTTTAGAAAGCCTTGAACTCACGCTAGGTTCCCACACATTCTCTGAAATGGTATGATTTGTATTTATTCATATGTTATAGTAGAGGGGGGATGTCTGCCTGCTAAAATAGTCTGTAAGCTGTTCGTCAAGCAGTGGTCCTCCGACCAATTTAATTTCCTCTATTCATTATTACACTACCCAATACTTGTTGGACTGTTCATACCCGGATGTATGCAAAGATGAAATTAGCATTTTCCCATTTGTTTCTTTTAATGCAATGTTTTTTAAAGCGTAACATTTTTATTTTAATTTTGTTTTCTCTGTAAAGCACTTGGAATTGCTTTCAGTCCAAATGTTGCTAAAAAAAAAACAAAGTTGCGGGGCCTTGAAGGTCTCCAAAAAACAAACACCATCCCACCTTGTTTGCAGTATCTCTGTTATATAAATTGTTAGAACTAAAACTAATCAACTGTAATCCCAAAGTGGTTTTGACAATGTTAATTCAGTTATTTGTTTTCAATAAAATGAACAACCTTTAAGGGAATAACTTTTGTATCTTTATTCTTTATAAGGCAGGTCTGGGTTGGTGCACACTGGCATAATGATTAGCACTGTTTTCTTAGACCAATATTCCAACAGGTTAACAGGCCACTTTTATAAGTCCTTTGTTGTGAGCATGTGTGTGAGTTTGAATGTTATGTGCGTCTCTTTGCTGGTCCTGTCATAGACTGGTGACTTGTCCAGGATGTACCCCGTCAAGATGGCTGGTTCATTGTGTGCAGGATTTTTTGTATTGTTGTTCTTTGAACATGTAAAAACTAGTAAGAATCATTTTAAAATTTGTTTCATAATTGAATAATTCACAAACATTGTGTTGTTTTAGAAATATGATTTTCTATACCTACATAACATGATTTCAGAAGGGAAAATAAAAGAATTATTGTGCAAACAGCAAATCATTTCTAATTGTAACAGGAAAGATCATCTTTAACGTTACCTGTATCATCATGAGATCATGATTAGTTTGGTCTTACAATAACCTAAACATTAAATTCTTCATGCATTAATCATTAGCATATGAAATGTGACAGAAAACCAACAGAGTTCATGTTCATATTCTGATGCTTGGACTGAGAAAAAGGAAATAGCTTTTTTCACATCTTTTCATCACCATGACAAAGGATAATGTTTAAGATATGACTTATTATTATCTACTTATAAGTTGTACATATATTATTGTTGCCTTGTTAATTGTGATATATATATATATATATATATATATATATATATATATATATATATATATATATATATATATATATATAAAATTCCCTTCTCACGCTCCATGGGTGGTCTTTCTCAGCCTCTGAGCTCGGGTCCTCTACCAGAGGCCTGGGAGCTTGAGGGTTCTGCGTAGTATCTTGGCTGTGCCGAGAACTGCGCATTTCTGGACTGAGATGTCTGACGTTGTTCCTGGGATCTGTTTTAGCCACTGCTCCAGTTTGGGGGTGACTGCCCCGAGGGCCCCGATGACCACAGGCACCACTGTGGTCTTCACCTTCCAGGCCTTCTCCAGTTCCTCTCTGAGGCCCTGGTATTTCTCCAGTTTCTCGTGTTCCTTTTTCCTGATGTTGCAATCGCTTGGTATTGCTACATCCACCACAACGGCTTTCCTCTGTTGTTTATCCACCACCACGATGTCCGGTTGGTTCGCCATTACCATTTTGTCTGTCTGGATCTGGAAGTCCCACAGGATCTTAGCTCGGTCATTCTCCACCACCTTTGGGGGTGTTCCCCACTTTGATCTCGGGGCTTCCAGTCCATATCCTGCACAGATGTTTCTGTACACTATGCCCGCCACTTGGTTATGACGTTCCATGTACGCTTTCCCTGCCAGCATCTTGCACCCTGCTGTTATGTGTTGGACTGTCTCAGGGGCCTCCTTGCACAATCTACACCTTGGATCTTGTCTGGTGTGGTAGATCTGAGCCTCTATTGCTCTGGTGTTTAGGGCCTGTTCCTGTGCAGCCAGGATGAGTGCCTCTGTGCTGTCCTTGAGTCCAGCTTTTTCCAGCCATTGGTAGGATTTCCTGATATCAGCCACTTCAGTTATTTGTCGGTGGTACATCCCATGTAGGGGCTTATCCTCCCATGATGGTTCCTCCAGCACCTCATCCTCTGGTCCCCATTGTTTGAGACATTCGCTGAGCACATCGTCGGTTGAGGGTTTGACCTTGATGTATTTATGGATCTTGGATGTTTCATCCTGGACAGTGGCTCTCACACTCGCTAGTCCTCTGCCTCCGTCCTTACGGCTCGCGTATAGTCTCAGGATCCTGGTTTTAGGGTGGAACCCTCCATGCATGGTTAGTAGTTTCCGAGTTTTAACATCCATGGTCTTTATCTCTTCCTTTGGCCAGCTTATTATTCCTGCAGGGTATCTGATTACTGGCAAGGCATAGCTGTTTATCGCACGGATCTTGTTCTTGCCATTGAGCTGGCTTCTCAGGACTTGCCTTACTCGTTGGAGGTATTTGGCTGTGGCTCCTTTCCTTGTGACCTCATCGAGGCTGCCATTTGCTTGTGGTATTCCCAGGTACTTGTAACTGTCCTCAATGTCTGCTATTGTTCCCTCTGGGAGTGAGACCCCTTCTGTGTGGATGACCTTCCCTCTCTGTGTAACCATCCGACCGAATGACATCCCAATGTCAGTAGATGTCGGCTGTAGGATCCTGGTGGTGTGGATCAGTGAGTCGATGTCTCGTTTGCTCTTAGCGTACAGCTTGATGTCATCCATGTTGTAGAGGAGGTGACTGATGGTGGCTTGTTTCAAAGAAGGAAGGGTTGCAATCAAAAAGACCAGTACCCAAGCGGTACAGCCAGATGCCCATACCTGAAGCGCTCGAAACTGCCAAACAAAGGCTCCAAAGGATCACTGATGCTGAGTTGTACACCAGCTCATTGGTTTCCATAATGGTGTTGGTAGGGATCGTTCTCAATGCTGCATTCACATCTTCAATGAGACTTTCTGATGGTACTTCACTCAGCCGTTGTAATTGGCATCGGGATTGCCTGGTGTTCATTCGGGCCACAATCCTACCTCTCAGGTCAGTTGCTGGATCAGATCAGATCAGCTTTGATGGTTCGTTCATTATTGGGGCTGCATACCCAATCTCCAGGTGGGGAGTTGAAGCTAACTCCCCTCTGACCTGGCGTCCTGGCTCCCCCTTGCCGTAGCATTTGTGTTGTACCTCGTCTATCTGAAGTTGTGACAGCATTTGCCGTTTGCGGATGTTGGAACACTGAGCTACTAGTTGTTTGGCAGTTAGTGTTGAATGGGGATGTCGACGTAACCATTACTCCCACATTCTTTGCATGTAACCCCTCTGACTAGGGTTACTTGAGTAGTAGCATTCCAACAGATCCAAGTTTTCACATCTCGCCCAATTCCGTGTTGTTCCAGTAACCCATTTTTCGTGAAGGTGCCCTGGTTCCCCAGCACCTGACGCAGACCTTGTTTGACCGGGCGACGTCTGAGCCGGCATGGCATGTATTCCTTTGTCTCTCATCATGAGGTAGGCAGTAGCGCGAAGGATCTTGCCTAAGGACCCACACTGGATATCTCAACAAAGCGAACCGGCCTGGATTCGAACCCCGGTCTCCCGGGTGAAGCTCGGGTGACTTACCCATTGAGCTACCTAGCCGCTACATATATATATATATATATATATATATATATATATATATATATATATATATATATATATATATTTCTTTTTTTTCTTTTTAAGGAATTTTTTTGACTCTAGTGGCCTTTATTTGATAGTGAACTGACATGAAAGTGGGTTGTGAGAGAGGGGGAAGACTTGTGGCAAAGGTCAACGGGCCGGGACTCGAACCCGTGACAGCCGCGTAGAGGGCTGAGGTCTCTGTACATGGGTAGCACACTCTGCTGCTATGCCAACGCTGCGCTTGTTTATCACTTCTGAAGCTGTTGTGTGAACCTACATATCTTGATGCTGCTGTTACACCTGAATTTCCCCTCTGTGGGACAATAAAGGCTATTGTTATTCTATACTACTGTCTTCTTAACAGCAGATTTAATGTTTAGACATCTTGGAGAGAGAAAATTATTTAATACAAGTTGTTTTTGTAGATTGTAGTTAAAGTATCTTACACAACATAAAAGACAGAAGCAAAATAGTGGTTAACATGATGAAGAGACTCGAAAACTACACAAGTGATTACAACAAAGTTCTGAAACACAAACTAACCAAAGTCCTTTATTTTTACTTCAACTCCTCAGCTTTTTTTTGTACAACTGTCTGTTTTAGATCACACTACTTCTCTATGACACACTCAGTCTGCTTCAAAAGTGGGAATTCATAAAAAACACTGCTTTGCTTCTGTAGCTTCTTTTTTAAGATATGAACTTTATTTGTTGGACATTAAGCTGACATTTTTTTAACCAAGACCTGCAACATTTTCGGTCAAAATTATAGAGCTTTATATTATTTTACTCTCAAATCAAAGTGAATTATAAAGTTTCACTGACACTTAAAGTTTGGCTGTTTTCAGTTATCATTATTACAGATTTTTATATCTATGGATCCAAAAGCAATAATCTTCTCACATGTATTACAAAGGAAAGGGATGAATAATCCCAGGGAGCAACTAAAACCCCTCCACACTGTTAAATTTACCATATCATCATCTGTTCAGATCAGCATTATCATCTGTAATATGGCACTACTGTCTGGGCCAGTTTAAGAGTGTCTCCCAACCAGATTGTGAAACTAAACATGTCATTCCAGTATTTTCCCTTGAATTTACATGTTCCCATCTTAGGTTCTGCAAACTTTCTCATATAAATCCTGCTTCAGGCGTTATTGACTTCATTTTATTGTCAACTTCACATTTGCATTAAAAGACGCATGTTACAAATGTTACAAATGAGTGTGGACAGGGGGTCAAAGCTGAGCAGGTTATAGTGACAGACTGATGCTCCTTCAGATCACCAACAGAGATATTAATGCTGGGAGGCCAAGCAGAATCTGGGGTTTCACAAAAGCAGTAAAACATTGTAAATAGTCTGACACTTAACTGTTTACTGCCTTCAGGTCATTAATTTATTTTTTGTATCTTTATTGAGGCTCAGGAGTAACGGAACAACTGACTTATAATCAGTTTTTAGATAAGTCTCATCTTGTAACCAGTTCAAAAGTCTTTAAAACATCAATAATTACACACTGAAAATTATAACAGAGACTTATCTGATGAAAAAACTTCAGTTGAGACCATACTTGGATTTCCTGTTGTTTTAGCAAACTGAGGTCATTAGAGAAAAAAGAAGCAATAAAGTTTGGACTCTGATGTGTTCTCTGGTGTTCATAATATCAGACTGATTGCATCGAACTGGTAATGTGTGAACAAGAAATTTAAGTAGTATTCAAAGTGTACACCAAAAATAACGGCTGGAGAATTCAAATGAAAAAACCCTCTGAATGAACCCTCAAACCTGATGCACTGATGGATGCTGAAGAGTCTTTAAGACATCTGAGGAGAAGGGGACACATATTAACTTTAGTGATCAGCAACTGATTTGGGTCAGGGCAACTGGTTTTTAACACTGTGGCAACAGTATGTCGTTTTTTTGTTTTGTTTTGTTTTGTTTTTTTAAGTCACTTCATGATGACAAAATATCTTCTGTGACAATTTTGGTAAAAGCAAGCTTGGTTTTGTTTTCTAACTTAAATTTGGTCCGCATTATTGTGGAATTATGAAATAACCACATTTTGTGAAAAAGATCACTCCTAAACAACCTCCATTCCAATCTGACACATCAGTTTAAATGCTTTTTATTTTCATAACTTCTACATGTGGAATCTTCGTAACCCTATTCCTCCCCTTTCTCCTTCATTTCTCCTTGTTTTTAGGCAACGCATTTTGGGGTGGGGGAGAAGGTAGGTTCAGGGTTAGTATATTTACTTATAAAGTTGCCTTGAGCTCCAGGCAAATCTCAGAGTTGTCCTCAAACATTAATACAAATGTTACAAATAAAAACAAACAGTGCAGAAATTATAGAATACAGTTTAAAAGCATCAAGGCCATGAGAACATCCACTGTCGACAGTTTTTTTATTGCAGTCGAACATTCTTGAAACCAAGACAGGAAGTAAGATCTTTACACTGGTTCATCTTCAGACCAAAGACAAAATGTTTAGCTGCTAAAATTTGTTATTAATAAAACATGACACACATTTCCAGCTCATGGCTGCACCAGCTAACATCAGTTGTTGAGCACAGTCAAAAGAGGAAGTGATGCAACACAAAGGCTAACACACTCCAGTTTGTTATAAATTCACAGTTTCAAATACATACGTAGTTGTTACATTTTTCACATAAATCCTAAATATTTTTGGTTTGAAAACAGCAATAATACATTTTCTAAATAAAACAAGAGACAAATTAAGTCCATCACAGCAAATGGTTCTCTCAGTAAACATATTTCTAATATTTGTAGTGACACAAAAGTCAAACAAGATACCAATAACAACACAATGCACACATACAAAGAAATCCAATAAATGTGTCCATAAACTTGTCATATATTGTTGATTTGGCGGACCCAAATGCAGACATCAGCAGATTGTTGGTAGTAAAAAGATTTAATAATGACCAATAAAGAACAAATGCAAATAAAGAAATAAGTACAAGGAGCCACATTGAGAGCAACAGAAGAATCCAGCAAAGAAAAAATAAACCACTGCAGGGCTGTGATTAGTGACATGGAAACCAGTCAACAGAATGAATGGCAGCTGATTGGGAAGAAAACTGAGGAGCTGAGGATAAACGCTTAATAAATGGTAAATGGCCTGTATTTGTATAGGGTTTATCAAGTCCAGAGGACCCCAAAGAAATTTAGACTACATTCAGACATTCACGCAAACATTCATGCGCTAAAATCTTGAGATGTTGTTGCACACACCATGTTTAGAAGAAGAGTGGTTGTGCACATCACCCTAAAACACCATGCCCTAAGTTTGCAAGAGGGAACATTATGCAAACTTATGTCATTATGTCACAGCTTGTGCTGCTCAAAGACTTTATATAATTAACTGAAAAAATGAATGAAGAAATGCACCGGAATGTTCTTCATCAGAATCTGAAGATGAAACGATATGGATTTCCAAGCAAGACATTTGTTCCAAACACACACCCAAAGAAACTCTTGATTGGTCTCAGAAAGAGAAAGTAAAACTGCCAGAAAAGACTGGTCAATCACCTGCCTTCTGTTCCATTCAAAAGTTGTGTTTAGACGACCTGCCGAACCTTCAAGATTTAAAGACAGTTTGCGTGGAAGAAAGGGTCAAATATATATGTCTGTAAATACAGCAGCTAACAGTTCTTTAATGCTGGTGTCAGGGGGGCTATTTGCAAAGATAAAGCTGGAACTAAACAAAGTCTAAAAACTCTGTGGAGTTGGGTAAAATAAAGGTTTTACCTTTAACTGTTATCTGAAGAGGTTTGGAACAAGCTGTTGCCTTGTAGCCACCGTTCTCAATTCTGAGGAAGTAACTGTCTGCTTGACTTGTCTTTATGTCAGAAAAAACAGCAGTGCAGTTTTGTTGACTCAGATTTCCAGTAAAAGCCACTAAATTTGTCTTAACCCCTTGATTGATGTCAAAAATATCCTTTTTAATTTGGATCCATGCACCACGTGTTTCTTTTCCACTGTTAAATTCTTGATTTGCTTTCTCAGCTCTGAAGCTACGTTGAACGTGATCTATTCAGTGCTTCAGGGTTATTTGGTGTGGTGATGAAGAGGACTGGATTATTGGAACCACATTTTCCACAAACACCTGTAAAACAGATAAATGATGAGCATAATATGGAGAAACATCAGCCAGCAGAGAAAATTCATGATCCACAAACTCAAGTTCAGCTGTTACATATGTTACAGCATGTTACATATTACCTTTACACAATTTCAGGATAAAATATTTCAGACTACAAATGATTCATGTGATGTCTTCAGATGAAAGGAAGCGAACAAACAGCTCACCTGGAAGAAAGAAGATACTTAATGATAACATGTTGACTGTCTACATTCACAAACATAGCTGCTGTTAGACTCTTGCAGTCCATCTGTCAGACTGGAAACAAGATCAAAAAAATCAATAGACAAGACTGAATCCCAATAAAGCATTTACGATGTCTCATTAAATAAAAACTTGAGTCTAACTTTCCTTGAAAATGAGACAACCATACTTTATAGTGCCAGAACTTTTTCAGCAGAGAACACTGAACTAATTATAAGCTGGAAAAGTTAAATTCAATTTAATTTTCTCTCCAAATTATATGGCTGCCAAGATAAAATCTTGTGTTGACTCAGGTCATTTTTATAGTTAGACAGCAGGAGACCAAATAACAATCTTCTCTGTTTAAAAGTACTGTCATGTAAAAACAGGCTATTGCAGTCATCCCTCCTTCTTCTGTGAACAAGGATGTCAGGGCATCTTTTATTTGAAGTCTCCATGGCTGTTTTTATCAAGATAACCACACAGTCATAATCACACTGTGTCCTTTTTTCCATCTAACATCTACTCAAAGGATTCTTGAACTTTGGTGCACTTTGCACAGAATAGCATGTCCTGTGAGATGACCAACTGATATTTGCAAGATAAGTTGTTGATACTGATATATATATATATATATATATATATATATATATATATATATATATATATATATATATATATATATATATATATATATATATATATGTGTGTGTGTGTGTGTGTGTGTGTGTGTGTGTGTGTGTGTGTGTGTATATATATATATTTCTAGCAGTCCACATCCACATTTTTACAACACAAAGCCATAATTACAGAAACACAGACACACAGGAAATATTTAGTACAAAATATCGCAAGACTAAAAAAAAACGGTAAAAAAAAATTACTTTGTAAGAAATGCACTTGCTACATAGATTCCACTTTTGCTACCAATTGTTGAATGATGCCATGCCTATGGACCATGACTTAATTGTAAGAATTTGTGCAAACTCAAGATAATATCTAACTACATTAGGGGAGATAATCTTGCAAGACTCCCATGTCATTGTGTGCTCATGTTTGGCTTGGATTTACACACATTTTTATGTTAAATTCTCATATTTCTACTGTTGCTCTGTGAAAAAAGGAAGTTGCTATCTTCTTATTTCATCATCATGCAAAGGTTGATGTTTCACAAATGAGTCTTGATGATATACTATCTAACAGCAGATTTAATATTCACCAATCTAAAATGGTGAATCTTTCCATAAGGTTTCAGGTTTGACTGAATGTTTGTCATGTAAGTCAACTCATAATCATTCTGACAGTTCATAAAGAAAAAATCTAAACATTATTCTTTGAAGTCAAATGTCACCAACAAACTATTCTGGTGAATACATAAACATACAGCTATATCATAGAAATGAGTGGCAACATAAAATAATGGTGAAACACAAGAATTTTGTATTTCTGAAAAAACAAAATTCTCCCAGTTTTTAGAGAATATTTATGCTTTCTTCACAGAAAAAAATTACATGACATCATGACGTGCCTTGAAATCAAGAAATTAGAAAACTTAAATGATTGTTAACATCTATGCTTAAAAAATGGAAATGTAAAAATTTAAAAAGGACCTTTATACAAAGAATTTTGCAACACAAACCACTGACACAATGCTGCCAATGAACTAATCACATGACAGACAGAGTCCAGCAGATGGAGGCAAACGCACAACAGGTAAAAATCCTTCTTCTGTTTCTCTCAGGCATCCTGTTTTATTTGGAGTTTTCTGGAATTCTGCTCTCTTCTCTTGTATAGTAACGATACATGATATGCATGAACTATTTACCAGCTACTTTTTATGGTCCACTTGTCTTTTTCCAGACGACCAGGCTGCTGAGTAACAAGAACAAACTAAGAATTTTGGACTGTGGGGAAAATGTGTTACCTTTTTATTAAAAATTTAAACTTCACTCAGTTTTCAATTTTACTTAGGGGATGTTTGTGAGTGATGAAAAAAGAAATGCCTTGGAGATTTGAACTCATATTACACTGAAAAAATGCAATATGGAACAGTGGTGAAACAGATCTGTCTGGCCAATATGAATCCACAAGATTTACAGTTTTGGAATGGCAAAACCTGAAAAATAAGTAAGAAAAAAGAATAGACAAATAGCTTTTAAAAGTGACAAAATTTGACATAACTCTCGAGACAGTGGCAGTAATTTTGGGGAAATCCTAATCAAATTTTATTTTAGCTAAAAAAAACAAGCAAAAACTCCAAATGTCTCATATATTATTGAATTTCCTAAATTAACTGAATTCAATAAAGTTATTTGACAAAAATATCAGCTGTCCCTCCTCTCTGTTTCTCTTAACTTTCTTAATGTATACAACCTTGATCCTCTGTCTAATAGAAACACACCCTCACATGCTTACACAGGATCCATACCAGGTGCAATTTCACATGAGGAAGTACATTTTGTTCCAAAGCTATCGAAGAGAATAAACTCTTCCCACGCTCCTCGGCATTTGGTGGCAGCCTGTTATCAGCAGAGATCTGGCTGTTCCAGCTAGTTGCACACCATATGTCATGTCTCATTCTGTCAGCATGGAAATGCTAATTTGTTGCAAGTACAATGTCTGAGTCACAACAATGGAAGATTATACTATATTTCTGCTTTTAAAAATTGAAAGAAAATAATTGCCGAATAATTATCAGAGGAATTATCATGGCCTTTCTGTCATGACACTGCAGACTGCCTAAGAGGCACCCCCCATACCTTTGTCATATAATATCATATCATATACTTATATGATAAGTATAAGTATATGATAATATCATATCATATACTTATATGATATGATATTATATGACATGATGGCCATTAATGAGTTGTATTTCCTAAACCTAGTAACTAGTTATGTCACCCTTCACTGGCAATGAGACTGTAACATCACAACTGAACAATTTTTACCTACTCTTCTTTGCAGAAATGTTTTAATTCAGCCATGTTGGAGGATTTTGTAGTATAAAAGAAATATTAAAGATCATAGTACAGTATCTAAATTGGATTTGAGTCCAGACATTGGATAGGCCACTTTAAAATTTAATTTAGGTTTTTGTAAGACATAGCAAGAGGTGGCCTTGCTAATTTCTTGCTAACTTCTTGCTGCATAGCAAGTGTGATTGGGCTTAAGTTCCTGTACGTATAAAATTCTGCAAGATTTTCTGGTGGAGAGCAAAATTCCTGATTCCATCAATTATGTTAAGTTATCCAGGTCCTGAGAAAAGGAAGTAGCCCCAAACCCTCACACTACCGCTACCATGTTTGATTGTTAGTATCATGGTGTGTTTCTGTGTTAGCCTCAGGCCAGATGTAACATGACACACACTTTCCAAAATGTTCCACTTTTGTCTCATCAGTCAATAGAATATTTTCCAAAAAGTCATGGGGATCATCAAAATGTGAGACTCGCCTAAATGTTTACTTTTTTTATTTATTTTTTTTTATTTATTTATTTTATTTATTTATTTTTTTTTTTGGTAGGCTGTGGTTTTGGCCTTGCAACTCTCCCATGGAGGCCATGATGTCTAGTATCTTTTCTATTGTTAGATCTTGTACGCTGGCCTTAACTGAGACAAGTGAGGTCTGCAGTGCTTAATATGTTATGGGCTGTTTTGTGACCTCTTAGTTGAATCACCAATGGCTCTTGGAGTAATTCTGCTTCTCTGGCCTCTCCTGGGAGGTTCATTACTGCTGCATGTTTCTTCCAGTTGTGGTTCTCACTTTGGTTTGTTGAAATCCCAAGAGTAAATTGTAAAAGGCCTGTATTTTTATAGGTCCAGCGGACCCTCTGACCACCACCAGCAGGCAAGGTGGTTGAAGTGTCTTGCCCAAGTACACAACGACCATGACAGATGGAGCAGGGATTCATACCGGCAAACCATCAGTTGCAAGACAACACATTCGGCACTATCACCCCAGGGTATGGCTTTATAACCTTTTCCAGATAATGATCAATGATTTTGTTTGTTATATAGTTCCTGAAAGTTTGTACATGATGTGCTGCTTTTTGAGAATTTATGCCATTATATAATTTTATTTAAATTATATAATTAACTGGTCAGGAAATAATCATAGAGGTTTGGTTTGTGAAACTGAAGTTAACTTTCTCAAAAATGTAGCTTAGTAACAGTGAGTTCACATTTAACAAAGGGGGCACAATTCCTCCACAATTGCTTTTTCACATAGGAACAGGTCGGTTTGAATAGCATTTTCCATAAAAGAACATAATCTTCATTTGAATACTGCTTTTTCAATTTACTCAGGTTATCTTTTAACAAAATTAAAATTTCTTTGTGTGACAAAAAACAAAAAGTACAAAAAAAAACTGTAAGGCGGCAAAGAAGTTTTTTTCTTCTTTTTTTTACATCATGGTATGTAAATATATTTAAAAAAATTTTCCCTAAACTATGCATGTTAATTTCAAATTTATGGGGGCTAAATATATAAAAACTAAGTAAGTTAAAGCAGATAGCCAAAGTTGATCATTGAATAACTATAGTCTCTGCTGACAATCTGCTAAACAATCTTTAGCAGCCAGTGATGAAACAAATTAGGCAATAAACATGAAGTGATAATTGTTTACAAGTTTAATAAACACATTTCACATCATCATCAACAGGATTACTGCAACGTTCAAACATTATCATTTTTAGTTTCACTCTGGAAATTTGACAGAAAGTAGCCTACGCTGAGATTATAAGATAAGAGCAGTAAATACTTCAATTTGTTTTCAGAATCCATCTACCCTAGCCCCGTAGATTGTCATTATATGGCAATCTACCATAGATACTGTATCATTATATAGTTCTGGGTCAAATGATTCTGCATTGCACTATGGCCCTTAAGGTTTGATCATAACATAAAGTGATCAAATGGCCTGTATATGTATAGCTCTTTATCAGTCTTGAGGACCCCAAAGCGCTGCCAGGTTCCAGTCTTGTCTTCACACACACACTCATACGCTGATGGTGGCTTGCTACTGGATTGTAGCCACAGCTGCCCAGTCTCACAGAGGCAAAGCTGCTATGCACTGGCAGCAGCAGGCCCTCTTACCACCACCAGCAGGAAAGGAGGGTGAAGTGTCTTGTCCAAGGACACAACAACATAGGCGGACAAAGCGGGGATCGAACCAGCAACCCATGAAGTCCTACCACCATCCCCATATAAATGACATATACAGTTGAAACCAGAAGTATACACTAAATAAAAAGACACACATTTTTTCTTACTGTCTGAAGTTAAATCAGATCAAACTTTTCTCATTTTAGCTCAGTTAGAATTACCAAAATTATTTCTATTTGTTAAATGCCAGAAAATTCCGCGCAAAAATTTTTTAAAGATTGTTTTTTGTAACTTTCTTCAAGTTCAGAAGTTTACATACATTTGGTCAGTATCAGGGATAATTGTCTTTTAAACTGTATGACTTGGGTCAAACCTTTTGGGTTTCCTTCCACAAGCTTCTCACAATAGTTTACTGAAGTTCTGGCCCATTCTTCCTGACTGAACCGGTATACCTCAGTCAGGTCTGTAGGATGCCTCACTCACACACATCTTTTGAGATCTACCCACAACTTCTCCATAGTATTGAGATCATGGCTTTGTGATGGCCACACCAAAACATTGACTGTGTTGTCCTTAAGCTACTTTATAACCATTTTGACTGTATGCTGAGGGCTATTGTTCATTTAGAAGATCAATCTGCACCCAAGTTTTAACTTCCTGGCTGATGTCTTTTGATGTTGCTTCAATATTTCCACACAATGTTCTTTCCTCACAATACCATCTGTTTTAGGAAGTGCACCACTGCCTCCTGCACCAAAACAACCCCATAACTTGATGCTGCCACCCCCATACTTCCCAATTAGGATGGTACAAGCATTTCTCTATTTCCTCCAAATGTAGTGATGGCCATTATGGTCAAACAGTTCCACTTTTGTTTCATCAGACCACAGGACATGTCCTCAGAGATGAAGCTCTCTGTCTCTGTGTTGAAACTGCTACTGCAATCTGGGTTCTTATGTTTCTTTTGAAGTAAAGGCTTCTTCCTCACAGAAAGGCCTTTCAGCCCATGTCAGTACAAGATATGTTTCACTGTGGATAATGATACTGTCTTACCAGCTTCAGGAGCATCTTCACAAAGTCTTTGGCTTTTGTTCTGGGGTTGATCTGCACATTTTGAAACAAAATCCATTCATGTCTGGGACACAGAACCCATCTCCTTCCTGAACATTGTGATGGTTGGACATTCCCATCATACCTATACCTGGATATAATTGTTTGAACAGATTAACACGGCACCTTCAAGCATCTGGAAGTTGTTCACAAGGATGAACCAGACTGATGCACCTCCACAATTATCTTCCTGATATCTTGGGTGATTTCTTTTAACTTTCCAATTGTGTCAAATAAGAAAGTTATGAATTCCAGGTGTAGCCTTAAAATACATCCACAGGTGTACCTCCAATTAACTTAAATGTGTCACTTAACCTATCAGAGGATTGTGGAAGGAAACCCAAAAGGTATCCCTGATACTGACTAAATGTATATAAACTTCTAAATTCAAAGGAAGTTACAAAAAAAATCTCTAAAACATGTTCTCGCTAAGCTTTCTGGCATTTAACAAATAAAAATAATTTGGTAATTCTAACTGACCTAAAACATGAGAAGTTTGGTCTGATTTAACTTCAGGGAGTGAGAAGAAAATGTGTATGTTTCTTTTTATTCAGTGGATGTAAACTTCTGGTTTCAACTTTATTATTGCAGCCAGCAAAAACAACACATGGGGTAACTGATTGTAGCAAAGAAATAAGAGAGAGGAGACAATATAGAACTAATTTAAAACTGAGTACATTTAAAACGTAAGTAAATGTAATATAAGATAGATTATAGAAAAATAGTGGTAGTTTTTGAGACTTTTTAGGGATTTAAATTTACTGAACTTAGACATTTTATGACTTTTTAAGTCCATGTGGAATCCCAGCCATTTATTTTTTATCCATTTGTTTGTTTGTTTTTTCTTCAAAAAAGCTAATTGTTTGTTAAGTTTTTTTTTTTATTCACTTGGGCATAGAGATCCTCTGGACTGTCGGGTTTCAGTGTTGAACTGCTTCCTATGTCCGATGGCTTGATCTGTGCATATACTGCCTCCTGCTGTCCACTTTCCTGTGCTGGGATGGAAGAAGCTTTGGGTGTGTTCTGAAAGAAGTTTATCTTCACATATTGGAGTTCTTCTTCTGGATTATTGGCTCCTTTTTCAGCATAAACCTCTTCATCTTTTTGACTCTGTAAAAACAAATATATTGTTCATTTTGATTCTGTCACAAACCCTGAAATGAAAACTTCCTGCAGTACTGCACACAGAGGTTGAACATTTCCCCACCTGAGTCTGTTGTGGAGTTGAACGTTTGGACTTAAAGCACCTGGAAGACATTAGAGAGCTGTCAGACTATTTCTGCTGTGTTTCAGAGGACAACACAAAGACTGAGAGAGAGAGTTCAGGACTGATCTGAAATGGGAATTAAAGGATGAACATCATAAAGATCAGATCAGATTAAAATCCAATTGGCAGAGTCTGCTGATGACCAAAGGACACAACAACAAGAGGAAATACAATTTGTTCCTTTGGGAGAGAAACATTTTCATCTATATCCACAATTTGCGTGTAAATGAATAAAAGCTTGTGCTGATGTTACCACTTTAAAGTGACTCAAATCATTTTTCTCAAGTAAAACATGTAAACAAATTGTATTTTTTCCTTTTTTTTTTTTTCTATGAAAGAAGTGAAATTAGATGTGGGTTTTTTTTTTTGTTTGTTTTTTTTAAGCAAAATGTCATTCAAATTTGAGTAGACTTCAGAAATATCTGTAAAATCTAATTTGCCCTGAGTAGTCTAAAAATGTGAGAGGTTTTCATACATTACTGTCAGGATCCTGGGTTGTTCTGGGTTTGGGTGTCTCCTGGATTTGCATTTTGATCATGTATTTTTTAATTTTATTTTTTTTATTAGTTATTTGTTTTCTGTTCTTAATATCCTTGCTTTATTTTATGTCAATCATACCCAGCTCTTTATTTAGTTATGTTTGTAAATAACTGGTAATCATACTTTTGTATTATTCTTTATCACTTTTAGAGTTGTTTTACTTATCTCCCAGGTTTTGTTTATGATCTTATTTGCTCCTCTCATGCCATCTCTCTCTCTCCCTCAGCCTGCCTGTCTGGTCTTTCCTCACAGCTGCACCCTGTTTCCAATTAGCTGGCTGTTTTTTCTCAGTAATCAGCTTCCCTAATATTTAAGTTTCTTATTTTTTGTCATTAACTGCCAGATTCCAGTCTTGTCTCCTTCATGTTCCTGTGCAGTTTTTCTCATATCTCTAATAATATGTTTTTTTAATGTTTTTTTTTTTTTTTTGGGGGGGGGGGTGTGTCCTGTCCGGCAGTGTGGCACTCAGAATTGTCATCTGAATGTCAAGGTAAGGCCCGACAGATTTGCAGAGCATTATGGTTTTCGCCATGATGTTCCCTTGTTCCCTTGGTATATATTCATGAAACTTTATTAAAAATTGCTTTGGGTTTGTTTCAAATGTAATGGATACAAAGACGACAAGAAAAAGAAAAAAAGGGTGGGGGGAGAAAGAACGATGGAGAAAAGGTTTCAAGAGAAAAAAGGATACAGAAGTAGACTCCCCTAGCAGGGGCCCAACCAAGCCAGGGCACCCAGGCCCCAGGAAGCAGCCACCAGGGTGAGTCAGTACATACCCCGGCACCCAGCCCCAGATACCAAGAGCCACCAATGCATCGGTGGGCAGAGGCACCTGCCACCGGAGGGGAGTGTGACAGGGGGAAATAGACCCCACATTTTTAGCGGGGTGTCCAAGATGATCATCTTGGGCACCCCGCTCATCTCTGTTGGCTCTCTGCACTTGGGTCCTTCAACAACCCATGGCAATTACATGTAATAAAACAACAAAACACAGCTTAACTCAAGAACTATGTTAAGTTACAATCATAATAAAAAAAATCTGATCAGGCATCAACTTAATCAAATTTGTGCTGGGCTGTTTTACTCTAGATGATGTCTCAACTGAAAAATGTGAACTTGCATCATTGTTTTACTTAGCATAGCAGCTTATCTTAAACATCATATGAATCTGGAAATAAAGAATCAATTAATGATACTCACCAAACAGAGATCAGCAGACAGATGAGCATAAGGACAATGATCACAGAGAGAAGTGGAAATAAAAACTGAAATTTGTCTGTCCCTAGAAGAAAAAATAAAAGGTTACTTGACATCCATATTATGAATACATAACCACTGTAGTTAAAAAAGGAAAAGGGCAAAACATATGAAATGAAATTATCAACATGAAAGATTAGGAGTCATATGGACTAAGCCCAAAAGATTTTACAAGATCACATGACAGAGTTTTGAATACCACACATCAAATTACCATCAATCTGAAGAAGGATCACTGATGATGTCTGATTCCCCAGATAATTTGTAGCCACACAATAGTACTTTTCTTCCTCAGTTACATTGAAGCCGTAAACCTGCCCCACAGATACATTAATGGCTCCATCTTTGCTGTTCTTGAACCAGGTGAAGCTGGGAGGAGGCTTGGCTCTGCTGGAGCAGCTCAGCTCCACCCAGCTACCTGCTGACACCAAACCTGATGGACGGTTGAATGCTGAGGTGTCTTTAGGAGCATCTGAGGAAAATGGGACACACATTGGCTTTATAGATCAGAAACAGCTGAACCATGACCTGCTGACAGGATCACTTACATGAAACATTGAGAGTCACTTCTGTCTCTGCTGTCTTGTTTCCTCCATTCACAGGATATCTGGCAGAACAGCTGATGTTGTATCCATCATGTGTGTCTGACAGAGTGATGGTCTCCTGGATTTTAGTTGTCAAGGTTCCATCTGTGTTATTCTCTGTTTGTCTGTGAGAGTCTTGTTGGAGATTCCAGGTGAGTTCAGGAGGTGAGAGTCAAAGCTGAGCAGGTTATAGTGACAGACTGATGCTCCTTCAGATCACCAGCAGAGATATTAATGTTGGGAGGCCAAGGAGAATCTGGAATTTCATATTGAGGACATTTTCAACAGCAAGCACTTAATTATTTTCATACAACACACACACACACACACACACACACACACACACACACACACACACACACACACACACATATATATAGTGAATTTAAAACTTTGCATTTGCATTTGGAAAAACTGACACTGGATTTGGTTTGAAATTCCTGGAACCACAATTACTTGGGAGTAAGATATACAAGATATGACAAAACAATGCATTTTGAACCTTAAAGAATTGCTTCCCTTTTTGTAATATAAGAAAGAACACCTCATTTCACACCTTGTTCTCATCTAATTGGTGTTGTAACACAAAAATGCTGGACCACAGGAAATACAAAGCAAGAACCCAAATCATATTATCAAATAGTACAACATCTCCCACAGTATTTATGCTAACAACAAAACTTTTTATCTCTGTGTCACAGCATGACCCCTGTCCTCTACATTCAGTGAGTGAGTGTGTTTACAATCATTAGATCGGTTCACAGTTCCATCCACCTAAGTGCAGATAAAAAAGGAATCACTGTTTTAGGTTCCAAACAATAGCTGATAAACGTAAAAGTATTGTTGTTTTTTTCTGGAACAATCTTGACTAGGAACCTTGTATGAGGAAGCCGTCTTAAATCCAAAGCAGAATCTAATTTCACTGTCAACTAAACACTTCTGAAGTGTGAAAAATAAAACTCTTACCGTTAACTTTTACCTGAAGAGGTTGAGCACAAGCTGTTGCCCTGTTCGTCTGGTGTTCAAGCCTGAGGAAATAATTGCCGTCAAGACTTGTGTTTGTATCAGAAAAAAGAGTGGTACAGTTGTTCTGAGTCAGGTTCCCAGTAATTTCAATTGGATAGCTGTTAACTCCCTGTTCAGTTGTGTAGATATCCTTGTCACTTTTAATCCACACTCCTCTAGGTTCTCCTTCGATGGTAAATCCGTTCTGTTCTGTAAAGCTACATGGGACTTGCAAACAAGATCCACTGAGTGCCTCATTCGGGATTGGTGTAATAATTGAGAGACCTGGCTTTACATTACCACAATTTGCCAAAACATCTGTAAAAACAAACTACTGGTGAACATAATGTGGAGCATAGTCTTCATGGAGAGAAACTTTATTAATCACAAATGAAAGTAAATGAACAAAAAACATCTCACCTGGAGGAAAGAAGACACTCAGTAACATATTGACTGTCAGCATGCTCTTAGACAGAACTGCCATCAGACACTGAATGTCCATCATCCTTCAAACTGGAAACATGATGAAAGCAAGTCAGTTAAAAACATTATTGATAAATCATTTAGTTTCTTAACAGCAACATTTGCTTAACACCTAAAAAATACAATGTACTGTTGCATTTTGAGAGAACTTCCATAAGTCTATCAAACAAACACGTTTTATTTAATTGTCCTTCAGACTGAAAAGTTCCAAAAGGTCAAACACAGTAAGATTTTCTTACCAAATAAATCTGAATCCAAAGGAAAATCTGGTTTTAAATCAGGTAATTTATTGACTTCAGTCAGTCAGCAGATGACCTAATAACCATGTTATCAGTTTAAAAGTTTTTGACATATGAAAGCGGGCTGGATGCAGTTACTCCTTCTTCTTGCAGTTTTGCAACTGTCTTCTTGCAGTTTTGCAACTGTCTACTGAAATACCAATTAAATATTCACATGGGAAATTGGCAGGTTTAATGTGTTGTCAGGGAACTGAATTTTATTTTCTAAGAAATTTTGCACTTTAGCAGGACACTGTTGTATGGTTCCTTTTATTTACTAAAACAGAAGTAAAAATATGAACATAACTCAAATGTTGGAGTAACTTCCTGTGGTTTTTCTGAATACTCTACTATATGTTCTCACAACACTTTACAGAACTGCATGAAACAACTTTTCATCATTTATATGTCACATCAGATATACAAATATATAGGCTTTCCACAGGACCAGGAGAAACAAATAGTTGATAAAAACCCTCTATTTTTGGATGATTTTGTATCAAGACATGACCAGAATTTAATAGTGGTTAATTCTGAAAATATGCTGGTCAAGACTTTGAGGACTTAACAGACTCTGTTAACTTTGTTTAGACTGTCAGTGATGCCACCTAAGAAAGTGGAAATACATCAGGTGAGGTTGAGACTGCCAAAGCCAAAGTTGGAGCTTTGGTTAAATTGCAACACTCTCGAGTCATTAGAAGGGAGTGCAGGAGAATAAAAAGGAAATGGAAAAAAGCCAGTCTTTGAGTCTCATTTAAAATCCTAAAGGAAAGCTGGAGTTGTTATCAAAGAGCAGTAAAGGCTGCTAAAACTAATTATTTTTGTGAGATTATTGCTGCCACCTTGCACGACCCTTGTGTTCTTTATAGCACACTAGAACTAAAATTTTGTTTTAACTGTGAATAAACATGTTCTTTGGCAAGCCATGAATAAGACAAAAATCTGAGGAAGCATTTTATCGCAAACAGCCATTAAACTGAAATAGGATGTTCATCAGTTGGTCATGGACTGTATATGGTGTATATGGATCAGAAATGTTTCACAAGGAAACATGACAGAGTGTTATTCACATCAGCTTAAATCAACCAGTACCCTAAAATAAGTGAGTCTAACCCCATCATGATATAGCGGTGACTGGTATCATGTTGTATTATATTTTACACCTATATATGCCTCTAAAGTAACTTGGATTGTTGGCAGTGTATTGAGATATACTTATTAGTCACAGACTAGAGAAACACACCCCTAGTTTGTGCATTTCATTGTGTGTAGTAGGACTTGGGGTGGTTAAGGCTGAGTCTTGCCCTTGGCAGCATTCATATGAAAACTGAAACTGCTGTCTGTGTTTTTCTTTAGGTTATAATCAGATTCATGGGCTAAATAAAGCTCCTTTTTGGGAAAACTTTTTACTGGTTCCAACTGGGACAATCCTGTCAAGTGAAGTCAAGTTAGTTTATTTGTACAGCACATTTCAGCAACAAGGCAGTTCAAAGTGATCTACATGATAAAAACATAACACAACAATGAATTATGCAAGCAAACATTACATTTTGTCAAATACCATCATCAAAATAATCAACAATCATCAAAGATACATTAAATATATTAGTCTATATTCCAGTTATTAATCAAAGGCAGCTCTAAACAAGTGGGGGTTTAAGCTTGATTTAAAGGAACTCAGAGTGCCAGGTTTTTTGCAGTTCTTGGGAAGTTTGCTCCAGATTAGAGGGGCATAAAAACTGAAAGCTGCTTCTCCATGTTTGGTTCTGGTTCTAGGGGATGCAGAGTAGACTGGAACCAGAAGAGTGGTCTGGAAGGTTGATATGATAGATCTTTAAAGTAATTTGGTGCTAAGCCATTCTGTGATTTATAAACTAACAGAAGTATTTTAAAGTCTCTGAGCTACAGGGAGCCAATGTAAGGACTTTAGAACTGGGGTGACGTGCTCTATTTTCCTGGTCTTAGTGAGAACACAAGCAGCAGTGTTCTGAAGACACTGTTGCAGTAATCAGTGCGACTAAAGATAAATACATGGATGAGTTTCTCTAGAACTTGCTGTGAAATTAATTCTTTAATCCTGGAAATGTTCTTCAGTGATAGAAAGCTGACTTTGTAATTGTCTTTATGTGTCCCTGAAGGTACAGGTCTGCATCCATCAATACACCTAGATTTCAGGCCTGATAAGTTAACTTCTGACTGAAGACTGTTACTGGATAACAGCCTCATAACTATCATACATGACTGTAATGACATGCCAACAGCTCAATATCGAAGGACAGAGACGATACTTCACAGTAACATTGGATAACACAATCAGTTGTTGGCGAGCACTGGTAATCCGCCTAATTTGCTTTTGCCCCTTGTCTTCTCTCTGTCTGTAGTTAGATAGCTGGGCAAAGAGACATTAGATTCAGGGATATGATCCTTGCCAATTGTGGTCAAGGGAAAAGATGGCTTGAACTTTCTTCTTCTCTCTCTGCTCTAGTTCTGTTCTGAATCCATGAAACCTCTTTTCAATTCCTCCACCTCGCTGGCGTGGTTATGCATCATAACGGTCTGAAAGTAAAATAGGTTGGAGCAAAGAATCCTTCCAACAGCACAGCATTCACAACCAGAGGGTTAGTTGTCGAAGAAAACAATGCCTCGAAAATGAATAAATTACAGCTACTATAACAGAGCTAATCCAACATGCAGCCACCACAAGTGGTGCAAATCTAGACACAATGAACAGCCAAACACAATTTGAATGTCTCTGCTATTTATTTAGCATAAAATGGGTTTTATTCATTTTTATGCGTTGTTGCAGTGAAAGCAACATTCAAAGGATAGCAAACATTTTAATTTGCTTCTGTTGAACAAAAATGCATTTAAATATGTGCATGCATGGATGAATCATTGAAACAAAACATTACAAATAATAGATGTACGTGATACAGAAGGGAATTCTCCATCGTAGTGATACTGACATCTTTAATGTAATGCAAACACCAACTCTTGACACTTAATAATAAAAAAAGATGTTCAGCATAAAATATTGAGAGTTAAGCTAAACTGAAATGTTGTCATACCTGAACTACAACTATCCCTAACATATTTCCAATGTATTATTTACATTTCTTTGCAATAAACATCTTACACAGTGCTAAAAGACAAAAATATTTGAATCTAAAAAGATAAACTGGTTGACAAAAAAGATCAGGGGCTGTTTTCTCAGTCCTCTCAGAGCGCTTCTGTCTTAGCTTAAAAATTCCTGCCACACAGTCCCAACTTAAGAGTGATTCAGTCAGCTGCTGAGAGCAACTCTGAGTGAGGATAAGTTCCTGTCTTACTGAGGAGGGCTGGTTGATCTCGTTGCTTGTGACACTACTGTCTCCTTGGGACAGTGATTGGTTCTTCTTCTATCTTTTGTTTAATGACAGTTGGCACACAACTTAATGAAGCATTACTGCCACCAACTGATAAGGAGGCTGGACCAAGCTTTCACTTCTTGAGTCTTTCTAAAGTAAATCAATAAAGTCTAGTTTTGACTTTGGTTGATACATGAATCAAAATCAAAAAAAGTGTGTCATGATGATGAGACTATCCAAAATTGAATTAATCCCCACATTCCTGCATCAACATGCAGTGCCTGCAGTTGGCACAACTCTGTCCATTTCACAGAGAATATCTCTCCTTTCTGTTGATCTTTCCACCATCTTCCCTGCTTAAGTTGAGACACTAAAACTCCTCCTCACTACTCCTAACATTTTGTCACATTAAGAGCTCTCTTGAGGCCTATGGTGCTTTGTGAATAGCTTTGATCTTATCGAGTAAAATTCTAAAATAAAAAATGTTAAGTTCCAGAAATTCTTAGAACTTTCCTAGGAGCTACTTTTAGCTCCTTTTTTTTTTTTTTTTTTTAGGATTCTTTGAGAATACGGGCCCAGATCAGATTATTAATTTGTGTTTACTTTAAATTTTTAAATCAGTTTATGATTACATTTGATAACTAAGAATATTTACAGCCACATAGTAATAAATTTCTGCCTGATCTTGATTCTATAAACCTGTCCTACGGATACATTTATGGCTTCATGTTTCATGAACAAGGTGAAGCTCCAAAAGGAAGGCTTGGCTCTGTTTGGAGCAGTTCATTTCCAGCCAGCTAAGATGAAGACTTGGTTTTTTGAACTCTGTCAAAAGGATTTTAGAACATCACTGGCTTTGGCCTTAAAGTTCTGAATACCAGTTAGTAATTACCTCCAATATTAAGAAGGACCACTGATGACCTCTGATTACCAAGATCATTTGAAGCCAGACAGTAATGTTCTCCTTTCTCAGTTGCATCAAAGCTGTAAACCTGCTCCAACAGATGCATTAATGGCTCCATGTTTGCTGTTGTTGAACCAGGTGAAGCTGGGAGGAGGCTTGGCTCTGCTGGAGCAGCTCAGCTCCACCCAGCTACCTGTTGACACCAAACCTGATGGACGGATGGATGCTGAGGTGTGTTGTGTTTAGCAGTGCACTTTTTGTGGTTAGCAAGTTTTACTTCTCAGCAATCCTTTGGTCAAAAAACAGAAGCAAAATGACTAAAGGTCATAAAAATAAACTCAAACTATATTTGCTTGTCTTAGAGTGAACCTCTTAAATCTGTTTAAAAAATAAGAATTTTATTGTGCATCAAAAAGAGAGGCTAACTGCATCATGACACAGTGGTTGGCACTGTTTCCTTGCAGCAAGAAGATCTTTGGTGTGAATTCCAGTTTCAGCTCTTTCTGCATGGAGTTACACTACACATTCTCCCTATGCAGGTGTGGGTCTTTCGGGAAACAATACATGTACAATGAAAACAGCTTGTGTCTGTCGCTAAAGTCTCAGAAGGATCTGGAAGTACAGCTTATAGACACGCTTGCTGCTCTGAAGTACCATGACTTTCCTTGTTTAATGTTGCTCGAATACATGACTGTTCAGATAACTGATTATTCTGAATTACCCTTTGTTGACTGCTCATGAACATTTGTCCTGTGCAGATTGAACAACCTCACCTCTTCCTTAGCGTTCTTTCCACCTACAAGAATATTTTCTCACTAAGTAATAGATCACAGTTTACCACTGAGGGATGAACAGTTTCCACTACAACACACTTGTCAACTGAGGGCAGAAAAATCTAAAGAAAAGAACTGGAAAGAGAGAAAAAAAACTATTTTTCACCAGAATATTAGTGGAGTTTTTGTATTCTTGTGCCATTGGAAAGATAAATGATATAATATGGGTTAAAAGTCAATGTATTAAAAACATGATGTAAAGTCTATCAAACTTATCACCCAGGACAAATCCACCAAAAAGCCAAAACAGAACTAAGATGTCATCAGGGACACAATGATAAAACTAACTAAACCAAGTACGATGGAGGACGGGAATAATAATGTGCTGACATAATGTAAAGATAAAAAGTACATGTCTGTGATCACACAACAGCAGTTATTGTTTCTTCATTTCAATGTAAATATCCTCAGGGCAATCAGCGGTCTGAATTGAGTAGTTTCCTGCCTCGAACACTTTGACCTGTGCAAACATTGTCTCCTCCTGTTGTCCATCCTTCACTGAAATGAACGAAGCTTCTTGTCGTCTCTTGAAGAAGTTCATCTCCTCATAATGGAGTTCTTCAGTTTTATTAAGAGGCATTTGAACAGCAACCTCCTCATCTGGTTGAGTCTATGAAAAAGGTGGGTTTTTTTACTTTGTGCTGATGCTGTCATAAACTAGTGAAAAATATGAAATAGTGCAGTGCTGTTTGCACAGTTTATATACCATTTACCCACCTGAGTCTGTTGGGGAGTTTGGTGTTTGAACTTGAAACAACTGGAAAATATTGAAGAGTTATCAGAATAATTCAGATTTTTAAAATTTATTTATTTTCACAGCCTGTCTTTTTCCTGAGACATGTCCATGCATCTCAACTACATGTAAATGTGGTGAAAGACAATGCCCAGGGTACCATAGACTGGGGAGTGCATTACACACCTACAACTACACTTGTGGAAACAGCTTGTTCATACTCACCAAACTAGGAAAGCTAAGCAGATGAGCACAATGCAAATGGACAGTGAAATAACTGAATGAAGTGGCTGCATCCTTGTTTCTGAGAAATTGAAACACAGTAACAAACAGAAAGCAAATAGAGTGAACAGGTATAGGACAGAGAAGGGTCTACTGTGAACAATAAAACAATCCGTCTTGCTCCATATCTTTGAAAAGGAAACAATGATATGGAAAAGCATTTAAAGAAAAAGAAAGAAATAGAGATGAAACTCAAATTTTACCTTGATTTTTCAAATTACTCCATGATGATGTTTGATTACCAATAATATTTGCAGCCACACAGAAATGATTCTCTATATCTGCCATACTGGTCATCTGGAGTCTGTAAACCTGCCCCACAGATACATTAATGGCTCCATCTGTGCTGTTCCTGAACCAGGTGAAGCTGGGCGGAGGCTTGGCTCTGCTGGAGCAGCTTAGCTCCACCCAGCTACCTGCTGACACCAAACCTGATGGACTGATGGATGCTGAGGTGTCTTTAGGAGCATCTGAGGAAAATGGGACACACATTAACTTTATAGATCAGAAAGAGCTGAACCATGACCTCCGGACAGGATCACTTACATGAAACACTGAGAGTCACTTCTCTCTCTGCTGTCTTGTTTCCTCCATTCACAGGATATCTGGCAGAACAACTGATGGTGTATCCATCATGTGTGTCTGACAGAGTGATGGTCTCCTGGATTTTAGTTGTCAAGGTTCCATCTGTGTTTTTCTCTGTTTGTCTGTGAGAGTCTTGTTGGAGATTCCAGGTGAGTTCAGGAGGTGAGTGTGGACAGGGAGTCAAAGCTGAGCAGGTTATATTTACAGACTGATGCTCCTTCAGATCAGATGGAATAATAATTCTGGGACTCCAAGGAGAATCTGGGGGGGGGGGTTACATCAAAATAACAACACATCCAACAAAAAAGAAATAAAGACTGATCAGAAAAGTTAGAAAGTAAATGGGTGCAAATATGATCTATACTATTAGAAGTCACAGAACATGAAAAATAAAAAGTGACCCAAGGTGTAGGAAAACAAATCTGTTGCATAGTCACCAGAGCACAAAGAGGCTCCCAAGAGCTCCTAAATTCTCTCATAAAACAGAGTTACAAATACAGTATATCTAATAACCCAAAGGAAAGGTTTCCTAGTTATTTCTTTTTTATCTGATTTATTATCTGCTTTTGTATGCATGTAAGTCTTTGCAAATATTCTAAATAGTATATAATATTTTTTTTCTGTTTTTTATGTTGTTTTTTTTTGTGTGAAAAAGATGCTAAATTTAGCTAAATTTTAAATTTTCCACTCAAAAAGATCACCAGATGGTATGAATTGGTCAGACCTGGAACTTGATCCTGCAATTATTTCATACATGTCATGTGGAACATGTAAGGAGACCTGCACAGTTTTTTTTCTGTTTGTTTAAGCAACTTCACTGAGCAGATCAGTAAATGCACATGAAGCTGCTATGCAGTTCTGCTGCAGCAATGAATAAATGTCCAAAATAATTAATACTTTTCAGCACAGTCTTAACTTCCTTGTATTTATGATGTGATGAATTGACAGTTCTGACTGATAATTCTAAGTCATAAATAACCAACAATAGGATTCAGAAATAGAATAAAATATTTAAAAGAAGTTATCTTACCTTTAACTATTATATATAGAGGATGAGCGCAGCCTGTTGCTCTGAACAGCCCCATCTCAACTCTGAAGAAGTATCTGTCTGTATAGCTTGTGTTTAAATCAGGAAACAGAGTGGTGCAGTTTTTCTCTGTAAGGTTTCCTCTTATTTCCAGTGGATAGGTGTTAACTGACTTACTGCTGTTGAAAATCACATCATTTGGATTGGAGGCAAAATCTAATTCATGTTTCATCCAAACTCCACAGATATTTATGCTCCTGTCAGGTGTTGTAGGGTTTGTAGTGAAGGTACACGGGATCTCCAGACAAGATCCACTCAAAGCTTCAACCATCTTTGGTGCAGTGATGTTGAGAGCTGCTGGGTTGTTGCCACAGTAATGAGCCAAAACGTCTGTAAAAACAGAAAAATGATGAACAGAATGTGAAGCAAAATCTGCCTGCAGAGAAAGCTCATGATCCCTAAACTCCAGTTCAGTTGCTGCATGTTACATGTGGAGCCTTAAAACAATATCAGGATCAAATATTTCAGACTAAAAATGATTCATGTGGTGTCGCCAAATGAAAAGAAGTGCACAAACAGCTCACCTGGGAGAAAGAAGAAACTCAGTAACATGTTGACTGTCAGCACGTTCTCAGACAGAGCTGCCATCACACTCTGATAGTCTTCCTTCAATAAAGATAAAAATGCTAACACATTTTATCTGAACATTTACATTATCTTATGTCTGTCTTGTAATTCATACAGTACAACCATAAACTTACCTTCCACAACCTGTGCTAATTTGCTTGTAACATTTACAAATTAACTTTAAATCCTCACTTTGAAAACCTTTAGTTTAGAACATCATCAAAAGATACATCTTCTTTTTAAGATTAAAGAATCTCAGTTTGAACATGTTTCAGTGTGGAAATTAAAACACCATCTTACCAAACATCTACAGCTAAAATGATAAAAGTTCAGATTTCAGAGCAGATAATGTGCCCATTTAAGCTGATCAGCATCAGAGCCAACAACCAACCTCTGAATGTGTTGGAAAGTCAGACAGACTTATTTTTATTTATCTCTCTTCTTCACATTCTGACCACATGAAAGAGGAAGTTACCTTTTTAACATCTTGCCGTTGCCATGGTGTTACCTTAAAATAGATTTTTAAGTCAAGTCAAGTCCGGTTTATTTGTATCGAACATTTCAGCAGCAAGGCAGTTCAAAGTACTTTACAACATAAAAACATAAATCAACTATACATCAAAATCATCGAGTAAATATCAATGCATCAAAATCATAAAGATCATCAAGCAAATATCAAAATCAAAATCTTCAAAGTTTAGTTGCACAAACTCACTTAACTGTCTCCTCAAAAGTAGATTTAATATTCAGACATTCAACAAGCTGAAGAAGATATTAGAATGAGTATTATGTGAATGTTTTCTACTCTAAAAATTGCTTATTGACATTGCAATACAGGTAAAAGAAAATCTTTCTATAACTTGCTCATTTCCATCTACATGTTGCAGATAACTATGAACCTCATTGCTGCTCAAAAATTCAATGAAAAATCAGACAGATTTGCTTAGAGAGGTTTGTACATAGTCTGACCATGTGAAAGATGAAGCAGACTCATATAAACATTTTGGTGTCAAGATGTCTTGTTGAGATAACATCTTGACACAAAAATGTTTAAGACTTCAAAGTCTTCTGTGAACAGTAATAGCTTTTCATTAGTTTTTTTAAGAGTCAGTTTAAAAGAGGGATCCTTTTTGCAATGTGTTGTGTGAGTATTTTTATGAATGTTATTATTAATATTACTATTGTTAGTGGTCGTAGCATTGTAGGCTCATTTTTAATGAGCCTATAATACATACAGCACAGAGAAAACTAAATGAGAATGCATGATATAAAGTTGTTGTAATTTCAACTAAATAGAGGAGCAGATAGTTTACCCTGTTGAGGAAAGAAGGATATTATTAAGGTGCAGAAGTTAATTAGACTGTAACAAGTGCACTGCACTGCACAACTAATGCGCACATAGCCCTGCCCTGCTCTGCTCCCATCAATCACACATCCCAGAAGATTTGTACTTTACTCAACCTGCAGTTACAACAAGCGACAAAACAGAGCTAAGTCAGCAGAATGCAAAGCCAGAGGTCTGGAAGTATTTTAGTGGTTAAAAATGAAATGTCAGGTTTACTTCAGGCTCAGGCCTCTAATTAGAATCAGTTAGGCAGGTTGGATCAGGCTCAGGCGCAAATGTCTATGGGCTCGGGCCAGATCGGGTTGGATTTTTTTTTTAGGTCCAATCTAAACTCTCTCATCACCTATTGTCATTTTCTTCTACCTGATATAAAAACAGCTCAGTTGGGATGTCTCACCAAAAAGTTGGAAAGCATTGTGAGAAAACAGTGTTACATCGCAAGTTTACTTCTGCACCGTTGGAACAAACTCTGTGATCTCTTGCTCTTGAGTCATACCATTGTGTTCACTTTTTCCATGGTCAGAAACGCCAGCATTTATAAAACTCTTGGTTTTACCAGTGGTAATCACCCCCAATATAGTACCAACAGGGGCATTTTTAAGGTCTTAAATCATTAGTGTAGGCCCTAAATAGCTGCATTTCCATAAGGCACTAATTTAGAGTTATACTAATATGGGACATTTTTTTTAAGATCTCTGCTTTAGCTAGATTTTGATTAAATCTAAGTTATTGTAAATAAATAAATAGTCAGAATTTCTGATCATTCCATCCGACAAACATTTTTCTTAATCTTAGAGAAACCAGGTCCTCTTATCCTCCAAGCCTGACTAGATGCAGGTTTGCTGAAGCACACTTCCAGGAATCAGCCCTCCAGAGGCGTCCTGCAGCCAGCTCTCTGCTACACCCTCTGGTGGAGGTCTGAAGTACAAGATGGAAGAAGGGCAACCACACACAACATCCCTGAATTCTGACAGTGACATTCATGGGTACCACTGTACCTCGGACCAAAAACACATGCACCAGCATTCACAGTGTATCTACCACAAAGGCGTGCAGTGCCATTGAGTCAACAGATCAACAGCTAACTTAACAATATATATTTACCTCATTTTGATTTTTCCTCTTGGGAGAGGGTTTGCACTGCCTGATTGTTAAACATGCAACTATTTTTGCTCAAAATAGAAAAACAGAGAAAATCAACAAGCTATTAAAGCAAGATATTTTTTGTAAATCAGAATGATGTGATTTTATTAAGCAAATTACGAGCTTGAGTAGTTGTGGTGACCTTGTGAGGCCATTCTTTGCCGCAGTGAAATTTTCAGTTTGGCTTTTCCTCCCCTTCCATCCTCCTCACAGTTTGGATGCAGAAACATGGGTACTTATTCACTTTTATGGGTCACAGTTCAAGACAAACATTTATGCTTTGGGACTGTAGGAGGAAGCTGGAGTACCCAAACATAACCCATGCACTGGGAGTACATGCGAGCTCCATACAGAAGGACCCCAGGCCAGAATTCAAACTCAGAACTGTCTTGCTGCAAGACAACCATCTTGCAGTCTTCAAAGCTAACATCATAGTTAAAATCTGACAAATAAAACAAAAATAAAATGATGTTCGTTAAAGTAATTTGATAAATCTATTGGCTCAACCCTTTTCACTTTTTGCTGGGATTCAAACTCATAACGTTCTTACTGCAAGGCAACAGTGTTAACATCTGTACCATAATAATGTCCCTCAAAAGAGACCACTTTCATTACTGTAAAAACTACTGCAGGGCATCTGAATTTTCATGTGTTACTTTATTGTACTGTTGGCTGTGTTGTTTTAATTGTGAAGATGTTTTAAAATTAAAAAAAGGTCACACACTCTAATATTTCATTGGACCACCTTTAGATTTAACTATGACACATATTTGCTGTGAGATTGTTTTAATAAGCTTCTGCAATGTCACAAGATTAATTTCCATCCCATTAATTTTTTTATACATGTTTTGAGTTGATGATTGGAGAATCCGTCCACTGTGCAAAGCCTTCTTTAACACATCCCAAAAATTCTCAAAGGGTAAGGTCTAGATTCTGTGAAGTCCAACCCTTGTGTAAAAATTATGTCTCACATTCACTCCCTTTACCACTCTTTGATCCCAACAATTTCTGGCATTGTTATCTTGGAATTTATCTATTCCAACGGGGAATCAAAAATCTATTGGTCATTCAGTATATTCATTTAGTCAGCTGATCTCATTCTTTAGGCCCAAAATGTTGTTGAGCATGGACCTGACCAACTGCAGCAACCTCAGATAGCCCTGCTTCCACAGGCTTGTATGCCACTAGGCATGATGGGTACATCCCTTCATCTGCGTCTCTTCTCACCCTGATGTTCCCATCACTCTCGAACAGGGCCAAACTGGACTCATCAGATCACATGACTACCTTCCATTGTTCCAAAGTCCAATCTTTATTGGAAGTTAAAGCGTTTTCCTCTCTGATTAGTGATTTTGTTATGTTTACACAGTTGTTCAGTTCCAGTGTCGTGAGCTCACTTTGCATTTTGAGTGGAAATGTTCTTACTTTCACTATTAAACATAGCCCTGAGTTCTACTGTTGGTTTTCTTCGATTTTATTTGACCAAATTTTTAAGTAATCACAGATCACTATCATGCAGGATTTTCTTTTTGTACCGCATTTCTTCTTTTAAAAAATTCCTTTCATTCCAGTTTTCAACAATGCATCGGATAATTCCCAATTTTAGTAGTTTCTGCAATCTCCTTCGATGGTTTCTCTGCTTGATGCTCATAAAGACATTCACTCAAGTAAAGATTTACTTAAGAGCTGAATATTTGACTTATATAAATAGATACTTGCGGAAAAAACAATGAGTAACTCATTTAAAATGAGTTTAAAGAACAAAATAAAACACAAATCATTAAAAGCAACTGAAGATAATCTGCCATTTCCACATATAGTATCCCACTGAGCTCCCATTGTTAAATAACTCAAAAAGCTCATACTATGTTATACATGTATAATATCAAGTTAGTTTAACTGGCAATATGTGGATGACATAAAAATAATCAATTTTACTTTGCTTAAAAGCATATATAATGCCTTACAACCATATGCACACCCTTTTCATATTTCATTTTATTGCAATCCCAAATTTCTGGCAATATGTTTTAATTAAAACCAATCTATTCAATCTTTTGCTGACTTTCTCCTGCTGGAAGGTCAGCTTTCGTCCCAATTCCAAGTTTTTTGATGGCTCTAACAGGTTATGGTTTCAGGCTTCCCCTGTTGTTTGTTTTATCCCTCTTTCTATCAACTTTCCCTGTCCCAGCCTAAAACAATCCTCACAGTATGATACTGCCATCATTTATGTATGATGGAATTGAACAGTTGAACAGACCTCTACGTAAGATGTACAAAGTCTAGGACTGGAATATTTCTCAATTCCTGTCCTCATGGACCACTGCCCTGCATGTTTTCGGTGTTTCCCTACTGCCACACATCTGACGTGACTAAGTGGGTGATTAACAGGCTTCTGCAGCACTTGATGGCATGCAGAGGAGGTCATGCAATCATTTCAGTCAGGTGTTCTGGAATATAGACACATCTAAAATTTGCAGGGCAGTGGTCCCTGGGGACCAGAATTGAGAAACCCTGGAAAGACAATGTTTTATGATCTATGAAATGTCTCCACAACTTATTCTTTATTTGCTGCTGGGTTCCTTGGTCTTCAGGATACTGTATGTTCACCAGTGCTCTCTTATAAACCTCTGAGGGCTTAAAGCTGTAGTAGGCAACTGATTGAAAAAATATGTTTTTTAACATATTTGTTAAAACTGTCACTATGTCCTGACAGTATAACTGATTGGTTGTTTCTGACCAGGAGCTTGTATTTTTGCAGGTGGTAATAAGACCACAGGGAGAAGGCACAGGCGCTCAACTTTTTCACAGATTATCTGTCTCATGTTATACTATCAAGATCTTGTTACAGTTTTCACATATATATAAAACATACTTTTATAAAGGTTACCTACTGCAGCTTTAAAAGAACAGCTGGATTTATACAAAGATTAAATTACACACATGTAACATGTTTAATAATTAGGTGACTTCTGAAGAAAATATTTTGCACTGGATTATAATTGGGGCTATCACAGCAAAGAGAACTAAATTCATATGCATGCCACACTTTTCAGATTTCTATTTGTAAAAAGAAAAACAAATTTCAAAACTATGAATTTTCATTGTACTTAACAACTATGCACAACAGTGTGTTGATCTATCACATAAAATCCCATCAAAAAACAGAATCAGGTCTTTTCAACTGATAAAGGAGTTGTGAAAAATGTTTCCTTCTAAACCATAGTTTATTTATAAGAATGAGGTAAGAGGGCTTTTTCACAAGACAGTGGATGCAAACACCCATCCCCCCACTTCCTCAGTTCTTACATGGCAATGCCTCTCAGACCTGCACTGAAAGAGTCCCGTGGAAGGATTTAAAGATTAAAATGGTTCTGTGTTCTGGCTAAAAAAAGAGGTTCCTTTTAAAATAACATCTAAAAGGCAAACTTTTAGGCTAAAGTTGCTGTGTGCTGGTGCAACGTGTTCAACAGATTAAATCATGCATCAACAAAAAAGTGGAACATAGTGTTTACATAGCGACTGCAATAACTACAGTTGTTGAGCATTAAAATTGTGGCTGAAAGCAGAAGAGGTGCCTCATCCTGGTCAACATGATCTAACTATCTGTGAAGCATGGTGTCACGAAATGATGAAGTGAAAACAAAAATATTGCCAATTTTTATATTTAACATATTATTTTAATGAAAAAAAAATCAATAGGGTTTAAATCCTTGTTGAAGTAAAAAATATGATTACTTCCTGTCACAAACTCATCCAAGGTGTGAAAGGCTAAGTCACACGACCAAAAATAAAAGAACAGGAGAAAAACAGCACAAAAATATCACATTTTAATCAAGTCAAGTTTATTTGTATAGCACATTTCAGCAACAAGGCAGTTCAATGTGATTTACTTCATAAGCACATCAAGATGCATCAAAATGCATTTAAATCATCAAGCAACTATTGATCAAAATCATCAAGTAAATATCAATACATCACAATAATATAATACATGATAAACATGCATTGTTGCTAAGAGATTTATGGAAGCTTCAAGTGACATCGACAGCAAAACTTTATTTCTAATAAAAAGTTATTTTTTCTTCACTTGAGCATAAAGATCCTCTGGACTGTCAGTGGTCTGTGTTGAGCATTTTGTTGACTTGGACACTTTGACAGGTGCGTAGACTGTCTCCTCCTGTTTGTTGTCCTCCACTGAGGTGGTGGAAGCCTCAGGTTTCCTCTTGAAGAAAGTCACTTCTCCATATTGGAGTTCTTCCTCTGCAGTGGATGGTGTTTGAACAGCAGCCTCTTCACTAGATGGAGTCTGTGGGAAAATAACTCTTAAAACTGTTCATACTTAAATTGATTCTGGGAATACACCAAAGCTAATCGTTTATCCACCTGAGTCTGTTGAAGAGTTGGCTCTCTGGACTTGAAACATCTGGAAGACATTAGAGAGCTGTCAGAATAATTCAACTAACTGGGGATACTGATTTTAAATTCAGTCGCCTTTAGTCATTGAAAGATTATTTTAGTACTTCAGCTGAAAAGTCAAGCTCACATACAGTGGGAATGGAAGGTCTCTGTGTTTTTGTTCTCAATTCAAATGTTTCTATTTGGGTCATTGATATGAAATTCACAACAGCTGTAAACAACCCAAGTAATTCACACATACAAGAAGTGAAAGCAAATTAGTTCATGAATTCAAAGTTGAAATGACACCTGGAATAAGTATCGAACACACTTACAGAACTGTATTTAATAATTTGTGGTAAAACATTTCTTGGTTTGATCTACTTCAAGATGTTTTCCGTATGGAGAAACGAGTCACTAAAATTGCTCAGGTGTTTGGCGCACTCTTCTACACATACTGCTTCAAATCTAGAAGGTTCTCAGGATCAATTACAAGTTTTTGTTGCTGTGTGTTTGGAATTGTCTGGCATGTAATCCACTTTTATTTTCTTCAGATATTTTCAAGAATGTTCACAAGAAAGTACATTTCTCCATTAATAATTAAGTTGTTTAGTACAAAGATACATTTCTTTATATAATTAAGTTATGTGAAACCTGCCAGTACCGTATAGTTTGACAGTGATGTTTGAAGTTTTGGCAAGATGTTTTGGGGGTAATGTACTGTAGTAATAATAATAATAATAATAATAATAATAATAATAATAATAATAATAATAATAATAATAATAATAATAATAATAAATTTTATTTAGAAGCACATTTCACAGCACTCAAGGAAACTGTACAAATCAACCAGTATAACAAATTAAAACAGTACACATTAACAAATGCAAAGGAATAGGCAATCACAGTGAGTAAGTCGTCTTAAACAGATAGTCATTCTGTACCATTCTTCCTCCAAACATTGTGTGTGCAATGATCCCTAAGAGGTCAGCTATGGCCTCGGCTGACTATATTAACTATCATATTATTATTACAAGACTATATTCTCCCAGTTTTCACAGGCTTGTCCAAATCCTATGCAGCAAGTTTTAAACAAGCATCAACATGCTTTTTCTTCAGCTGTGGAGTGTTGTGCAGTGTGTATTCAAAGAGGCAATTGCAGCTAAGATCATAACTTATTGTTTTCCCAGAAGAAACTACGACTTCCAGGTATTTCTGGAGCTCTCTGTGAGTGTTCCTTGGCTCTTGTACAACTATTTTGATTATTCTTTTGACTCCTCTGTCAGAAACTTTATGAGGACAACCTGCCTTGCCGGGTTAATAGTGAAAAAATTGCTCTTTCCACTTCAGGATTATTGCTTCTATGTGCTCACTGGAACATTTAGAGGTTGACAAATGCAGTTATCACCATTACTATTGGTGGGCTTTACAACAAAACTTTATGTGAAAGTATGTATGCTTTATGAATCATACCAGTTTGTGTAATACATTGATGATAAGTTATCTACAAGGCAGTAGTTAATATTAAATCAACTAATATTGATTTGCACATAGAAGCAGGAATGTTTTCAACATACTGACATAAATGCAGCCTGTTTCTTGGCTTTCTATTGCTTTTTGCTCACCCTTATTTTCATTCTGTCCGATTGATTCTCTGAGTCATTCCAATTTCTTACTCATAATCTCATGTTTGGATTTCTTGCATATGTGGACTACTTGGGTTTGTTCACAACACCAGTCTTTTATTTATTTATCTAAACTAAGAAAAGATTTGGTTTATTTCGATGTGATAAGCTAAAATGTGATTCTCTAATTTCTGATACTTACCTGACATAAATAAGCAGGCAGATGAGCAGGCAGAGCCCAATTGCTGATGCAATTAGCAACCAGAATAGACATCCATCCAATATACCTCAAATAAGCAAAATTGGAACTTTTACAGCAACATTTAAACACGATGTTGAGAATGTTCCTTATAATATTTAAAGAAATTATTATTACGTAATTTTTAAAAAATACCTTTAATCCTAAGAAGGATCACTGATGATGTCTGATTACCCAGATCATTTGTAGTCACACAGAAATACTCTGCTTCCTGAGTGACATTGAAGCTGTAAACCTGCCCCACAGATACATTAACGGCTCCATCTTTGCTGTTCCTGAACCAGGTGAAGCTGGGAGGAGGCTTGGCTCTGCTGGAGCAGTTCAGCTCCACCCAGCTACCTGCTGACACCAATCCTGATGGACTGATGGATGCTGAGGTGTCTTTAGGAGCATCTGAGGAAAATGGGACACACATTAACTTTACTGATCAGAAAGAGCTGAACCATGACCTGCTGACAGGATCACTTACATGAAACATTGAGAGTCACTTCTGTCTCTGCTGTCTTGCTTCCTCCATTCACAGGATATCTGGCAGAACAGCTGATGTTGTATTCATCATGTGTGTCTGACAGAGTGATGATCTCCTGGATTTTAGTTGTCAAGGTTCCATCTGTGTTTTTCTCTGTTTGTCTGTGAGAGTCTTGTTGGAGATTCCAGGTGAGTTCAGGAGGTGAGTGTGGACAGGGAGTCAAAGCTGAGCAGGTTATAGTGACAGACTGATGCTCCTTCAGATTTGTTAGACCACCTGAAATATTAATGCTTGGTTTCCATGGAGAATCTAAAATTCCAGAGCAGAGACGTATTTTAAACTTTTAAATTTACAATTAAATAAATAACATATTCAGTTAGGCAAAAGCAAACATTCTCTGGTTCTGAACTCCAAAAATAAATTTTAATTTTTCATTTATACTCTACACATCCTGTATTACAATAATTCAAGAAGTGATTAAAATGTTGACTTTGAGATTTGTTTGATATTTCATAAAAGGTATCACTTTAACTCACAATTTTTTAGGTTCATATTTACCTAAAAGAATGAATGATAAACAGTGTGGTGGTCTTTCAGAAAAATTACAGACATAATTATTTCAATTTATTACAAGTACTGCCTAATGGTTTGATTGCTGAATTCTGAAGGAGGGGTTTGAACAATGTAATTAATTTACATTCTTTATCATAGACATGTCAGATGAACAGTCATGGGCAGTGATTCAAATACACTAAAAGTGAAATGGGTTGTGGTGCTCAGAAACACCAAAAAGGCCACAAAGCTTTTGATCTTACTTTTTTGTTCTGACCCAATAAACACTGCAGCTTAAAAAAATCACATATATTTGTGCATCAGTGTCTCAAATCAAACATGTGATTAGTTTTTCTTTGTTTTAAAAAAAATGAAATATTTCTAGAAATAATATTAACAATGAGCAAAAAGTTGAAAGTGTTTTACTTTTTACATTTTTCAAGTACGTTTTATTCCTGTGCTAAAATGAGTTAAAGCTCAGCAAATGTACTTTTTTTTCTTTTAGAAACAAAAAACTGGATCTCAATGTTTAGGCATTAAAGAAAGAAATGTATAAAATTTTACTTTTTAATTACTGGCACCCTACCACAGAAAACACTGGACGGTCAGAAAAATTACATGTGAAAAGCCAAATGCTTAGAAGGTGATTTCTGTTATCCCAAATTAATGGAGTGATTAAAATGAAGTTCTTACCTTTAACTGTTATTTTAACAGGATTACAATTAGCTGTTGCTCTGAATGGCCAGTTCATGATTCTGAAATAGTATTTGTCTTGATGGCTGTTGTCTAAAACAAAAAATAGAGTCGTGCAGTTGTTTTTCTTGAGGATTCCAGTAATGTTCATTGGATAGGTAGTGACTGAGTTGCTGCTGTTAAAAACAACATTGTCTGTCTTGTCAACATTTGAATCAGTTTTTATCCAAACTCCAAAGATTTCTTTTTCAGGGTTAAAAGTAGCTTCCCCATCTTTTGCTGTAAAGCTACATGGGATTTGTAAACAAGATCCATTTAGTGCTTCCATCTCGTTTGGGGCATCAATGAAGAGGTGTGATGTACAGTCAGCTACAACACCTGTAAAAACAGATTAACAATTAAAATAATATGGAAAAAAATCTGGAAAAGAAGGTCATTATTTACAAACTCCCATTTAGCTGCAGCATGTTACATGTGAACTCTTTAACCAATATCAGAATAAAAAATTTCAGACTATTAAATAATTCATTTGATCTCTCCAAATAAAAGGAAGTAGACAAACAGCTCACCTGAAAGAAAGAAGACACTCAGTAACAGGTTGACTGTCAGCATGTTCTCAGACAGAGCTGCCATCAGACTCTGACAGTTCTTCTTCATCTCAAACTGGAAACGACTGTAGTGTTTTACACATAGGGCTTAGCTTTTTTTTCAGCAGCTTTTAAGGGTTATATTAAAGACAGGACCCTGCTAAAAATCAGACGTTACTTTTAGAAGACAAGACACTAAGCCCATCTGGAGACTTTTGTCTAAGGAATCTTATTGTGGTTGTTTTCTTTTCCCAAATCCAAAGAATCCAATAAAATTAGTCATGTTAAAACTACATTCATTCATAAGCAGAAAAAAGTAAAAAATGAGTCATGAAGATAACGGGTGTCAATACAGTAAATGTAAGTACCAATATACTTACCAAATTAATCCGAGTTTAAAATAAAATCTGCACTTGGGCAACACATCTGTATCAGTTCATCAGCAGGCGGTCTAAGAACATGTTTAAAAGGAAGCATTATTTCAACACTTCGCAGAAATATGTTGTTCCTCCTCCTTTAAAAGAGGATGCTTGACAAATGAGGCATGCTCTGTTTGCAGTACTTTATTTTTAATAACACAACCAACACAAGTGTATCATCTCTTTTTAAACAGATTGTACATTGATGCAATTATCATGTTAAGGATGTTTACTGGAAAGTGTTTTACAGTAGTCCATCTCATAAAATGTGCAATGCAGGATTTTATTGTGTGCTTTACCTCTTACAAGCACACTCAGAATAATACAGCTAAGCATTGGAACAACTATTAGTTATGAATCTACTGATCCTCAGAGGTGGTAGAAAAACAGCAGCTGCAGTCACTTGGATGACCTTGAGTGATGCTAGATTATTTATCTCCGATATGTTTTCAAAAGGCAAGACAGTTCTGCGATTGTGTGAACGGAGTATTACAAATTAGCTGTTTTACAAGTAAAAGATAATCCACTAAAAGCTGAATTCAAAACAACATTTCAAGTATATAACACACAATTTAATTTGTTGCTTGTTTGGACACATTGAAACTTAAAAACTTAAGGTAAAGATGAAAATGAAAGGTTGCAACAGTAGTTAGAATCAAAAGTATCACAAATGGAGCCCAGCTAAGGAAAAAAATGCTGTTTGTGCTGTTTGACACCTGTCATGCAAATTGTCTGCCGTTGCTTTACCTGGTGATATTGCACTAAAGCACAGCAGAAACTGTATGTTAGATTGTATTTGTATTCATGTCTTCAGTCACTTTCTGTCATGATCTATTGATCAGTGAAAGAACAGGAACATGTTCTTCCTCTGCCACTCAGACATTTTCTCATGAACACTGACACAGCAGTGTTGGCTATTCATGTGATTTACAGTAATTAAGCGGTAATTTTAATAAATTCAGTTTTTGAAGTTGTAATAAGTTTTGATTATTTGGTGCCCATTTCTCAGAACTGAAGAGGATGTGAAGCAAGATTTATTCACTTCTAATGAAACTGCTCATAGGGAAGCCAGATAGGAGGACTTAAAACACTTTATTCCAGCAAACCAGCATCATCTCTAAAGCTAAACATGGAAACCATAAGTGACGGGCATGAGACAAACAGAATTTTAGTATGAATTTAGCATACATAATAAGAGGAATTCGGGAAGTAGATGCAGCAACAGTGATGAGTAAAAATAAAAGTAACTTGAAGTAAGATAAGGAGATCATTGAAGAGGTCTTTCCAGAACTTACGGAAAATTTAGTGTAGGACACGCCCTGCTCCAACATTTGATGAAAACACAGTGTAAACAAAAATATAATGTTATTTCTTTTCCAAAAACCATCTGCATTTCAAGAGTAATGTTACAAGTATTGTTGTTTTTCAAGGATATATTTTGTCAAGCAAGGTTTTGAAATGTGTACATTCAGGCTTGTTGTGATAAAGCAGAACACACTTTTATAGTCAAATTCTGACAGCAGAACTCCAATCATTGGTGATTAGCTCAAGGTAGGAAGTTAAAAGCATTACACTTATGAAAGTTATGCACATTTGCTGAATGTCTTCATTGTGAAAGTTTCATATGTTGAATCAGAGAATATTAAGATTGCTGCACATTAGTTTTAGGTCAGGTTAGGTGGTACTTTATTAATCCAGAAGAAATTATGAGGCAGTCTGATGCTCACATACATACATAACCATCCATAAAAATAGTAAATAAAAAAACCTTCAAAACGTGTTTGACTGGGACTAGGCATTTTTGGTCCTGCAGTGGTCTAACTTGATCTCGGCAGATAATCCGAATATGTGTGTATAATGGTATACAAATTTTTAAAAAGTTGTTTTTATTGACAAATTAAGAAGGTAGCTGAATAGCAGTCGTTCTACTTGAAGCTGCTTTTTTACTGTAGAAAACTCAGGAAAATCTTTTCAAATTACACAGAAACTGAACTATACTTCTGTTCTAACAGCCTACATGCTTTAAAATATATAATTGTAACACAAAGGTAATTTATGACAGAGGCTTTAGGAGGCTCCTTGTCAAAGAGAGAAACGCTGAACTCCTCCGACATGCTGGATCACAGCTGTTGGAGTCTTCTGCCACCTTGCAGTTGCAAAATACCAAGGGATAGTTTTGAGGAGCATATTGGTTATGCTCACTTAAATAAGCATTGTAGGTAATGTAGCACATATAGAAAATTGTTGCTATCTGATCACTTAATTAAACCAATAAAAACATTTACCAAATGCAATACCAATTTTAAAAACAGTATAACACAGCTGAGAAACTAAAAGCTTCCCATTTACATTTGACCATATTCTGAACTCCTTCTAATAAGTCATTTCTACTAAGTAGATAAATATAAAACCACTAAAATTAACAGAAAATATATTATTTCAGCAATCATAACATTTATGTTTAAACAGTTTACTGTGTGGTCTGAATTGTGTAAATTTACACACAGCATGTTGAATTAGAATGTTCAGCATCAAAGGGGCCATATGACATTAGATCTGATGGCTATGAGTTATGATGCATCAACCAATCTTCACTGATGCTTGACAGCATAGAGACAGTTTTTTCAGACATATTCCCGACTTCATGCGAGACAGCTCACTTGTGAGAATTTGAGCGCATTTGAATTTCTCCCAAACCAGCAAGACATCTCAGATATCAGATGCCTTTAGAGAAATGAATTCATCAAACGTACAGGTTAGACATGGAGCTAAACCAGATTGTTTGTGAAAATTAAAATCTCCCTGCTAATTTTTCATGACTAGACATGGTTGATATCCAAGTGGACTATGACAGCATTATTTTTCCTTATGATGATGTCAACCACAGCACCAGTAGGTTCCACCTCACCCAACCAGAAGATGTAACTTCCCCCTAAAAATATCCAAGGGTATCAGTTCCTTCTGGTAACTCTGAGAGTTCAACCTCAGTGGAAGTCCAGCAAGAATCAACTCACTCTGCTGACTCTGAGTCTTCCAACTCAATGCAAATCCAGCTAATATGTCATCCATCTACAGTGCCTTTTCCTATTCCTGTTTTCAGTGGAGCTCTAAGGTCAAAGACACAAGAAACCCTTAAGTGCCTCTTCTTTCTCTCAGGCACATGACTCACACCATCAACCCAAGCGTATCAAGGCCCAATACCAAAAAACAGGGAGTGGACAAACTTCCAGGCACCAGCTTACTATATTGCTACCCAGTCCCAACAAAACAAGAGGGAGTCAGATCATTCCTGCACCATTAGAAAGTCTGAGGTTCCTCCCTCCCACTACTACAAGAGTAAAAAGATGCCCCAAGATGTCTCAGCTGCTATGATGATCCCTCCCTCAATGTACACTGAACAGGCTAAATCCCTGCTGGCATTTGCACATTCATTTGCTTTGTTTTACTCATTTTTAAGATCTTCCATCTGCTGCATGAGATAATTTATAGGTCTGATAGAAGAATAGAATAGAAATATCCTTTATTGTCCCATATTGGGGAAATCCAGGTGTAACAGCAGCATAAAGGTATGTAGATTCACAAAACAGATCAAAACGTGTTACAAATATATAAAAAACAAGATTAAAACTAATAATGATATACTGTACAAGGTTATAACATAAAAATACTGTGCAGTTATCAGAAATAGAAATGGCGTACTCATGATCCAAGGGATATGCAACTGAGTAGGATGACTTTTTTTTTTTAAAAATGTACATGTGTTTTGAATATTAAAATGCTGTGGTTTAGAAAACTCAGCAAAACCTTTTAACAAACACAGAAACTGAGCAATGCTTCTCCTCTAAAAGCTTAACTGGTTTATAATATTCTTTCATAAAGCAGCATTAAATTAAAACAGTTTAGGACGAAGGCTCCCTGCTTCAAAGAGAGAAACTGAATTCCTCAGACAGCTGCATCACAGCTGTGTGAGTCTTCTGCCACCTAGCGGTTGCCATTAACAGAGACGTTGTTCTGATGAGTAAATCGAGCGTGTGTGCTCATGGCATGCTGGGTAATGTAGTACATGAAAAAAGATATTTGGTATCTCATCTCCTAATTAAACCTTGAAAAATGGGGATATTATCATACAGTGGAAATAGTAAAAAGCTAAAATATTATAACACTGCTAAGAACTGAGAGTTTCCCATTTACATTTTCCCCTTCTCTCAACTGCTTCCAAAAACTTTTTTTCATTCAGTAAATATATATAAAAACACTAACAGGTAGGGCCCCCCTAGGTTATTAGGTGGGCCCTATCTCCCCTGGTCCTTTTGAGTTCTGACTCTCCTTTTTTGGTTCTGGGCTTGATCTACACAGTGGGAGATAGCGGTGTGGCTGGGTCGGAGGGGCTCAGCGCACCTTTGGCCTGGGGTCTGCTGCTCCTTTGCTTTGGTGATGACCTACCTGTGCCTGGCAAATTGCTGCTCTGGGGCAGTGCCTTGTGTCTGTCTGGCTGGGGCTGTTCCAGTCTCCCAGAGTCCAGTAGTCTGAGTTGTTCTTGATAATGCCCGTCCGCACTGTGTTTCTAACCTGGACTTTATCAAACTGCACATTGTTATATATCCCATCCCCGTCTAAAGAGTCACGTTTTAACTGTGACTCACTATGAGGAGACTGTCCTTTTCTCACATGTAGCTGATTTGCATTAACTCCTCTATGCTGCACTGAAACTGAAACGTTCCTTTTGATTCTGGTTAGCAGTGACTGTCACATTTATCAATCTCATACAAGCACTCTTTTGTTGCTCTGTCTACCTGTTTGGATGCAAATGTGTGTTAGGATGGTTCCACAGCCAATTACTGTGGTTTGTAAATTAATTTACTGTGACAGAGGGCACAGACATGCTGTTGTGTGTCAGAGTGTATTTGCATGCCTCACATCTCTGCTTACCTCAGTGATTCCCAACCAGGAATGAAATGAAACAAGCCTTTATCAGACTCTCCAGCACAGCATCAGATCCTGCTTCCTTGATTATTTATAAGCATTCATTTCTGAGGGTCATGAACTTAAAGTTACAGCATGGTGGTTTCGGTAACTGTAGTATTTATGGCATCCTCCACATGCATGGTATAGCACATCCTGGAGAAGATGTGTGAAAAACTGTGAAATAATTGAATCTTTTATTCAAGGAACACGATCTCACACTGAGAATTTTAGAAATAAACAAACTTTAATTTAGGTATATTTAATCACAGGGAATAAACGCCCAAGTAAAGAATACAATGTTTTATTCAGCAATCTCCCAATTTCCATAGAATAAATGTGAGTAAAGCATTTTATTTCTCAGTTTTATTTCCCTGTTTAACTTGATGACAGTATCACAGAAATTTTAAGTAGTAATCCATTACTTTCTGTTTTCCTGAGGTGTAAATAATTATGGTGTACGACAAAGGTCATGTGTCCTTCAAATAAGGTTGATGCGTGTTGATCCTCAAAAGTCTGGAAATGGGTATAAGAAGGTAACTATCACCTAAAATGTCTGCTTTTAATGTAATTAATTTTTTTATAGTTGTAAAATTGTTTAATATTTTGCATTTTTCTGTCTACAAAGCCATTTTTTCCTTTTTCCAGCTCAATCTCGAACCAGTTCTCCACAAATAATAAATTTCACAGAAATGGCCACACCTCTCTGCATGATGGTTAAGTCAGGATGGCAATGAACTTAAACTCCTTTTTGTTGGTCAGAATTAGAAGAGAAATAATAACAATAATCACCTAATGTTGACAGATGCTTGGATATTTTTTACTAAACTGGAAGTGTAGAGTTTTTATTTGAACAAATGAGCATTTAACATGTCATATAAGGCATGGAAGAATGAAAAGTAAGAATTGCTTTCTTCCAGCTTATTTTGAGTGCTAATCTTTTTTAAAAGTTTAAAATGTTAGATTTTTTTTTCCATCAGTTCTGATTAAAAAAAACATTGGCATACTTGCCCAATAAATGGTAAAGCATGTTATTTTACAAGTGGCATTACCTCTGCGGTGAAGGGGAAGATAGGATAAAAGCCAAAACCAAATAGCAATATAAGTTTTAATTCTTGAAAAAAAAAAAAATCAGAGCATCTTTACCTCAAACCAGGTAAATTGGCAACAAGTAACTATATAAACAAAACAATAATTTTCTGAGCTGCAGGAAAAAAAACCATAACTTCCTTATTTGTACTTTTACAACATTTTAAAATTATATGACATTCACTGGACCTTGAAAAAGGGAAGGCAACCCTTCCTAGTTGAAAAGAAAACATTAGCAACAACATTGTCCACATAATATGTTGTTTATGATGCAGATGAGAGAACTTATGCATTGTCTTATACATCTTGACCTCAAAATGTGAATAATCACTGTTGATCATCAGTGCTGTACCATACTTTATGCTACACTCCCTGTATCACAGAAATGGGAAGTCAAGGCATTACCAAAAACAGCAAATAACCTATGCTCTATTGTTCACATAATACATTTTGTTATAAAGTTACAGACTAGGTAAAAAGAAAGAAAGTATAAACTCTTACAGTCTGCAAGTTTTACATATTAGAACATAATAGTAATAAGCTGGTTGACCATGACTATTTACATCCACCCAAAAGTGTAAAAAAAAAAAAAAAACAGTGCACTTCCAGTCATACTGACCACTCAAAGCGATAACATGGATCATAAACAAAAGCAAACGCAAATTTGAAAAGCCATGTATGTTGAACAAAGTATATCATCCAAAACACCTTGGAGAAGAAAAAAAAAACACTTTTTCTAGATATAATTTAATTTACCACTTTCGGTTTGACCATTGTTATGTTTGCATGATTTGTTGGTGCTGATGTATTTAGTTTTGGTCTTCCAATATTACTCTGCATTATGACCAAGATGTGCTGCTTTGGTCTGTTCAGATGAGTTTATTGCTGACTAGATGTCTACAAAGTACCAAGGTCATCTGGTTCTAGGACAAAACCAAATTATCACCACTTCACCTTCATGGTTGAAAGCTGATACGAGGTATTCATGCTGAGTTTAGATCTGTTAACACAACGGCACTGTGAATTATGACCAACATTTTTTTCTTGGGTCTATTTTTCCCAATGCATGTTATTTCAGAAGAGAATCACAAACAACATTTAACATGCTAACTGAGGCTTGCAGTGTCTAAGTTTTGGGTTTGGGTAGGATCCCATTTCTTTTGGGGTGAAATAAAGGAAGATCCACTCCTGGACAGATTCAGTGGTGATTTTCTTTAATTTCATCTCATTACATGTTGTTCTCTCTATAGAATGGTTGAAAATTGTTTAGAAATACCCTTATAACCCAGCAATACAGCAACAGTTGCTGTACAGCAACAAAGATCACGGCTGATGTCCTCCGTCCTGAATCTGAACTGTGTTTGCAATTTAATTTCAGTTGGGTATCATAACCAATTGTATAGATTGCATAATATTAAAAAAGCTACACACAACAGAGCTGGCAGGACAGCCATTACTGGATGGAAACCAGCCAGAAACTGTAAGCGAAACACCAAGCAAAAAATGGATCTTTTTAGCTGCATATAAAGTGCCAGAATTATTGCTAAATGGAATATGCTTGTGTTGTAGATTCCACAGCAAGAAGAAGAGTCTGCTTGTCAACTTATTTCAATGAAACTGCTCCAAAGAAGGATGTAACTTTTCTGTTACATTGGCAAAAAACCAACCAGAAATAGTAAAATGTAAAAAATAGTAAAATGGCAATTTGAGAAGGTCATGTGCGGAAGCACTTTTTTGAAGACCTATTTTCTAAGTCTGACCAAATTTTATTTTTCTCTCGACTTTTATATTAATGTGCAAGAGAAAAACATTCAAGATTATTGTTTTTTTTGTTTTGTTTTGTTGTTGTTTTTTTCCTTAGGGAACTTTTTTTTTTCCTGAATGTGAGCATAAAAAAATTGTGATGTGCACAATTTGACCAACTGTGTTTAAGTATTTTTGACAATGAAACATATTTCTTTCATTTCTACAGCAAACTACGGAACCCCTGAAAGGCAGGGGGGTGGGGGGGATTTTTTTTGAATACCCATATCCTAAGCCTGACTAAATTTTCTTTTTCTCTCGACTTAAATTTGAGGCTTTTGGTGTGTTCCATATGTATAGTCGGAACTCGAAAATTCTGACTTCCCAGATGGAAAAATCAACTGGAATGCCCCCAGAAGGACTTTCCACTGGAATAAGCGAGAGCAACTCAGACTGCTCCCAATAACAACTCATAAGGCCAACATTGCACTTCAATATTTTTTCAACATTGCGTTTCAATGCTCCTCACATCAACAACAGTAAACTATGGTGTAAACAGGTTTACTTTACAAGACACACTTGTAAGAGTGCATCTAAAATCTATGTGACATGTAGCGCCTGCGACTTACAACTAAATAAATGAAAAGTGGCATTTAAACAATGTTTGTTAGAATTGGTATTGGTATGCGCACCATGGCTTGGAATGGGGTATTGCGAACAGTTTCTTGTTGGGCATCGCCATGTTGAAATCCTGACTTCTCTAACTGTGTTAGCTGAACCCGAGTTCCGACTTCCGAGATGAATAGAACGTTTCATTTGACTGTGGTGACATGGACTCATGGCCATACAGTCGTTAGTCAAAAAGACTGAAATAGATATTTTAAAAAAAATGTTCATCACTTGCTTTCAGTTATATAATTTAATATTTTAATAAATACTAATAATTATCATGGTAAACTTTTAAATCAACTTTGTTCATCCCCAATAACAACTGACAAAACCATGCACATTAGAGGGTGACAAGGTCTTGAGGTACAGACTCTCTCCATCTTTATCCAAAACTATCCCCTTATGCAAACAAAAACTAAATGTTTTTCATCACACAACAGAAGTTACTCTTCTTTTTTTTGACTGCACAAATCCTTTCAGTTCTCAGGAGTCTGCATTGAGCTGTTTTCTTGCTGAGACACTTTTACCTCTGCATACACAGTCTCCTGCTTTTCACTGTCCTGCACTGATACGGAGGAATTTTGAGGTGTCTTTTTGCTAAATGTTATTTCTCCATAATGCAGTTGTTCCTTTGGTTTAGTGGCTGACATTTGGACATCATTGTTTTGACTCTGAAAAACAAACAGTTTTCATGAAGGCATTGTCAAAAATTTAAAACATATTACAGTTCTGGAGATACAACTGTAATACTTACCTGAGTCAGTCTGGGGGCTGGATATTTGGAATAAAAGCACCTGAAAGACAGATAACATAAAGCAAGGTGAGAATATTGATATAGCATCCTTCATACTCAAGGTAATCAAAGTTACTTTACAGGACATCAAAAGTATCTGCCAGTAGTTCCATTTGTTGCACAAGGTGTTCTTTTTATCCACTTGAGCACCTGCCCTCCAAAATGTCCGTGCACGCCACTCCTTCCTCATATTGTTTACTTCTGGTTCTGGGAACTCTGATTAAGCAGGTCTCTTTTTTTTACAGAGACCTGTGAAAACATTGTTGCAATAATATGTTGCACAGTTAGCATGCTGTCTAAAACAGTGATATGTAATTGTGATTGAGTTTCTTTTCACAATTTGTTTAGTATTTGATCCCGAATGAAATTCTTCTTTCCTGCACCTCCAGATGTTTACATATGCAGCATTTAAGACAAAATGTCCACCAACAACGTGTGCCAAGACCAAGGGAGACATTTCTCTTATCTCAGTGTCATTGAAAAAGCATAGCAAGTAAAATGTGTTACAAAGATCTCCCTTTATCATTAGCAATGTTCCAAATGTTCAGTTGATCACTTCCTCATTTGCTATGCATTTACAGGAAAGAGGACTCAGCTAACTAGTGGGAGCATTTTTCCTACTGAGTCCTGCAGTATGTCATAGACAGGCAAATTCACAACTGTGTAAATAATTTGTGGGGTGATGGTGGCAATGGAGGAAGGAGTTCGCCATACAATTGGTGGGTCATCAGTTCAAGCCTCTGCCCCATCCATCTCTGTCGTTGTGTTCTTGGGCAAGACACTTCACCCACCTTGCCTGCTGGTGGTGATCAGAAGGGCCAATGGTGCGATATGGCAGCTTTGCTTCTGTCAGACTGCCCCAGGGTAACTGTGGCTACAATCCAGTAGCTTGCCATCATCAGTGTGTGAATGTGTGTGTGAATGGGAATAGAGCTGTAACGATTTATCGAGTGATTTGAATATTTTGATTAATAAAATTCCTTGAGGCAAATTATCTACCTCGAAGCTTCGTTAAATTATGTCTTACTATTTAGCGCCATGTGTTTCTGCCGGATAACTATTTGTGTTGCACAATGCTCTCACTGCCGCCAATTAGTTGTTGATAAATGCTAAGTGCTATTAGCACAACATAGGGTGACCAAACGTCCTCTTTTCCCCGGACATGTCTGGGTTTTGATCATTTTTCGTGGGACCAATAGGCATCCTTAAATTGATTGGGCCGATACATGGAGTACAACGGCATTTCCCTTTTTGGACGTCCTCCCAGGGCTGCCTCCCAGTAGGTGGTTCAGAGTGAACGGTGCCAAAGTGCAGAGCGAGTTTATGTATACAGGTGAAGCAGATACGCTTGCAAATAGATGGAACACAGCGGGCTGAGCTCCAGCGCTATAGCTGATGCTGAGTGTAAGTGTAGCTTTATGGCTGAACTGGAAAATTAATTTCACACATCCTGGTCGCCACAAATGGGTGGCAGAGCGCACCATGGCATGTACATAGCTGGTATATGTTTTTCTGTGTATGACAGAGGTTCCAAAGATCCAATACTCATATGGACACGAAAGTTACAAATGGTTGTGCAGTCTGAGAATTCATCTATTAAATTGACTGAAGATGAATACCTAAACTAAAGCCTGGAGTATTCTTTGTTTTTTTTAAAGTGTCTTTGTTAGCCTGCTTCTTTTTTATTTTTATTATTAAATTGAATATAACTTTAGATTTTTGTGTAATTTTTGTCCAGGTTGACTTTAAAATGAGCTATTGTTGTTACAGGTTAATTTTCTAAGCTACAGAAAAGTAATTGTTAGGGATGAACAGATATGAAAATGTGGGTCGATATTGATATCAAATATTAATGCTGCTGTTATGGTTGTATTTACAACTATTTTATAAATTTTTTTCATTCAATTATTCAGTTAATTGTCAGAATAATCAATAGATTACTTCATTACTAATATAATCGTTTACAACAACCCTAAATGGAAATGAATGATTTCATTGTAAGGCGTCTTTGAGGGTCCTGAAAAGTGCTACATAACTCTGAATTCATTTCATTAAAAAATGCAAGCAGGCTCTAAAAGGATGCAAAGGATAATTTTGTGCTTGAGAGCATAATGTAAACACATAAACTTTTTTCAGTAATACTGACAACCATGAAATGTAAATATAAATCAAGAGTGACATATTATTTTGAGAAATGAGGGGCTGCCAACAAAGATCCAGTGTTCTTTTTTCATGAGCAGACACACTTTTTAAAATATTTTTGCTATAGCACTGTTAAAGCTGCAACAGATAACGTTTATACAAATGTTTTTTACATATTTGTTAAAACTGTCACTATGTCATGACAGTATAGTATGAGAAAGGAGAAAGGATAATCGGTGGAAAAAAATCAAAGTTCCTCTGCCTTCTCCCTGTGATCCTAATCCCATCTGCAGAAATACACTGTTCAGTCAGAAACAACCAATCAGAGCCATGAGGAGGGTCTTAGCACTGTCAATCATGCTTGTGTACAGACTGCTCACACCCTCCACTTTGCTCTTCATTGAGCTTCAGCTCCTTCCCCACAACAGAGCCTAGCATGAATGTGCAGGCTGGTTAGCATGACCACTGATGACGGCGGATAAACAGTTATCCTATAATGCTAACTTGTTTCTCCACTATAAGCACAGCTGTGGAAACCCACAATCTCGAGCAGGGTGTACAGGAGCATGATTGATACCATTAAGACCCTCCTCCTGGCTCTGATTGGTTGTGTCTGACTGGGCGGTGTATTTCTGCAGATGGCAGTTGGACCACAGGAGGAGGTAGAGGAGGTTTATTTTTTTCACAGATTATCTGTCTCTTGTTTTACTGTCACGACATACTGACAGTTTTAACAAATATATAAAAATCATTTTTTTTATCAGCTACCTACTGCAGTTTTAAACATGGAAACAGAAATAGAAATTCATATCACAGCTTCAACATGACCTTCCTTTGTTGTCTTTGCAGAAGCTAGCATTAGCACTACTGCACAGCTAGAAGCTATGGAAAGTCAGAAAAGTGGCAGCTTAGTACTGCCTTGACACAATCAAAAAACTATTGTATGTTTATTTCAAAGTATGTACTATAATGTTTGTAATATAATGAATTTATGTATTTGTAAATCCGGGTAAGATGAGCTTGGTTTTCCAAAGGGTGGAAGTCAATGTTTTTGTTGATGATTTTGATGATTTTCATGTGTATTTGCTAGATAATTTTGATGATTTTGCTCAATAATTTTGATGTTTTGATGATTTTGCTGTATGCTTGATTGATGTTTTTACGATGTAAAGCACTTTGAACTGCCTTGCTGCTGAAATGTGCTATACAAATAAATTTGACTTGACTTAGAAACACTGAATTTATCCATATTTAAATCACATAAAATTAGCAGGGGTCATTTTAAATAATACTCAGGAAGGACTATAAAATACAAAAAAATATTTCATGATGTGGCTTAAGTGTCAACACTTCAGTAGTGAGGATTCTGTTATGCAACTTCTTCCCCCATATATCTTAATTCCCTTTTACACATTATTGCATGTCTGATTTTTATTTCAGTGATATAGAAAATTAGTTTTCAAATCACTTTACTATGGCTTTGATACTGCTTTATTGCTTTATTATGTACAAGTTGATCACCGGTTAAGCTGGCCTTCCGTACATTTTTGGATTTGTTAAAAAATTCCATTGCATTATTGTGCACACACCACAAAAACCATACATGTGTACCATGGCTTTAAACTGAAACCAATGTCATGACTTATTCTCTGAATTATTCAGGTAATAATTATCCAATCTCTTGGGGACACTCAAACAGGCCTGACATTTTATTGAAGTTGTATTTATTATTGATTTATCCTTAATTAAAAATAATAACACAACATTGATGATCTCATGGCAAAAATAATGTACCCTGTCTTAAATTAGCAGAACACTGTGAATTCCAGATTTCTGATCCCTGTACTCAGAACATCAGTAAAACAAAATGCAGGACACACTTACTTGAAAAACAAAACAAGACTTAATGTTCGAAAATATCCTCTTAGTTTCCTCATGTTTAGACTCACCAAAATGTTTTTGATACTGTTATATTTTTGGATTCTGGTTGGCCATCAAGCATCTCGGGGAGGAAGGTGCAACATCAACATTGTTTATAGTAGGGATGGCGTGCTGGACGTCGTAGGTCGGTGGTTGGAATACTTTGAAGACCTCCTAAATCAGCATGTCTTCCACTGAGGAAGCGGAGCCTGGGGACCTTCGGTTGGGCTCTCCAATCTCTGGTGCTGAGGTCACCGAGGTGGTTAAAAAGCTCCTTGGTGGCAAGGCCCCAATAGTGGATGAGATTTGCCCGGAGTTGGTTTGTGGACTTGTGGAGAAGACGTTCAACCATGTCATTCAGGGAGTCCTGTGGGGGACTCTCTGGCAGTATGGGGTACCAGGCCTTTTGATACAGGCTTTTAGGTCCCTGTATGACCGGTGTCAGAGCTCGGTCTGCATTGCTGGCAGTAAATCAGGCTTGTTTCCGGTGAGAGTTGTACTCCATCACGGTTGCCCTTTGTCACCAATTCTGTTCATAACCTTTATGGACAGAATTTCTAGACACAGTCAAGGTGTTAAGGGAATCCATTTTGGTTGCCTTATGATTGCGCCTCTGCTTTTTGTGGATGATGTGTTCCTGTTGGCTTCATCAGGTCGTGATCTACAGCTTTCACTGGAGCAATTTGCAGCTAAGTGTGAAGCGGCCGGGATGAAGATCAGTACTTCTAAATCCAAGGCCATGGTTTTGAGCCGGAAAAGGGTGCCTTCTCCGTGTCAGGGGGGAAGTCTTTCCTGAAGTGGAGGAGTTCAAGTATCTCAGGGTGTTGTTCACGAATGAGGGAAAAATGGAGCGGGAGATCTATAGACGGGTTGGTGTTGGATCAGCAGTGATGCGGGCGCTGTAACAGTCTGTCGTGGTAAAGCGAGAGCTGAGTCAAAAAGCGAAGCTCTCTATTTACCGGTCGATCTACGTTCCTATCCTCATCTATGGTCATGAGCTTTGGGTTGTGACCGAAAGAACAAGATCACGGATACCAGCGGCCGAAATGAGTTTCCTTCGCGTTGTGGAGCACCATTGTTATGTAATGATTTTTATTGTCAAAGTGTTACAACTAATTGTATAGGTTTTGTGAATCAGGTCTATTAACCTAATTAATAAAACTTATTATTCATAGGCTGAAGATAATTCTGCTATAGACAGGGATACTGCTCAAGAGGAGGACCTAGATGGCCCTCAATCAGTGATTGATTATTTCATCAGGCCCAAACCAGAGACATGACACCTCTTTCTTCATTTTCACCCTCAACACAAAGCAGACAAGCCTGCAGGAAAAAAAACATTTCCCCGTAAAGTTGGTACAACAAGAAAATGGCTGTCATACAATGACAAAAATCAATCACTTTTCTACTTTGTTTGCATGGGTTATGCTAATACTAATGACAGTAGTTCCTTCATTACTGGCATGAGCACCTTTACACACATACATCTGAGAATTGAAGAGGATAAGCGAAGTGATGATCATAAAGTTTGTGCTGAGGCATTCTTCCTTCAGTACTCTAAGAAGACAATTAAAGACCTGCTTATTGGACCTCAAATGTCACTTCACATGCAGCAAGTATGCAGGAGGTGACAAGTTCTGGAACACTGCATTGATGTTGTAAAACTGATTGGTAAAAGGGGTTTAAGCTTCAGAGGCAGCCTACACACTGGATGATGGCACTCTGGATCTTGGGAATTTTTTAGAGATGATTATTTTGCTGGGGAAACATGATATTTGCCTCAAGGAGCATCTTACACTCAGCATAGAAGAAAGCAAGCAGAGCCACCAAACTGAATATAAAAGAGGAAGAGGTGCCCTAGTCATATTGCTGTCAAAAACAACAGTTGAGTACATTATAAGTACAATCCAATCCTAAATGAAAAATATTATTGCAACAGAAATCCATGAGACTGGTATGTACTCTATTCAAATCGACACCACACCAGACATCACATTCCAAGAGAGGTACTTTGTTGTGATACGCTATGTGACAGATGTCATTCATGAGCGACTTGTGGCAGTGATCAGATGCAAAGCACTCACTGGTCAGTATTTTGTCCAGCTTGTAAGTAAGGTGCTGGATGGCATAAATCTGGCTTTAAAGCAGTGTATTGGAAGTTCTACAGATGGTGCATCCAACATGCAGGGCCAGTATAATGCATTGTCTGCCATTTTGAATGAAAAGTGCCCCAATCATCTCCATGTGTGGTGGTATGCCCACATACTAAACCTTGTGCTTTCAGACACAACAGAATGTGTTTTGGCAAGTTGCTCTCTCTTTACACTGCTAAATAACACTGCTGTCTTCATTAAAGAGTCCTACCCGAGGATGAGCATTTGGGAAAAGCAGAGCAAGAATCTTAAACATAGACATCTTGCCCCAATAGGACAAACCCGCTGGTGGACAAAAGTCGTTGCTTTGTCAAAAGTATTTGGCTCTTTTGGAAAGCCAGATGAAGCCCAATATGTTGATGTCCTCCACACTTTGTCTGCTGTCAAACAGTAGAAGACCATCAGCACCACTGCACATGTCAATGCAATGGAATACATCACCCAGCTCCTGAAGTATGAAATGGTATTTACAGCCCAGATTTTCCTGCAAATTTTACATATTACCACACCAGTCTCAAAGTACCTCCAGACAAATGGAATGGACATTCTGACAGCTCATCGGGTTGGCTGTCGCTGCAGAAACACAGCTGACTAATATGAGCAGAGATTTTCAGGAAGTCAAAACAGCAGCTGACACATTTGTTCACCAGGCCAACAACAACCTAAATGACGAGAATGAGATGGAAGTTGAAGCCTGTCTGCCACAAAAACGTGGTCGAAAGAAGAAATCCATGCCAGGTGAAGTGTGCCGAGATGAGGCTGTAAGTGATGTTATCACATCATATGAGATTGATGTCCATGATCAAATCATGGACAGAGTTTCAGACAGCATTCACCAGCGATTTCTCAAAAATGGAACACTGTATCCAGATTTGGCACTTTTGGATCCCAAAAACTTCCACCAGGTCACAACTAATGTTGGCAGCTTCCCAGTCATCTTTGCAACAGATGTGCAAGTGTCTGCTACCATTTGAAGACAATGCAACAGTTGCCAATTTACAGGGTGAGCTCATCAGCCAGGACAGCTCATCACCTAGGACAGTGGGAGGAATGGAGGAATATGCAATCAAGGAAACAAAGGAAGTACCACAGGATGCTGAAGATGAAGTGGAGATAATTTACAAAAACTGTTCATCTTGTAACCTCTGTCCATTTTGCTACTATCATGTTCTGAAACAATACAACCTCCTTGCAAATGCATACATTATCATAGGGTTTGCATAGAAGTTTCTTCTCACTCTGTCTGTAACACAGGTAGCTTGTGAAAGAAGCTTTCCACGCTAAAATTAATCAAAAACAGGCTTAGGGCCTCTCTTTCACAACAGCACCTTGAGGCTTTCATGCTCATGGGTACTTAGCGAAATGTACTAAAGATGCTGGAAAGTGATAAGATGATAGATGGTGTAGCAGAAACGAGTCAGTTGCTGCAGAGGTTACTCTTACAGTAAACAATGCAGGTTTACAAAAGCAGCTCTCCAGTTTTTCTTCCACACTTTTTTCTCAGGTTCAAGCTGTTAAGTTTAAAGGTTACTTTGTTGATGGCAAAACAATATGTGGCTTTGTTATAGTTCACCATTTGACTATATATCTATACATGTATGTTGTCACATTAAATTACATTGGTCATCTCAATAGAAATCATCACATTAGCAATGTAACTAAATGTGTGCATATATATATATATATATATATATATATATATATATGTCTATATTTTTTATTAAATTTTAACCAAGCAACAGTAGGTGGGCTATTAGGAACTCTTTGGCCACTTTTTCTCAGTCCGCCCCTGCTTGGTAGGGACAAAAAACACACTGATGTGTGAGGAATTAAGGCTAAACTAAATTTAGTTTTTCACACACATTGTTTTCTGATACTCACCAAAGACCAGCAAACAGACAGGTGAACACTAGACATCCTACTGGAATCGTTCCCCAGTAAAGAGGGCCATACAGCAAACCTCAGTGAAACAAACAAAATGTTCTGGGCTTAGAGGGCTTATTTATGTTTGAGGAAAGTAGATTCAATATTGTTGCCAACTTACCTCTGAAAGTAAAATGAATCACTGGAGAGGTTTCATTTCCCAGATCATTCAAAGCCATACAATAATACTTGTCTCCCTCAATCACTCTGAATTTGAGAACATCTCCTACAAGTACTTCTCTGGCTCCCTCAGCACTGTCTCTGATCCAGGTGAAGCTGGGAGGAGGGTTGGCTCTGCTGGAGCAGCTCAGCTCCACCCAGCTACCTGCTGACACCAAACCTGATGGACTGATGGATGCTGAGGTGTTTCTAGGAGCATCTGAGGAAAATGGGACACACGATAACTTTATAGATCAGAAAGAGCTGAACCATGACCTCCTGACAGGATCACTTACATGAAACACTGAGAGTCACTTCTGTCTCTGCTGTCTGGTTTCCTCCATTCACAGGATATCTGGCAGAACAGCTGATGTTGTATCCATCATGTGTGTCTGACAGAGTGATGGTCTCCTGGATTTTAGTTGTCAAGGTTCCATCTGTGTTTTTCTCTGTTTGTCTGTGAGAGTCTTGTTGGAGATTCCAGGTGAGTTCAGGAGGTGAGTGTGGACAGGGAGTCAAAGCTGAGCAGGTTATAGTGACAGACTGATGCTCCTTCAGATCACCAACAGGGATATCAATGCTGGGAGGCCAAGGAGAATCTGAGGTTTCAAATTAAACCACCAGATTAAAAAATGAAATGTGGAAAACATACACAATTAAGGTTCAATAATTGTCAGTAGGCTTTAAATGCAGTTGTGCTCATAAGTTTACATACCCTATCAGAATTCTTGATATTTTGGTCATTTTCCAAAGAATACAAATGGAATCTCATAACTTTTTTTACTCATTGTTAGTGGTTGGTTGAAGCCATTTATTGTCAGACAACTGTGTTTGCCTTTTTAAATCATAATGACAAGAGAAACTACCCAAATGACCCTGATCAAAAGTTTACATACCCTGGTGATTTTGGCCTCATAACATGCACCCAAGTTGACACAAACGGGTCTGATTGACTAGTATAGGTAACCGTCCTCAAACTGTTTGCTTATAATCAGTGTGTGTGCATGAAAGGTCAGTGAGTTTCTGGGCTACTGACAGGCCCTTGTATTTTTCATCCAGTGCTGCGCTGACATCTTTGGTTTCTGACTCATGAAGAAAGGTGAATAATTGTCATATGTAATTGAACTGTTTAAAACAGGAAAGGGGTATAAAAATATATCCAAAGAACTGAGAATGCCAATCAGCAGTGTTCAAACTCTAATTAAGAAGTGGAAAATGAGAGATTCTGTCAAAACCAAACTACAGTCAGGTAGACCAACAAAAATTTCAACAACTGCCAGGAAAATTGTTCAGGATGCAAAGAAAAACCTACAAATAATTTTAGCTGAAATACAGAAGTTCTGGGGCTGTTTCAAGATCCACAATAAGGAGGCACTTGAAGAAAAACTGTCTGTGTGGTAGAGTCACCATTACTGTGCGAATGCCACAAGGTATCCCATTCACAATACACCACACAGCACAGAGACAAGCCTCAAAATTTCTGGAACAAAGTAATTTGGAGTGATGAGACCAAAACTGAACTCTTTGGCCACAATCACAAACATTACATTGAGAGAGGAGCCAGAAAGATGAAAGATACACCATTCCTACTGTGAAACATGGTGGTGGATCATTGATGGTTTGGGGATGTGTGAGCTACAATGGGACAGGAAACTTGGTCAAAATTACAGTTTTTCTCAGTCACTTCGGTGCATTTCTCAGAACAGAATTGAAATTCTCAAAACTGCTTGTTCAATCTTCTAATCATTGTGACAGTTTGTGGCCCAACAGACATGAACATGAGGATATGTAGGAAGAATCCATTGTAATTCCTACGGCAATGCATGTAGTTTTCCTTAAGGAGACTGTCTTAGGTTTTCATTTCTACTTTATATTTTTCTTTGTGCTCCGCAATGCTGTATTTTCCTTTCTGTATCATAATGACATCGTCTGTCAAATTACAGTAAAAGTGTCAGTAAAATCTCTTGCCATTGATCTTCCACAATTACACTTTACAATACTTGCTATCAAAACTTTAGCCATAGATTACAACAGAGCATCCCTCCAAAGTACACCGGTATATTGACAACATGACAAATCAGTTTGGCTGTCTTATCCGAAGACACTGAAACAAGCACTTGTCATTCTGAGGCACTGACAAAAATATTTATTTTTGAGTGATGAACTAAGGATTTTAAGAAAGAGACTGGATTTTGCAGGTAATCCATGGTGTTTTGCTGTTTATATGAATTGTTTTGAGAAATGCACTCACTGTTTTGCAAATGTTGAAAATGATTTGAGAATTGCACCAAAGCTACAGAGAAAACCATAATACTAATATATTTAAAGTACCATTTTAAAAAATATAATAAAATGCAAGAGATTGTCTTTTCAGTACCCATGGAAGTATAAATGTACTAAAAGCGTACTAAATGAATTTTTAGTACATTTACAGCGGGGGTTTGAGTTCTGTAATGCTAATAAAGATTCCTTCTTTTGATTTTTGAGAAGGGAATACATAATCATTTTTAATTAAAATGCAAATGAAAACAGTCTCTTATTTCAAAATTGATACTCCTTTTAATTGAGTCCTTTGACATTATTTTTATCTTTTGAGATGTCATCTCCTTTCCTATTGTAAACAAACTTCTTCGTTGAAGAAAAGTAGTGTCAGTCAGGGTATGAATAATTCTGAACTGCATTGTACATCAGTATCATCGTACAACAAAACAAAATCTTTCTTACCTCTTACTGTTATCTGAAGAGGATGACAAGCATCTGTTGCTCTGAATGGCTCATTCTGAATTCGGAGGTAGTATTTGTCTGTATAACTAGAATTTAAATCAGGAAACAGAGTGGTGCAGTTTTCCTCACTCAGGTTTCCAATCATTTGCAGCGAATAGATGTTAAGTGACCCACTGCTGTTGAAGATAACAGGGCTTGGATTGGCATTAAAGTTTGTGCTCCTTCTCAACCAAATCCCATAGATCGCTCCAGTGGGGTTATATCTGGAGTCTGTTGAATTGAAGCTGCATGGGATTTGCAAACAAGATCCACTCAGTGCTTCGATATGCCAAGGTATGTTAGCAATTATGACTGGATTAGGACAACCAGCCAAAACACCTGTAAAAACACATACATGATGAACTTGATGTGGAGCAGATCACCCTGAAGAGAAAGTTCATGATCCACATACTGCAGCATGTTACATGTGGAGCCTTTAAGCAATATCAAGATTAAATATTTCAGACAAGAAATGATTCATGTGATGTCTGCAAACGAAAGGAAGTAAACAAGCAGCTCACCTGGAAGAAAGAAGACACCCAGTAACATGGTGAGTGTCAGCATGCTTTCAGACAGAGCTGCCATTGGTCTCTGATAGACCTCCTCTGTTTCTAAACAGGTTACACATATATAAATATATATGTGCGTGTGTGTGTGTGTGTGTGTGTGTGTGTGTGTGTGTGTGTGTGGGTGGGTGGGTGGGTGTGTGTGTGTGTGTAAATACAGACTTGAAATTCCCTCTAAATTGCTAGTTTAGAGGAAAAAGGAAGAAGAAGAATCTTACCCAGAACAACAGCTAATCTGAGGTAATCAAATATCCTAGTTGAAAATCCAACGATTAAGGTAGATACTCTAGTCACCAGAGGTGTACACTGTAGAAATGGGAAAGGACAGTATAATTTATTAGGAGGAACACGAGATAGTTTGTAAAAAGAGTTATTCAGATCAGAACTGAACAAAGGAACCAGATAAATACACATACACACAGGACAAGCGCATGGAAATAGAATGATAGAAGAATGCACCAACAACACTAACAAGGATAAAGGCTTTCACAAAAATGACAAAAATTATTTTTTTTCCTCGATACGGTGTGAAGTAAGAGTTCTGGGATGTTTCTGACAACATGACATGTTTGCGGGAATTACGATCTTACTGCTGAGGATTTGATGCAACATGTTGTCATCCTGATAAAGTGAGCTTCTTTTAGTCCAGATCTGATAACTATTAAAAAGTCAATAACTACAAAAGAGGCACTGAAAAAACTGCAGCACAGTTTAGTTTCCAAGCTTTGTTTTTGGAGATTAAATATGGTTGAGGAAGTGCTAACTTCCCAAAGAAGACAAAGGAAGAAGATGAAGTGCAATGATCTGTGTAGGTACTTTCTATGACAATATCAGCCCATGCTATATATGTTTGGGCTTTCTGTTTGATAGGTTGAGTCTTGGTTTGAAAAAATACTCTTGTATTTTTTTTCTGATGTTTACTGAACGTTATAAAGTACAAATAAAATGACAATAACACAATATGCAGTAAACAGTGGATAGAACTATAAACTTATTAAATCACACCCCTTCTCCAGCAACGTCACATTTACGATCTTTTCCTATTTAACAGTATCCTACCAAAATACCTTAATTCTACTCTCAGGTTCTGTATTAATGCAGTACATTCAATAATGTGCCTACAATATTCCTATGACCACATTTTCCCTGTCAGCCCTATTAAAAACATAGTGCAAAGGAGAGCCAAACTTTTCAAAACTTCTGGTTTGTGTTATCATGTGAACTGTCATAGCACTGACATTAAAACCCAAAGCTGACTCTAACTGAAGGTGTCTTTAAACAGTGAAAAAAACCGACTCAACTCCAAGTGCTGACCAAGAAATACAAGAAGATTAGTCTCAACGTTTCTTTATTGTGTTTTTACATGAAAGGGGGATGGGGCTGCATATTGTCAAGGGTTTACACCGTGATTCTGGGGAAGAAAGATGAGTCAATATCATGTGGAGCTAATGTGCCAGTAACCTTTCAGGAGTAGACTAAAGGAGACTTCCTGGTCCATCTGTTTGAAGGTGACAAGGGGGTTCCTACAGCTGTCCAGGTGATCCAGGGATATGGAGGCAGATCCAGTAGAGATCCAAACATAGTGTGTGTTATGGCATCCAAAGAGTTCAGTTTTGCTCTCATCTGAACAGACTATGTTCTCCTAGTATTTTACAGGCTTGTCCAAATGTTGCGCTGCAAACTTTAAACAAGCCTCATCATGCTTTTTCTTCATAAATGCAGCCTTGCGTGGTAAGCGTGCATACAGGCCATGGCTGTTGAGTGCATTGCTTATTGTTTTCTTTGAAATAATTGTACCTGCTAATTCCAGGTCTTTCTGAAGCTCTCAACAAGTGGTCCATGGCTGTTGGACAACGCTTCTTATAATTCTTTTCATTCCTCTGTCAGAAATCCTGTGAGAAGAACCTGGTCATGACCGGTTTATGATCAAATGATATTCTTTCCACTTCCAGATTATGGCTTCAACAGTGTTTACTGCAACAGTGTTCGGAAGTTTAGAAATCCTTCAGTAAACGATGTCATCAGAATGTTTTGCAACAATAAGGTTGTGAAGGTCTTGAGAGAGTTCTTTGCTTTTACCCATTATGAGACGTTCCTTGTGTGACACCTTGATAATGACAAACCATTTATAGGCCATCAGTTTGGACTGACCAAGCTGATATTCATTTGCACTGACAAGGGGCAGGATGGCTTTCTGATCACTGATAGAGTTCAGTTGGTGTCTTGGCTTTTAATGCCTTTTCCACCTCCGTTTATGCGCGTATTCAATACTTTTCCCCTGTGTTAGCTCACATTATTGCACATAACTTAATTTCAGATGTTATTTATTTTGGTTTCTTTCTGTGTATGGATTACTTGGGTTGTTACCAACACCTGGTGAAAAATTCATGTCAATAGCACCTCTAGAAATGTTTACTATGAAAGATTGTGATGTGTTCAATACTTATTTTACCCACTGTATATATGCCTATTTTAAATCAGTCGCCATGTGCTGTTAAATGCAGATGTTTATTAATGTGTAACATTCTACAGGTTGGCTTCTCTGGCAATCAAACTGGCAACAACAGAACAAGCTACAACAATTTAACAGCACAAAATGTGGCCATAAGAAGAATCATCTATACTTCTGCATGTTGCCAGTGAGATGTATGACAGAAATTATTGTTAGACAGTTAAGTTTAATTAGATGAACTACAAGCCCTGAGAATTGATAACAAGATGTCTACTAATATTATTTACATATTAAAATACTCTGATCATCATAATTTTTACACAGACAGAAAATACAATATATTCTACATGCCCCACTTTTACCGAAAAGTACTTTAAAAAGGTATTTTTTCAGTAGCATATGAAATGTAATGTTTCTCATCTCATTTGACCTTATTTGTGTATTTAAATGAAATGTTTAACAGACCGACGTAACTTGTTTACTGTATTTGCAATTTAAAAAAAAACAGGAGTCAAAATGAAATCATCAGAGACCATTATATTAAATGTAATAACTCCATCTATGAGATTTGAATTATTTTGTTTTTCTGATGTCATCTATGAGCTATGTTTTAAACATTCGCCCCAGCAGCTGGTGGCTGCCAGAGGAGAAATAGCGAAGAAGGGTATGCCATTGATTGGCCTGCTTTACTGAGACAAAATTGAGACAAGTGAAGTTTGAGCTTTTTGAGGTTTAGGAGGCAAATACACTCATTTTGTTTGTTACCTGGATGGTTAGCAGGCCTGTCACCAGGGCAGGGCTCTATCCGTCAACGGGGAAGAGGAGAGAGGAAGTGCTCACAATGCTTCACCAACGAGCGTGTCTCTGTGTCCACCTGCCCTCTTCGCCCGCAACACATTTACGTTGACAGAAGCACGGGGTGGGGCATGTCATGTGGGTAACAAATGCATGATGAAACTTACAAGGCCAAAGTAAACTCATTTCACAAGCAGAAAGATGTTTTATTTGTTTTTTTTGTTTGTTTGTTTGTTTGTTTGTTTTTTGCCACAATGGTTGCACAAAAATAAATATGCAAATGAAATGAATTAGAAGGAAATAATGATTACAGGAGAAAAGATTACATTTGGTCATCGTACACATTGACAACATGTAGGGTGATCATTTCCACTCAGATGGCCTTCTTATCTAGAGATATGTGAGATGAAAACCTTTAAGTCCCTTCCCAGGGATTTAAAGTGATTCAGATGGCCTGTCTCCATAAACACACCATAGAAAGAGCTATAATTCAGGTTATGTCAGCTGTAAGCCTGATCCGTTTCTGTGACAACTGTTAAAGAAAAGTAAACTTGTCTTCTTAAAGACTTTCACTCGATCAATGGATCTACCCTGATGTCAGAGGATCTCTGTCTCACTTCAGGAGGAGTACTGCTTCATAAAAAAATATTCACAAATTGACCAGGGTTTGACATAATTAAAAGCTGTAAGTCGCTTCACTAAGTATGTCACCTTAGATTTTGATTGCACTGAGCACTTTAGATGTATCATTTAATAGGTACTTTACTATATCTATTTACTCATGGTCAAAATTATTTAATTCATTTAGACCTTTGAGTCAGGTAAGAACTTTGCTGTTACTTATTATTATAGTGTTATTGTCCAGAAGCAGCTCAAGTAAAATTATAAACAGTCATTATAAATGTGAAATTACTTCAGACTTATATAGCGCTTTTTCAGAAGCCTCAAAGATGCTTCACAATGAAATTAGTCATTCACCCATTCATGCACACATTCACACACTGATGATGACAAGCTGCTGGACTGCAGTCAGTAGCAGCTGCCATCGGCCCTTCTGACCACCACCAGCAGGCCAGGTGGGTGAAGTGTCTTGCCCAAGGACACAACAACAGAGACGGACGGAGCGGGGGCCTCTAACCGGTGACCCACCGATTGCAGGGCGAACTCCTACCTGCATCGCCACCATCGCCCCAATATAACTAAAGCATACAACTAAAGTGTCTCATTTACTCTTGATGACTTGAATGTTCAAGGAAAATATAAAGAGTGATGATCTTAATATCATTTGCTGAAACAGTATATTGTGTTATACGTCTTTAATAACAAAAATCACAAGGATATCTGTAAATGCTGCATGATTGCATAGAAGATATCTTTACATGTGATGCTTTGTGTAGGTCTTTGTGCTGCTAATTAAGTGGAATGTAAAAATAGGGCTTTTATTTCAACCAAAAATGTTGCTAACAAAATAAAACCTGAGCTCATGAAAAATGCTTTCTGTACATGACAAAAATGAACCCATGGTAGAAACAAAACGTAAACATCTAACCACACAACAGAACTTGTTCTTTCTTCACTTGAGCATAAAACTCGCTCGATTCTCAGCTGTCCTTATTGATGGTTTTTCTGCCTCAGACACTTTGACCTCTGCGTAAACCATCTCCTGCTGTTCCCTGTCTTGCACTGAGATGGAGGGTGCTTCAGGTGTCTTCTTAAAGAAGCTCACTTCCCCATAATGGAGTTCAGCCTTTGTTTCACCATCTGACATCTGAACATCAACCTCCACATGTGTTTGACTCTGTGGGAAAGTGAAATTTGTTTATTTTGATGCTGATTCTGTTAAAAATCTACAGATGAAGATTCACTGCAGTGCTGAACAGAAAAGTTGATCATTTCCCTACTTGAGTTTGTTCTTGAGTTGGACGTTTGGACCTAAAGCACCTGAAAGACATTAGAGAGCTGTCAGAGTAATCCGGCTCAGTTTCAGGAGACAACATAAAGACTGGAGAGAGTCAAGGGTGATCTGAAAGGATCAACATCAATAAGATCACTTACAATCTAATTGATGGTCATTGTTAAAGAATCTAGAAACAAACCTAAATGAGCTTGTTTCAGAGAGAACCTGTTGCACCTGCACAAAGCAAAATTATTGTGAAGAAATCGTTGCCATGCAAAAATAATCTCTGCTGTTATGTTACCAGGCTGCCATGAATACAGGTTTGTTTTTTTCCTGAAGTAACGGGGATATTGATTCTCATATCAGATTCCACGTATACTGCAAAAATAAGAGATTACTGACTTGATCTATAAGTGAATATATGTACATTGTTTAGACTGAAAGGTGATTCATTATGTTTTGACCTTGATCTCAGCTTTAGCTGAAACAGCACCGTTAGTATATAAGTTGTGTTGGAGTTCTGATACTCACCAAACTGTCACAACCAGGCAAGCAACAAGGCAGATGGCAGCAGTAACTCCTGCTGGGATTGCTACCCAGATTAGATCTTCATTCAGCAAATCATAAGAAGAGGGCAAGTGACAAAAATGTCATAAGTCAGCAAAAGTGAAATAGCTAATGCTGAGAAGGTACTTTTTAATAGTTTGAACAAGATTCACCAGAGTTAAATATTTACCTTTAATTCGAAGACGGATTATTAAAGATGTCTCATTGCCTAGATCATTTTTAGCCCTACAGTAAAACTCTCCTCCCTCACTAGTATTGAAGCTGTAAACCTGCCCCACAGATACATTAATGGCTCCATCTTTGCTGCTCTTGAACCAGGTGAAGCTGGGAGGAGGCCTGGCTCTGCTGGAGCAGCTCAGCTCCACCCAGCTACCTGCTGACACCAAACCTGATGGACTGATGGATGCTGAGGTGTTTCTAGGAGCATCTGAGGAAAATGGGACACACAATAACTTTACTGATCAGAAAGAGCTGAACCATGACCTCCTGACAGGATCACTTACATGAAACACTGAGAGTCACTTCTGTCTCTGCTGTCTGGTTTCCTCCATTCACAGGATATCTGGCAGAACAGCTGATGTTGTATCCATCATGTGTGTCTGACAGAGTGATGGTCTCCTGGATTTTAGTTGTCAAGGTTCCATCTGTGTTTTTCTCTGTTTGTCTGTGAGAGTCTTGTTGGAGATTCCAGGTGAGTTCAGGAGGTGAGTGTGGACAGGGAGTCAAAGCTGAGCAGGTTATATTTACAGACTGATGCTCCTTCAGATCACCAACAGAGATATTAATGCTGGGAGGCCAAGCAGACTCTGGGATATCACACAAAACACACTTTTCCATATCAAGTAAAAAAAAAATTCCTTATTGTTCACAAATCAGATATTAAAAATAGCTTAATTATTTCAAGAATAAGTAATATTTCAGTGCTTCTGCAATTTCATCCAGTTTTAATTCAGCTTCACCACATATTTTGATAGTACTACAATAAACACTTTGCAGTAAACCAGAGCCTTATTGAGACTGCAGTTTTACAACCAAATTAATTTGTTCTCTGTCAGTTTAAGTTCTTTCTGTTTCATTTGTTTTTAAATTTATTTACAAATAAATGTATTGTATTTGTACTTTGTATTTATTTCATTTATAATAAACGGTCTCTTACCTTTGACATTTATTTGAAGAGGATCAGCACAAGCTGTCGCCTTGAACGGCTCATTCTCAATTCTGAAGAAGTATCTGTCTGTTAGACTTGTGTTTAAATAAGGAAACAAAGTGGTGCAGTTTTTATCTGTCAGGTTTCCAATTATTTTTAGTGGATAGGTATTAACTGACTTACTGCTATTAAAAATAACTACATTTGGATCAGAGCCAAAATTTAAATTTCTTTTCATCCAAACTCCATAAATGGTTCTGGTGCTGTCAAAAGATGCTTCTTTTGTATTAAAGCTACATGGGATCTCCAAACAGGATCCGTTCAGAGCTTCAACATTCTTTGGTGTGGTGATGGAGAGACTTGCTGGATTGTCACCACAGTTGTGAGCCAAGGCACCTGTAAAGCAGATAAATGATGAACATAATGTGGAGCAAAATCTCCCTGCAGAGAAACTTCACAAGCTCCAGTTCAGCTGCAGCATGTTACATGTGGAACCTTTAAACAACGTCAGGATCAAATATTTCAGAAATCAGTTATGTGATGTATTATGTCTCCAGATGTAAGAAAGTGAACAAACAGCTCACCTTGGAGTAAGAAGACACTCAGTAACATGTTGAATGTCACCACGTTCTGAGACATAGCTTCCATCAGACTGGGAAAAGATGAACACTTCAGCTGCATTTCAGTGTTTTCAACCAATTGTGTATAAAAAAAAAAAACTCTTGTAAGAACTTGCTTTGTCGAGCTCAAGAATAACTGTAGCATGGCTTTTTAAATCATACATTGAATGCTTTCTTAAAATAACTATTTTTCAAATAAAAACAACAGCAGTTTTTTATAGCAAAGAAGAAGACAAGTTTAGGAAAAACATGTTGTCATAAGCTTCTCTCTTTTAAAAGTGTTCTTACCAGAATAATCTGCAGAAAAAACAATTAGAAAAATGTTGATCTGGTTCTGTGGGAATTTCTCTTAATGAGCAAATTATCCAAAGAGCAACTTCTTTGTTTAAAAGTTTATGTCAGTTCAAAGCTGACAGGTGTGCTATTTGTCCTCCCCCTTTTTGTGAAAGAGGATGCTAGCCTTTAAACACATTTGTTTGCCATAGTTTACATGACTGATAAAAAGGGAAAACTTTAACTTATTAACTTTCTGATGGTCACTGTTGAATAACTGGAATGTTTTAGAAACGTTATTTTTAGAGAATGGAGATTTGCCCAAAATTAGCTTTTTGCCTTGTCATTTTCTTTATGCTTCTTAATATGGGTTTTTTTTTTGTTTGTTTGTTTTTTGTTGTTTTTTTTTGTTTTTTGTTTTTTTTTTTTTGCAGAGACTAGAGCAGGAGTGTCAAACTCCAGTCCTCAAGGGCCAGTGGCCTGCAACTTTTGGATGTGTCTCAAGTCCAAAACAAGTGAATCAAATGATTGAATCACCTTGTCATGCACATCCTTCCAATGACCTAATTATGGGATTCAGGTCAACAGCTTTAGTGGGATTCAGTTTTCTTTTGTGTGCGTACTTGGGCTAAACAGTGTTTAATGGTTGGCACTGTGGTTTCACAAATAGAGGGTGCATCTGATTTCTTTGGGAACTGAGGTATTCTCTAAAAAAATGTGTGGTAGGATAATCCAAAAAGAATTCTAAAAAAAAATGTATAATTTCATTATAACATCAGTATTTTAAAATCAAAATATAAACATAAAGGCAAAATAAGATCACTCACAGAAACTCTTCAATAGATTCTCATTCATGCCTGTGGGAATTAGATTATTTGAATAAAATACATAGAATGCCTCTCTCTTTTTCCTGATAAAATTAATTTTTCTCCCTCTTTGACTTGTCTTAAGAATAAAGATGAGCTACAATGTTTTTTTATGAAAAGGTCTTGCGATAGGACTGCTAAAATCATACCTCTTAATAGAACTTCTATTTATCCAAGATCCACATTTAAAATGGCCTTGTAGGTTATGGTTTATCATGATTGTTTCTGTGGTTTTATCATCCCGAAAACCTCTAGCAACCCTATCGCTAATAAGTTTTGCCTCTCTTATAATCATATCATTCGGGATTCTTTAAAAATCCCATGTAAATTTGGGTCTCTTTGAAGGATGTGCCAATGTTTAAATATTATTTCTTTAATATTCCTATTTTTTTTGTTTTTTCTTAATGAAATTTTTTGTTTGTGCCATAGGAGAAGAAGTAGAGGTGATTGAGGAATATAAATACCTTGGTGTTCATCTGGAAACAGACTGAACTGGACACTCAACAGTAAAGCCATCTACAAGAAGGCACAGAGCAGGCTGTACTTGTTGAGGAGGCTTAGGTCCTTCAAGGTTTGCAGCAAGATGCTGCATATTTTCTATATGTCTATTGTTAAGAGTGTCATTTCTTCTCCCATCATCTGTTGGGGCAGCAGCATCAGAGCCCGGGACCTAAAAAGACTCAACAATCTCATAAAGAACATTGGTTCTGTTCTGGAGAGGACTGTGGAACATCTGGAGATGATCATGCAAATAAGGATTTTTCATAAAATCAAGAGAATTTTGGACAACCCTGAGCATCCTCTTCATGAGACTGTCAAAGAAAAACAGTTTCTTCAGTCGGAGGCTTCTTCAAATTTGCTGTAACGCAGACTGCTACAGGAGATACTTTGTGCCCACTGCCATCACCTTCTAAAAACAACTCTTTGAAGAATCTTAAATAATTTGAGTTACAACAACATTTAATTTCCCTTTGGGATCAATAAAGTATTTTTGAATTGAGTTGAACTGAATTATCATTTAAAGATATTGATAAAAGTTTCCCAAGGTCATCAAAGGTCAACCAGCTTCTCACGTCACTGGAACAACAAATATTGGTGTCAATCAACGGTGCTATGTTTGTGCTGTTAAAACTTTTATTTGTGCTGCTATTGTTTTGAAAATATTAATAAAAATTTCCATAAGTCATCAAAGATCACGCTCACATACACACTCACACACACACATTACCCAAATCAAACAAAAATGGTGCTACAATTATAAATTGGTTTTTGCTGCTAAATGTTACTTTGCCAATTTTAATTCTTCCAAAGCTCAACCACCAGTATCATTTATGTCCAGTAAAATGATCCAAAATTATAGTTTTTCTGACTGATTACTATAAAATGTCAGATTTGTTTATTTTGTAAAAAATGTGGAATACAGATTTGGTTTGTGAAACCAAAGTGGAAATATTTATCCTTAAATAGTCAACATTTATCTTCAAATCCTAGATTTTAACAAAGAATAATATTTCTTTCTTAATTTACCTCATGCAAACAAAAAACAGAAAACCAAATCAGGAGATTTCAATTCCAGGTCCAAACTATCTTACCATCAGTCATTCTATGAAGGTCAATGATTGTAAAATATTAGCTAAATGGTCACATAAATCTGTATGATTGTAGTTCATCATTTATCATTGTTTTACCAGAGGTCAGTATGCTATATGGTCTATTTTAGTCCACCTGGGTCAGAAGAATTATTACATTACATGTTTTGGTACTTTAGTTGAGCTTATCCAAACTTAATTAAATTACCACAGCTGGAGCAATCAAAGGTGAAGACCTTGGTTCAGTTGAATTTATTTCAATATAGTTGATTTATGCAGTACAATTTTACAATTGTGATCTCAACAAACTTTATAAGACAAACGGATCAAATTCATATCCAGAAATATATAATCAAATCAATCCAATGCACTTCAGTCATATAGGGAGATTAAAACTATTTACATACATTTTGATTTAATCTTGGGTATAAAACAAGGTAGTCAAAATCAGTTTATTATGTGAACTGATTATGTGTTATCTCCAACTTGAACACTGAGTTTAGTGGTCCAAGGATCAAGTGCTTCTTAGCTTTAATATTAGCCTGTTCTCACAAGGCATTAACATGGCAACAGAAATACAATGCAATTGTCACATCTATGATAATGGTATTTCGTCTCCTGTTATGCTATGCAAACACTCTGTCTGCACTACTGAAGATAAACTTACTTTATTATGTCAATCACAGTACTTTGCAGAATAAATAATGGCTAAAGTTAGCCTTTTTATAACCATAAACTTCAAGGTACTTTCTTGGGATTTTCTGTGATAAATTAACTCAAAGTGTGACAAGTTTGTGGAGGGAAAATGTTTTCACAAACAAAAAAGTGAAAAGTGTGGTATGCACTTTTAATTATAGTCCTTTACTTTGATATGTTAAATAAAATCTAGTGCCACTAATTGCCTTTAAAGGTAACCTACACCACCGTGTAATGTGATCTCAGTATAAATACTGATGTTCTATGAAGGGGTCAGGGTTTAACATTAGAGAACAAGAAGCATCATTAAGCTCAAGGGACGCACCAGAAAAGGTCAGGGATGAATGACAGAATGAATGAATGACGGAAAAGTTTAAAGCCATTTTAGAGAGATGTTTTATCAAACAACATCCCAAGCAATGATTAGCTCACAGAGCATTGCATAATCCTTCATCCAATAATAGAGTATAGTACAACTCCAAATACACCAAGAGAGAATTAACTCTGAAGGACACTTAAGGTGCCTGTCAAGCTCCCCATTATTCAGGCACAGCACTATGGGTCTAAGATGTTTATGTGTGGCATTAACTCATGGAGGACAAGATGAGGACAACACCACTCCATCCTCAGAGTGTTTTAGCCTGTTCACCTAAAGCAAGCTCCGGAAATCTTGAGAGACTTTGTTGTAGGTGATGTGGTACTCTACAACTATTCAGGTAGAATTTATGCAGCAGCCAAAGAGTCAGTTGGCCACCAGTGCAAACACTCAAAGGACTATTATGGTGATGTTAATTTTTAAATTTACAGTATGGATATGTTGAAAAATAGTTATTGCTTTATCTGTACACAGTTTTCTTTTCTATATAGCTGAGGGGGACCTTGGGTGTGGCCAACAGTGGGCCAACATAATTGATGTTGTAGCAATGTATCACCTCAAGTCACATTTGCTGCTTAGTTTGTTCAAATAGAAATTCAATATAAAAATATTTTATTTATCCTAAAGAGAAACTAAACTGTTGTTGTAACCCATGAATAATTCTGAACTGCATTGTACATCAGTATCATCGTACAACAAAACAAAATCTTTCTTACCTCTTACTGTTATCTGAAGAGGATGACAAGCATCTGTTGCTCTGAATGGCTCATTCTGAATTCGGAGGTAGTATTTGTCTGTATAACTAGAATTTAAATCAGGAAACAGAGTGGTGCAGTTTTCCTCACTCAGGTTTCCAATCATTTGCAGCGAATAGATGTTAACTGACCCACTGCTGTTGAAGATAACAGGGCTTGGATTGGCATTAAAATCTATGGTATGTTTAATCCATATTCCAAAAATGGCTCTAGTGATGTCATAGTCAGAATTCGTTGAATTGAAGCTGCATGGGATTTGCAAACAAGATCCACTCAGTGCTTCGATATGCCAAGGTATGTTAGCAATGAGGACTGGATTAGGACAACCAGCCAAAACACCTGTAAAAACACATACATGATGAACTTGATGTGGAGCAGATCACCCTGAAGAGAAAGTTCATGATCCACATACTGCAGCATGTTACATGTGGAGCCTTTAAGCAATATCAAGATTAAATATTTCAGACAAGAAATGATTCATGTGATGTCTGCAAACGAAAGGAAGTAAACAAGCAGCTCACCTGGAAGAAAGAAGACACCCAGTAACATGGTGAGTGTCAGCATGCTTTCAGACAGAGCTGCCATTGGTCTCTGATAGACATCCTCTGTTTCTAAACAGGTTACACATATATAAATATATATGTGTGTGTGTGTGTGTGTGTGTGTGTGTGTGTGTGTGTGTGTGTGTGTGTGTGGGTGTGGGTGTGTGTGTGTGTGTGTAAATACAGACTTGAAATTCCCTCTAAATTGCTACAGTTTAGAGGAAAAAGGAAGAAGAAGAATCTTACCCAGAACAACAGCTAATCTGAGGTAATCGAATATCCTAGTTGAAAATCCAACGATTAAGGTAGATACTCTAGTCACCAAAGGTGTACACTGTAGAAATGGGAAAGGACAGTATAATTTATTAGGAGGAACACGAGATAGTTTGTAAAAAGAGTTATTCAGATCAGAACTGAACAAAGGAACCAGATAAATACACATACACACAGGACAAGCGCATGGAAATAGAATGATAGAAGAATGCACCAACAACACTAACAAGGATAAAGGCTTTCACAAAAATGACAAAAATTATCTTTTTTCCTCAATATGGTGTGAAGTAAGAGTTCTGGGATGTTTCTGACAACATCACATGTTTGCGGGAATTACGATCTTACTGCTGAGGATTTGATGCAACATGTTGTCATCCTGATAAAGTGAGCTTCTTTTAGTCCAGATCTGATAACTATTAAAAAGTCAATAACTACAAAAGAGGCACTGAAAAAACTGCAGCACAGTTTAGTTTCCAAGCTTTGTTTTTGGAGATTAAATATGGTTGAGGAAGTGCTAACTTCCCAAAGAAGACAAAGGAAGAAGATGAAGTGCAATGATCTGTGTAGGTACTTTCTATGACAATATCAGCCCATGCTATATATGTTTGGGCTTTCTGTTTGATAGGTTGAGTCTTGGTTTGAAAAAATACTCTTGTATTTTTTTTCTGATGTTTACTGAACGTTATAAAGTACAAATAAAATGACAATAACACAATATGCAGTAAACAGTGGATAGAACTATAAACTTATTAAATCACACCCCTTCTCCAGCAACGTCACATTTACGATCTTTTCCTATTTAACAGTATCCTACCAAAATACCTTAATTCTACTCTCAGGTTCTGTATTAATGCAGTACATTCAATAATGTGCCTACAATATTCCTATGACCACATTTTCCCTGTCAGCCCTATTAAAAACATAGTGCAAAGGAGAGCCAAACTTTTCAAAACTTCTGGTTTGTGTTATCATGTGAACTGTCATAGCACTGACATTAAAACCCAAAGCTGACTCTAACTGAAGGTGTCTTTAAACAGTGAAAAAAACCGACTCAACTCCAAGTGCTGACCAAGAAATACAAGAAGATTAGTCTCAACGTTTCTTTATTGTGTTTTTACATGAAAGGGGGATGGGGCTGCATATTGTCAAGGGTTTACACCGTGATTCTGGGGAAGAAAGATGAGTCAATATCATGTGGAGCTAATGTGCCAGTAACCTTTCAGGAGTAGACTAAAGGAGACTTCCTGGTCCATCTGTTTGAAGGTGACAAGGGGGTTCCTACAGATGTCCAGGTGATCCAGGGATATGGAGGCAGATCCAGTAGAGATCCAAACATAGTGTGTGTTATGGCATCCAAAGAGTTCAATTTTGCTCTCATCTGAGCAGACTATGTTCTCCTAGTATTTTACAGGCTTGTCCAAATGTTGCGCTGCAAACTTTAAACAAGCCTCATCACGCTTTTTCTTCATAAATGCAGTCTTGCGTGGTAAGCATGCATACAGGCCATGGCTGTTGAGTGCATTGCTTATTGTTTTCTTTGAAATAATTGTACCTGCTAATTCCAGGTCTTTCTGAAGCTCTCAACAAGTGGTCCATGGCTGTTGGACAACGCTTCTTATAATTCTTTTCATTCCTCTGTCAGAAATCCTGTGAGAAGAACCTGGTCATGACCGGTTTATGATCAAATGATATTCTTTCCACTTCCAGATTATGGCTTCAACAGTGTTTACTGCAACAGTGTTCAGAAGTTTAGAAATCCTTCAGTAAACGATGTCATCAGAATGTTTTGCAACAATAAGGTTGTGAAGGTCTTGAGAGAGTTCTTTGCTTTTACCCATTATGAGACGTTCCTTGTGTGACACCTTGATAATGACAAACCATTTATAGGCCATCAGTTTGGACTGACCAAGCTGATATTCATTTGCACTGACAAGGGGCAGGATGGCTTTCTGATCACTGATAGAGTTCAGTTGGTGTCTTGGCTTTTAATGCCTTTTCCACCTCCGTTTATGCGCGTATTCAATACTTTTCCCCTGTGTTAGCTCACATTATTGCACATAACTTAATTTCAGACGTTATTTATTTTGGTTTCTTTCTGTGTATGGATTACTTGGGTTGTTACCAACACCTGGTGAAAAATTCATGTCAATAGCACCTCTAGAAATGTTTACTATGAAAGATTGTGATGTGTTCAATACTTATTTTACCCACTGTATATATGCCTATTTTAAATCAGTCGCCATGTGCTGTTAAATGCAGATGTTTATTAATGTGTAACATTCTACAGGTTGGCTTCTCTGGCAATCAAACTGGCAACAACAGAACAAGCTACAACAATTTAACAGCACAAAATGTGGCCATAAGAAGAATCATCTATACTTCTGCATGTTGCCAGTGAGATGTATGACAGAAATTATTGTTAGACAGTTAAGTTTAATTAGATGAACTACAAGCCCTGAGAATTGATAACAAGATGTCTACTAATATTATTTACATATTAAAATACTCTGATCATCATAATTTTTACACAGACAGAAAATACAATATATTCTACATGCCCCACTTTTACCGAAAAGTACTTTAAAAAGGTATTTTTTCAGTAGCATATGAAATGTAATGTTTCTCATCTCATTTGACCTTATTTGTGTATTTAAATGAAATGTTTAACAGACCGACGTAACTTGTTTACTGTATTTGCAATTAAAAAAAAAAAACAGGAGTCAAAATGAAATCATCAGAGACCATTATATTAAATGTAATAACTCCATCTATGAGATTTGAATTATTTTGTTTTTCTGATGTCATCTATGAGCTATGTTTTAAACATTCGCCCCAGCAGCTGGTGGCTGCCAGAGGAGAAATAGCGAAGAAGGGTATGTATGCCATTGATTGGCCTGCTTTACTGAGACAAAATTGAGACAAGTGAAGTTTGAGCTTTTTGAGGTTTAGGAGGCAAATACACTCATTTTGTTTGTTACCTGGATGGTTAGCAGGCCTGTCACCAGGGCAGGGCTCTATCCGTCAACGGGGAAGAGGAGAGAGGAAGTGCTCACAATGCTTCACCAACGAGCGTGTCTCTGTGTCCACCTGCCCTCTTCACCCGCAACACATTTACGTTGACAGAAGCACGGGGTGGGGCATGTCATGTGGGTAACAAATGCATGATGAAACTTACAAGGCCAAAGTAAACTCATTTCACAAGCAGAAAGGTGTTTTATTTGGTTTTTTTGTTTGTTTGTTTGTTTGTTTTTTGCCACAATGGTTGCACAAAAATAAATATGCAAATGAAATGAATTAGAAGGAAATAATGATTACAGGAGAAAAGATTACATTTGGTCATCGTACACATTGACAACATGTAGGGTGATCATTTCCACTCAGATGGCCTTCTTATCTAGAGATATGTGAGATGAAAACCTTTAAGTCCCTTCCCAGGGATTTAAAGTGATTCAGATGGCCTGTCTCCATAAACACACCATAGAAAGAGCTATAATTCAGGTTATGTCAGCTGTAAGCCTGATCCGTTTCTGTGACAACTGTTAAAGAAAAGTAAACTTGTCTTCTTAAAGACTTTCACTTGATCAATGGATCTACCCTGATGTCAGAGGATCTCTGTCTCACTTCAGGAGGAGTACTGCTTCATAAAAAAATATTCACAAATTGACCAGGGTTTGACATAATTAAAAGCTGTAAGTCGCTTCACTAAGTATGTCACCTTAGATTTTGATTGCACTGAGCACTTTAGATGTATCATTTAATAGGTACTTTACTATATCTATTTACTCATGGTCAAAATTATTTAATTCATTTAGACCTTTGAGTCAGGTAAGAACTTTGCTGTTACTTATTATTATAGTGTTATTGTCCAGAAGCAGCTCAAGTAAAATTATAAACAGTCATTATAAATGTGAAATTACTTCAGACTTATATAGCGCTTTTTCAGAAGCCTCAAAGATGCTTCACAATGAAATTAGTCATTCACCCATTCATGCACACATTCACACACTGATGATGACAAGCTGCTGGACTGCAGTCAGTAGCAGCTGCCATCGGCCCTTCTGACCACCACCAGCAGGCCAGGTGGGTGAAGTGTCTTGCCCAAGGACACAACAACAGAGACGGACAGAGCGGGGGGCTCTAACCGGTGACCCACCGATTGCAGGGCGAACTCCTACCTGCATCGCCACCATCGCCCCAATATAACTAAAGCATACAACTAAAGTGTCTCATTTACTCTTGATGACTTGAATGTTCAAGGAAAATATAAAGAGTGATGATCTTAATATCATTTGCTGAAACAGCATATTGTGTTATACGTCTTTAATAACAAAAATCACAAGGATATCTGTAAATGCTGCATGATTGCATAGAAGATATCTTTACATGTGATGCTTTGTGTAGGTCTTTGTGCTGCTAATTAAGTGGAATGTAAAAATAGGGCTTTTATTTCAACCAAAAATGATGCTAACAAAATAAAACCTGAGCTCATGAAAAATGCTTTCTGTACATGACAAAAATGAACCCATGGTAGAAACAAAACGTAAACATCTAACCACACAACAGAACTTGTTCTTTCTTCACTTGAGCATAAAACTCGCTCGATTCTCAGCTGTCCTTATTGATGGTTTTTCTGCCTCAGACACTTTGACCTCTGCGTAAACCATCTCCTGCTGTTCCCTGTCTTGCACTGAGATGGAGGGTGCTTCAGGTGTCTTCTTAAAGAAGCTCACTTCCCCATAATGGAGTTCAGCCTTTGTTTCACCATCTGACATCTGAACATCAACCTCCACATGTGTTTGACTCTGTGGGAAAGTGAAATTTGTTTATTTTGATGCTGATTCTGTTAAAAATCTACAGATGAAGATTCACTGCAGTGCTGAACAGAAAAGTTGATCATTTCCCTACTTGAGTTTGTTCTTGAGTTGGACGTTTGGACCTAAAGCACCTGAAAGACATTAGAGAGCTGTCAGAGTAATCCGGCTCAGTTTCAGGAGACAACATAAAGACTGAAGAGAGTCAAGGGTGATCTGAAAGGATCAACATCAATAAGATCACTTACAATCTAATTGATGGTCATTGTTAAAGAATCTAGAAACAAACCTAAATGAGCTTGTTTCAGAGAGAACCTGTTGCACCTGCACAAAGCAAAATTATTGTGAAGAAATCGTTGCCATGCAAAAATAATCTCTGCCATTATGTTACCAGGCTGCCATGAATACAGGTTTGTTTTTTTCCTGAAGTAACGGGGATATTGAATCTCATATCAGATTCCATGTATACTGCAAAAATAAGAGATTACTGACTTGATCTATAAGTGAATATATGTACATTGTTTAGACTGAAAGGTGATTCATTATGTTTTGACCTTGATCTCAGCTTTAGCTGAAACATCATCGTTAGTATATAAGTTGTGTTGGAGTTCTGATACTCACCAAACTGTCACAACCAGGCAAGCAACAAGGCAGATGGCAGCAGTAACTCCTGCTGGGATTGCTACCCAGATTAGATCTTCATTCAGCAAATCATAAGAAGAGGGCAAGTGACAAAAATGTCATAAGTCAGTAAAAGTGAAATAGCTAATGCTGAGAAGGTACTTTTTAATAGTTTGAACAAGATTCACCAGAGTTAAATATTTACCTTTAATTCGAAGACGGATTATTAAAGATGTCTCATTGCCCAGATCATTTTTAGCCCTACAGTAAAACTCTCCTCCCTCACTAGTATTGAAGCTGTAAACCTGCCCCACAGAGACATTAATGGCTCCATCTTTGCTGTTCCTGAACCAGGTGAAGCTGGGAGGAGGCTTGGCTCTGCTGGAGCAGCTCAGCTCCACCCAGCTACCTGCTGACACCAAACCTGATGGACTGATGGATGCTGAGGTGTCTTTAGGAGCATCTGAGGAAAATGGGACACACAATAACTTTACTGATCAGAAAGAGCTGAACCATGACCTCCTGACAGGATCACTTACATGAAACACTGAGAGTCACTTCTGTCTCTGCTGTCTTGCTTCCTCCATTCACAGGATATCTGGCAGAACAGCTGATGTTGTATCCATCATGTGTGTCTGACAGAGTGATGGTCTCCTGGATTTTAGTTGTCAAGGTTCTATCTGTGTTTTTCTCTGTTTGTCTGTGAGAGTCTTGTTGGAGATTCCAGGTGAGTTCAGGAGGTGAGTGTGGACAGGGAGTCAAAGCTGAGCAGGTTATAGTGACAGACTGATGCTCCTTCAGATCAGATGGAATAATAACACTGGGACTCCAAGGAGAATCTGGGATTCCAAATTAAACCAATAGCTTTAAAATATAGTTTATATGTTCCAAATACCAAACATGTATGCACAATTTGGTGATTTCTTTTTCACATTCTTTTAATGTTAACAAGTAATTAACTCTGCAACAGATGTCTCATGTCTGTGTTTGAGTTTTATTTGTTTTTGTTCATTTGTTTTAATTTATTTTGATTCCACAATAGTACCTGAATCATACATGAAAGATAAACATTAGAAAGTTTTTAAAGTCATGGACAACATTTCTTGTTGTGACTGAAAAATCCTGTGGTAAGATGCTTCATCAATCAATTTTTGATCAACAGATATTTGAAAATATAAATTCACTATTAGTTTACATGTAAAAAGTCCTAAAGAAAATCATGCATTCTAAAATTTGTAAGTGCTACAATTGAAAAAGACCATTCAGGATCATTTTATTCATACCCCTGGGAGATGAAGACTAAACGTAATCTTAAAATATTACCAGCATGTTTGATCTGATTGGAAATAATGTTAATATTTAATATTAGTTCAGCCATAGTCCCAACTTTAATCTGATAGAGAATCTGTTGACAGCGCAAAAGGGTCCAACCTTAAACATGTGGATCTCATCTCTAAAAATAATCAATTAAATTGATTAAATACCAATGGAAACATCAAAAAGCTGGTCAACAATTATGAAAATAGTTTAGATGTTGTAATGCCAGTAAAGATTTTTCCTTTGAAGGAAATGAATACTAATTGGCATACATTAATTTTCGAAATGTGAACAAACACAAAGACATTTTGTTGAGAGATGCCCATCTCATTTGCCATCAGAAAAAAGCTATTATTTTGGTTGAATGAAAATAATCTAAATACGTCAGTGGCATAAATACTTCTGAATAAATCAGTATCATAGTATCAACAAAAACCTTCTTACCTCTTACTGCTATCTGAAGAGGATGACAAACATCTGTTGCTCTGAATGACCAGTTCCAAATTCGGAGGTAGTATTTGTCTGTATATCTAGAATTTAAATCAGGAAACAGAGTGGTGCAGTTTTCCTCACTCGGGTTTCCAATCATTTGCAGTGAATAGATGTTAAGTGACCCACTGCTGCTGAAGATAACAGGGCTTGGATTAGCATTAAACTTTATGCTCCCTCTCAACCAAATCCCATAGATCACTCTAGTGGGGTTATATCTGGAATCTGTTGAATTGAAGCTGCATGGGATTTGTAAACAAGATCCACTCAGTGCTTCGATATGCCGAGGTATGTTAGCAATGAGGACTGGATTAGGACAACCAGCCAAAACACCTGCAAAAACATATAAATGATGAACATGATGTGGACCAAAATTTGGCTGCAGATAAATTTCATGATCTAGAACACCAATTCAGCTGCAGCATGTAACATGTGGAGCCTTTTAACAATATCAGGATCAAATATTTGAGACTGGAAGTGATTCATGTGGAAGTGTGGAAGAAAGTGAACAAACAGCTCACTTGGAAGAAAGAAGACACTCAGTAACATGTTGACTGTCATCACGTTCTCAGACAGAGCTTCCATCAGAGTAGTCACTTCTGAATAAACCACAGGTTCCTTTACAGCAAAACCAGAAACTTAATTGTGAGTTTTCTAATTTAGAAACAGAAGAAAACACACACTTTTAGTTTTTCACAATGATTTCAATATAAAATGTAAAAAAAAGTGAAAAGCACAATTTAAATAATAAAACTATTTTTAACTGTTTATTTTTTACAGTAAAAAAAAATTGTAATAAATAAACAGCTCATAAATATTTCCTCAGCTAAAGAATTGGAAGTTGAAACAGTTCAAGAAATTACCTTAAATTCAAATAATGTGTCATTTTCAGCTGATGAGCAGCAGATCCAGGGACTGACTTCTCTGTTTTCAAACGATGTTGTGTTGAAGTCAACGGCTTTATTTATACCTTGCTTTTCTTTAAAGGAGGATGTTGGTTTGCTTTTTCCTTTTTCCTTTTTTTTTTTTTTTTTTTTTTTTTTTTTGTTGTTGTCACAGATGTATGAGCGACCACAGATACTTACTCATTTATATCCCTCTCCGTATGTTTAACAACAGTTTGAATATTTAGACATGGAATAGGTGAAGGATTTCATTAGTCTGCTTAGGGATTGTTGCAGATAAGTTTTGTTTGGTTTGAAGATTATAAATAAAAAAGTTTATTTAATTTTTTGCCTGCATGGAGAACTAATGACACGGAAACTAATGAAGCAACCAAATATGATTTGGACCTGTGTTATCAGGAAGCTTCAAAGTAAAAAAGAGAACAGCTGGACCTGCTGGAAAGATAACAGAGAAGCTCACTAGGTTTAGTAAGACTGGACTTCTGTTTTCTAGGCTCAATGTTTGGTACAGAGGTTATAAAAAGTTTACACACCCCTGTTCAAAAATTTGTTAAAAATAGGTTTAAAACTTTTATCACCTATGAGGTGATGCATATTCTGTGTCACTTACTTAAAAAAATTAACAAATCCAGTCGAGAGAGAAATGTAAATAAAAACTGTAATAACCTTCTTGCATAAATGTTGAGAAGTACTTTCAGGTAGCGCTGTAGTCAAGACACCTAACCTGAGACCAAGTCAAGACCAAGACCAGAGACTATCGAGACCGAGACAAGACTGAGACTTTTAGGGTCCGAGACCAAGTCAAGACCAAGACCAGTGGTCCATGCTACATGACACAATAAAATGGGAAACACAGTCAAAATTGCTTCTCAAATTGATCTGAGAGATCCAGATTCCCATAAAAACACCTTGATATTAATATCTAACAAGTCATTTTATCCCAAATATAATTTTTTATTAACTGTTTTTGCGGTTGAAGTTCACAAAAAAGTTGAATCATCTGAATTTAAAAAACTGCATGTTCTTGCAGATAAAAATATGTATATAACTTTACAAAATATAACATTTCAAAATGTAAATGTAAAATATTCATGTATTGTTTTTACAAGTGGTGTGTGCATTGATAAAAAATTTTCGTGCTATTTGTTATGCACAAACAAAATAAAAAGGAAAATGTAACAAATAGAGGAAAATAATGGACTTGAGTTGCTTTGGCAGAAACAATATTCCTCTTCTGCACCAATAAATATACCAATTAAGGCAATGCACTAACGGTAAACAACACTCAGCTATGAACATTAACCAAGGAACAACAAGCAAGAAACAGCCAAGAAGAAAGGAGCGCACCGTGACTCTTTCCATCTTCTCTCCCAATACATGAAGCCTTCATCAGTGTAGCAGCCAGGTAGAAATTAACAGGTAAATTAAACAGAATAATAGTAGCTACTGCAGTGTGTGCTGTGCATTACAAAAACACAGAACGGCTCTCACTGAAACTTGAGTCCTACCGTTCATAGTAAAGAGCCGTTCAAAACAATCGGATCATTAGTATTACATTACCATATTGCAGATTTTGGCCACAGTGTTGTCGGACATGTGTGACACGTTGGTCAATACGGCCACACAATAATTCAGCGCGGACAATTATTTTTAACATCACTTCTACATATATTACCTTTCTTTTTGCTTCCTTTCTAAGTGGCAATAAAAGTTGCAGGAAGTCCCCACTGTGTCTGAAAGCAAAACGCTGCATAATTTACGCGTCGTTGTCTGCTTTCTTCTGGATGTTGTTTTACAGATACAGGTCTTATGATTTATGCAGCCGAATTTTATTACTGGCGATTTGGCAGACATCTTCTCCTGCTCCCAGACAACCACGGCTCACTTTCATAGAGTAAAAGGGGCTGGGGATGGGTGACAGTGGTAACAAAAACACTTTATTAGTGATGAGTCATGTTGTTGCTTGGATTTAAATCAGTACTTTTGCATCCAAAGAAATCAAGGATGTTAACAAATAAATTGGACAATATTCTGGCAGTTTAGTGATATTTCTACAGTTATGGTCTTGGCCGGTCTTGAAATAAAATCCAGAGTCCTCAGTATCTGAGACCGAGACAAGACCAAGTACAAATGTGGTCCAGACCATAGATTCTGAGCTGATTAAAAAATAAGGGAAAATGCCAAGCTCAGGAAAAATGTTACACATCACATTCGATCCAACCAAACACCCACAAACATTTGTTTAGATAATTAAAAATAAAGTATGGCGTTTGAAAAATACACACTAATTTTCCATTTCATAGCTTGCTAGCTATGGAATCATGGAGGTTGGAGGAATTTAAGCCCCTGCCTTGGTTTCAGTAACACAATGTCATACATGGCTTAGAGTAAATCATACTCCATCATTACTGTTCTGCAAGTCTGACATTATAACATTTTTCATGTGATCTCCATTTTTGGGCTGGGCAGCCAGAGAAGGTGCCTCTAAGTGTCACAACTCAGAGACACAGCACATGTTCACCATAGGGCCTGCTGCTACAAAAGCTACATAAACGCCACACAACTGTCAGAGCAACTATCAATCTTCTTAAAGGTTCCATCTGTGTTTTTCTCTGTTTGTCTGTGAGAGTCTTGTTGGAGATTCCAGGTGAGTTCAGGAGGAGCGTGTGGACAGGGAGTCAAAGCTGAGCAGGTTATAGAGACAGGCTCTATTTGCTAAATGGCAGAAAACTTTGCAAGACCATTTTAGATACTGCATTCCAAAAAAAAAAGAAATTTCCAGATGTACTCTTATGCATACCCTCCCTCAAAAGATAACGAGACTTTACCTGTCATGGAAAAAAAATAACAAAAACAACAGATTTTAAGAGGGATTATAACAAGGAAACAAATAAAGTTCTATGAATATAATGTAACAATGGGGAATATAATATAAAATTAGGGCTCATCCTATGAAGTGCTTTTAGAATATGACTTATTCTGTGTACATTTTTCATGATTTATTTGTTTAATGCGATCTTTTAAAAACAAAAAAAGTACTGATTTTACAGATACCGACTCATATAACCATGACAAGTTTTGTTTTCCTAAGGAAGATTAATTAAGAGAAGCTTATTAAAACCAAAAATCCTCAAAGTCTGCAGAACTTCTTTATGTTAAGTTCTACATTATTTTAGATCAACAAACTGTTCAAAGTAAATCACTTTTGAAGCAGGACAGATGTATCAGGCTGAACATGGGATCATTTCTCATTGTCTTTGTTGCTCTTGTACTTGCCATTTTTCATGTTTTGGTTGACATTTTGCACTGAGTCATCTCACATTTTGGATGATTTTATTGCTGAAGTAATTTTACAAAAAGAAGAAGCACTGCAGTCCATGTTCTGTCAGCCCTCTCTTCACTTGTAAAGAGAAGAAGAAGAAGAAGAAGAAGAAGAAGAAGAAGAAGAAGAAGAAGAAGAAGAAGAAGAAGAAGAAGAAGAAGAAGAAGATGGGTTTTTTTGTTTTTTGGTCAACGCCCATGTTTGAAACAGGTAGATGTACATGTGACCACATCTAAAGCCTTGCTTAGTTGGCAGAAGACAAAATATATGTTTGACACAAAGAGTAGAAATTTACATTGGTTCCTTATGCAGTTCAACACAATTTTTTTTCTCTGTGAACACTCTTGTATGTACAGATTGTTTTTTAAAGAAGTAGGTTTTGATTTCCTCTCACCAATCTACTAAAAAAAACTAGGGTAAGAAATGTGCAAAAGACAGTTTTTGACACATGTATCCACACAGCTGAGCTGACTTCAATTTTGTGTTAGTTTGATATTACGAAAAGTCACTGTGTGTGTGACTTCATAAATGAGGTATAAGTAAATTCTTTGACAAATCGAATAAGCACCCAAATACATGTCAGGAAAAATTATGCAACAAAAAAAACTGGCCAAGGGTTAGGGTAGGGTTAGGGTAGGGTGAGGGTAAGGCCAAGTTTCTTAGCATTTGCTTCATTTCTTGATCAAACCAATGGTCTGTGATGTGTCTTCCTGTTTGTAGTTCACACCCAACTTCTGTTATTCATAGTCACAAAGATGTTGCTCATTCTTATCATTTATTAAATAACTTTGGTTGACAGATTTTCTTTGAGTGGTTTAGTTTGTGATGGGCTCCATTTGTCGTCAGAAGTCACAGGTATTAAAGATGTCATTCAGAAACAAATAGGACAAACAGCCGTTTCCATCAGCCAATGGTGTGTGTTAAGTGGAACATAATCAAAATACTAATAACGACCATGTAACACTGATAAAATGTATTTTGTCACACTACCTTAGCAATCAGGTTTCAGGCATATACAGTTATATTACATAAATTTGAATATTATTAAAATGTTCCCTTATTTCAATAATACAGTACTAATGTTAAAAATAGATAGCTGGGATAGCTATACTTAACTAGCACAGAAAGATCATTGCTTTAAATACCTTTATTTGAAATATGTTAGCATGCTGCTAAATGAACAGTTCATCTGAACAGCTTCATTGTCAGATGTTTTCCCATGTCTTTACAATTGCAGGATCCTCATCTGCATAGAAAAAGATTATTCCCTGATAAAGAACTTTTGTTCAAGTCTTGGTTAGCATCATATGTCATATTGCACTTCTGAACATCTATAACTTAAATGTCAAATTGTTATCTAAAACCATCCAGGATACTTTAGATTCTTTTTGCTATGAAAACTAAAGGATAAAAAATGCTTTCTTCAGGTATGTGAAGCAGAGCAGGACAACACACTTTTTATAGATTGATTTGTTTATTATTGTTTCCAATCCACAAAAGTTATCTATCTACTGATGAAAGTGAAGCAGTTTAGAAAATATCCTGTATGGATCTGATCCTCCATCATCCTAACACTGCTAAAACAGACTAAAGCAAGTCATCATGTGTAGGTGCATGTCTAAACCCCAACTGCTCTGTGTCAATTTATTTGGTCATCATGGGCACTCTGTGCCAAGGAAAATGACATTAACCAATTTGAAATTGTTTACAAATTCCAATTTGCAACGACAGCTGACATTCATTCATTTTTTGATTGAAGGAAATAAAAAAGGCACTCTAATGTTAGCTGCCAATCAAAGAATTACAGCTAAAAAAAAATATGCAAATCCAAGATGAGCAACAATAATAGGAAGCACAATCGTGTAATCTTGCAAGAGGCAGTTTACATATAGAGAACACGGAGTCTTATAAAGAGGAAGTCATCTAAACTCATGCAGCCAGCAGAGAAACCTTCTCTCAGGATGAAATTCAGTCATGTGCAGAAACCAAATGGGCACCAGATGAAATGTAACGTTATCATTTTCTTCTGCTTGCTGCTTGGTGTTTCTGGACCTGCGTCAGCTTGTTTTCTGTCTCCTGTGTCTATCTGAAAGCAGCCTGTTCTTCCTGTTTTGCAGGCAGTGCACTGCTCTCTGGTCATAGAGTGTGCCAATGAAAATGCTAAAGGAAACAGCAGCACTCAGCTGGAGCTCCACAAGGCAAGGAACACAGATAAAAGGGGCGATGGTTAGTGCAGTCAGACACCAGGACCTTTCCTGTCTTTCCATGCTGATGTTGTGTAGAAAATATTTCCTTTGGCCTTTGGTAAAGATGTGGAAACAACCATGAAATAAATCCATCTTTCAGTACCAAGATCTCTTATTGAAAGATTAGAAAAATATAACATTTAAATTTAAATTAAGTATGTATTCACACAAGGAAAGTCCTTTGGTTCACTTGTTTGGTCCAGACCAAAAGCGGACTATATTTGTTTCATTTGGTGAGGTTTGCTTTCACATTGTGCTTTTTTTTGCAAACGGACTAAAATTTGTAAACAATGCCCTGCAGGTGATGATCATTGCTCCCACTGGACAAAAATGATGGGGGGCAGGACAGAGCACAGACCTGGAAAAACAAACTGTGAAAGTCCTGCATACTGCATTTCTGTTGTGCACATTTGTGCTGTTATTACAACTGCAATACCATTTTGAATGTCAAGAGCAGCTCATTCAATGCAGGTTTTGCAATGAGATATTTGTAATTTATGAACGCCATCGACAAACGCTGCACGCTGAATGAGCTGAGATGAGATGAGATGAGATGAGGATCCAGTGGATCAGGTATGATTTCAGTACAATTAGTAAATGCAGTAGTAGCTTTAATGACACTGAAGGTCTCATTTTTACCATAATGCCCAGCAACAGTGGCTTATGAAGTCCAAAAAGACGTATTTTTCCTGTAGTTGGTTTGGATCAAGGCTGTTCTGTCATCACCCCAGAAGCGAACCACACCAGATCTCTGTCCGCTTCGTTTGGAAGCAGACAGAGATCACCTCAAAAAGTGGATCTCAGTCCAGTTGTTTTATCCACACCAGGGTTTGCTGGAGTGCATTCACACCTGTACAAAAGGTCTGGACCAACGGGAAAAATGAACTCTGGTCCGTATAAACTGGACCAAATGTGTCAGGTGTGAATACACCATAAAAGAATATTTATTTTTCAGCAATAATCTCTTGCTTTTAGTTTCCATCACAGGACTTTTTTCTACTTCCGCCATGTCATCTAGTCATGTAGATTTGGTTCAACTGGGGGGAAAAAAATTGTAAAATTTGTTATATTTTCAGTTGGTGTGGTTTGTTTTCACACTGCATTGTATCAAATGAATCAAACCCTTAGAAAAACCTTTTAACTCCCTTGCCTGTGGTGGCGCTGCCCCAAGAACCACTAAAGAAACGACACAAAGACTACACTGAGTGCAACTTCCTTCTTTACGAAATGCAAACAAAAATGGAGTGGCATCATATCAAAGCAGTTGTAAGAGTTTTCTTTTGTCTTTCGCAAAGACCATGAGTGTGAGACACGCATGTTTGTTTTGGTGTATTTACCCAGAATGCCCTGCGCTATAGTCCACTTTCTGCTTTTGGAGTGGTCTCCGGTCTGCTTGGTATTCACATATGCATTCAAACGTCACCAGAGTTCACTTCAACCAAACCGAGACCTAGGATTTTACGTGGACCAGAGTTTGCTTTTTTGATCTGTATCAGAACTCGATTATGCATTCACACCTCCCCAAACGAACCAGACTTTCCAGGCAAACAAACTAGAGTTTGATTAAAACAGACTAAACAGAGCTAGTGTGAATGAGCTCTAAGATCGCCATGAAAGAAGTGGATATTTTGTGCTGATTTTTATTATAAAAGTAATGGTGTTTGAAGGAGTTCAGGATGTAAATGTGAATCTCAAACAAGATTCCCAGGACCAATGGAAGAGAAACAGGCCCACAACTTCACAGATCCCCCACCATACTTAACACAGGGCATGAGGAACTTTTGTATTTATTCACTTATTCCATCTTTCCCTTCACCTTCGACCCTTCTGGAATGGTTGTTCCATTTAATGCAAGCACACATTTCCGGTAGCATATACCAAACTGCAACAGTTTGTTTCATCATCGTAATTAACACAACTGCATTTATTGGATCCTTCAGTCCAACTTCACCTCTGCATATTTCTGTACATTCTGTCATTTACAAGTTTTTGTTTGGTTTAAAATCCTATGTATCCTTTTTTAGCTTATTTATATTTTTTTGTTTTTCCACTGGTGTTTGATTTCTATTGCTTATTGTTTTTATCTGATCCAAATAACTTTATGTTGCACTCATTATATATTTAGAGTTTGATTGATTGATTGACTGATTGAGTGATTGATTGAGTGATTAATTGCAGAGGACATCACTGGTACCAGTTTCCCCACCGTCCAGGACATTCACCACAGCCAGTGTCTGCATAAAGCATGCAGCATCATTAAGCACTATGCTCATACAGGACAAGGACTTTTCCATCTGCTACCCTCTGGTAGATGGTACAGGAACCTCCTAGCATGCACAAAAAGACTCAAAGACATTTATTATCCACAAGCTATCAGATTACTAAACTCTTGACAATAATACTGCACTAAGCCACATTTGTGACACTTGTCTATTGCTGTTGCACCATGTGACTGTATCATGTATGTCATTACTTCAGCATCATAACTCATCTCAGTGTTACTTATTACATATGCAATAACCTGCTACACATACCTGTGTAATATATGTTATGTGCAATATATATCATGTATCATAAGATAATCATCTAAGTCAAGTCAAGTTTATTTGTATAGTACATTTCAGCAGAAAGACAGTTCAAAGTGCTTTACATCATAAAAACATCGAGCAAATATATATCAAAATCTGGGAGTTTGTTCCAGATTTGTGCTGCATAAAAACTAAGCCACATTACCAGCTGTGAAATACTATTTATACTTTATTCATCCTAACTACATCATTATATTTTATGATGTTGTCTGCTGTGTTTTTTATGTACTTTGTAAATATTTTGTCTTATTTTATTTTATTTTTTTACTTCTACTGCGTGCAGTAGTACTCCTTGATTTTATAGCGAATCGAAGGGTTCTTCTCATCCTAAGCATTTCAATGCATTGTTGCCTGTGTTAACCTACATAAATAAACCAATCTGCCTCTGATTGATTGATTGATTGATTGATTGATTGATTGATTGATTGATTATAGGGCAGAGAAGTGTTTTTTGTTTGTTTGTTTTTTCTGGCATGTCTACCAAACAACCAGTTGCTACATAGTTAGTGTCTAATGAATATAATGGAGACTTGGCCATGGAGATTTTCTAACTCCCTTACCATAAGGCGGTACTGTGACAAGAAAAACTTGTGTTGCTGTCTAGTTATTTTAAACTTTTCAAATATTGCTCTGACTGTGGATATGAACGTCTTGTAGCAATCTACTGACTTTTGAAGTTCAGCAATTCAGGTCTGAATTAAAAGGTTCTTTGTTCTTTCCACTATTAATTATTTTTCATGGTATGATTGTATAGCTTAAAATTTAAGCATTTAATGTTTTTTAAACTTGCACTTTCTGAAACCCTGGAAAACAGCAGTGGAGACTGAACTTCCACAAAGAAAGAAATATAATGCAGACTGACAACAGTTTGGCATAAACAGGCTTTTTTTTTTTAGCATTTAAGGATTCCTTTCAGTTTCATTCCAGTGATCAGAAAAAGGTTTTTAGTTCTCTTGGAGCAATAAAAAGAAAAGAGGCACTTTCCCATCTTTCTTCTGACAGCTTATGAGAATTTCCAGCCTCTGCATGCTCACTTTTTTCTCTTTTGTGCAGCATGATGGGCCCCTGTTACTAAATTACTAAGGGCCACAAAACAAAAATGCCAGTAAAAAAAGGCGGCACTTCTAAGTTAATAACCCAACATAACAACACCTCAGGGAGTCGGTGATGGGTCCTGGGCGGATAGTTATGTTTGTGGTAATATGAATTCTTTGGCAATAGCTAACAGTCACCCATAGAGAGAGTTCTCAAAGCTGTGGTATGAAATTGATATTTCTCTTGGGGAAGTGTGCAATGGATGCTGAAGAGTTTCTGACCGTGGCAGCTTTAGTAAATGAGCACTGGGTGGCATATAAAAGCAATCAATGGAATGAAATGTGTTGGATATTAAATATCCCACTTCTTTCTGTAAATGCCAGCTTTTTCTTATTAGTGAGCACTGATTTTGGTCTTGCTGAAGTCTGACAAAACAAAATCTACAAAATAAAAACAACAAAATAAAGCCTAAGTTTCTTATCTCATTGCTAAAGCCACCTCAGACAAGAATTTGCTCATTTTGAGATACTTTTTTTTTTTCATTGCCATCTTTTAAGCCGAAAATGCTGAAACAGCTGAACAGCACATGATGTTTTGCGCCTGTTGTATTTCAACAGGCAGCTTTGCTAATATAATGCATCAGCTCCGTTTTCCTCCTCCATCCAAGAAACACAGATAAGAGTCCAGCAACAACAAACACCTTCCTCAGTCAATCACAGACTAAACAATGGCCAGAGACGATGTAGAGCACAGGCTGTCATCGGCCGGTGGCTACCAGCAGAAGCAGAGCTTGTTGTCGTCTAGATTCCTGAAGCTCTGAAGAATGTCTGGCTTCAATGCCAGCCACATACCTCCTCCATGCTGTTGATTTTTCCTTGGTTTCATTATTAGCCAGGTATTTTTTTTTTGATTGTATCTCCTCTTGACCAAAAAATGTTGCACTGAAGGCAGCTGTTGTCTCAAGAGATTACATTTTAGATGGTGCACAGATGTGTTGTGTTGTAACAGGCAGTTGTTATAACAAATTATCCAGGATGGATAAGTTTGTTCAACACCTACTTCCTTACAGCCCTCTGAAAGGTTTTCAGTCTGCAGCCAGTCTTACTTATCAGTTTATGTTTTCTTTTTTAGTAAATTAGTACATACACATCAACCAAATGTAAAAAAAAAAAAAAAAAAAAACAAGGTTGATGGGAAAAGGACACATTTTGTGAATGAATGTGCAAAAATAAAAGTTAGTTTATGTTGATTGTGACCTTTCATTTAAAAGGAATCTGCTCTTCAGTTCACTTTAGCTGACCAGATGGATTTTAAGATTTAAATTAAATCATCCCTCAGTTAAACTGTCAGAGCAGCTTAGTCAAATAATAAGCTGATTTGAATTTCAGTTTTTGTACCTTCTTGCTTATTAAAAAAAAACGCATCACTTTAACTAAGCTCAGTGTTGATGCTAAACACCAGCACAAGCACTCTTTCAAATGCTGTGAAACAAGTCCGCATCAGGTGATATTTTTTGTCAGTTATCAAGTCAATTCCATTTCTGATTGGCTGACCGATAGATCGCGATGAATCCTCTCCCAGAATTTTCTGCTGCCTGGAGCAGTGTTGTGTTGGAAGACATGAACTTCGCTAGAAACTCGGGGCCTCTCCACAATATACCCCGCCTCTCCCCCAGTGACCTACGGGGGGATTACTAATCTTTAATAAACTGTTAATTTTCCATGTTGGTTCTTTTAATAAATTTTAATCCTAAACAAATATATACAAACTCTCCTCTTCCTTTTAAGTGCACTTAGTAACTGTAGAAAGGTAAAAATCCTGCTTCAGGTGGAATGAGTTTTTTGATAAGTTGTGAGACTGATTTGATTTTTGATGATAGATGAAACTGAAAAATGAACACAGTTAATTTTTATAGTAGCTAGTATCTGCCTCCAAGGTGTCTGTGTTTATTTGACAACTCTCGGACTTGGAAGAGAACATTTCTTTTATGAATAAATTATGATAAGGTCGAAAAATGTTAGAAATTACAGGTTTGATAAATGACAGTCAAAACTTGGCTTTGTTTCCTGCTAGCCTGTTATGCACATTTCCTTCAAAATGTTCCTGATTATTTCCATATAATAGAAGTGTTAACTTGCACTTTGTTGCAGCTTTCTGAAAGCTAACTTTAACTCAAAGAATAAATGAATCATGAGAAATTTATTTTTAATTATACAAAAACTTTGGTCTTCCAATCCTGTTATTTGTCATCAGTCCAAGCATGATAATAAAAGCATGCAGATGTTCTCTGTTTCATCAATCTGTTCGTTTGTGCATTGTACATAATGGCAAAATGCCATTTTGGTTTTACTTGATGTAAGATGCAGATCTTTTGTTTGATTTTAGTTCTTTGGGGGTGGGGGTTCACATATGTTCAGGATTTGTGAAAAAAATAACCCGATCAGTGGACTGATTTAAATATCTCAAGATAATGTATTGAACAAAGTTTTAGACTGAACAAACTTAGAAGAAGCTCGTCTGTGAATTATCTTGATGGCTTGAAAGGAACATGCCAATCCTACCATATCTTGATTTACATCTTCTTGTCTTTTAAATTTCTGTACAGTGTGAAACAAATTGTATGTGTTAGATCCAATCCACTGTTTTTGGAAAAATCATTTTGTCTGAGTTTGTTAGATTAGATATTTATAAGTCATTGCCTGGGGATTGTGTTGAGGAAAGAAGTCATGGAACAGGAAGGAGAAGGCTACAGTATAAAGAATGATTCAAAGCCTTGTTGCAGTGAGTGTTGACCTATTCACTGATTGAACCAACAGATATTTTACAGTATAAATTCTCCAAAGAAAAAACACAGAAACTTTTCAAAGTATGCATTTTGTCTGTATCATCATTAAATGAGCAATGGGTTCAAGTTTAGCTGCACACACAGATGTTTTTAAATACCTATTCTTTGTATTGGTACTATAAACGTTCTATGAAATAAAGCTGTAAAAGTAAGGATAGTCTATAAATTCAGCTACAGTTCTTTGTGAAACGCCACAACATGTGGTCTCCAGATTTGGATGTGATGTTTGCAGCCAAAATTCTTTACAAATTGGCCCCACAGTACTGTCACCTTAAATCCATTTGGGTGACGAGAAAATCCATCTCCAGACATGTGCTTTTGTATATTTCTGTAATGCAAACCTTTCAGCAACATCCATAAGTTTGCAGGGAGTGATTTCATGCAAGGAGCCAAGTAAACTGGTCAAATCTAAACAAATACAGTGCAACTCAAATAATACAACTAACGTCTGAATGGGCTGTAAACACAAGAGTAAAATTCTAGATCTTCAAATGTAACCAGAAGCTTAACTTAAATGGGAGGAAAAAGTAGAGACTATTTCTGAAAGCTAAGCATTAGTGCCCTTTTTGTGCCATTTTGAGTCCTGAACCTTAAGAACTGGAATTTCACAATGAGATCTCCAAGGAGCTCCTAATATCCCACCTACCTCTGCCCCTCAAACCCAATAAATCAATCAGTTATTCTTTTACAAGTCTCAGACCATTCATGAAACAGAAATTCCCTGCTGTGGATTGCAGCTAAGAATGTCATCCTGACTGACAGAACAATGAGAGGCAAAGGAGGTGTATGTACAAGGTGTGGGCATCAGTGTGTATGTGACTGCACACCTATTTTCTTTTTCTCTGCGCAGACTTTGTGTCTCTGTGGATCTATGGAGGAGCTCCAGTCCATGAACCCCCATTTGAATGCGAGTTGAGCCTCTCATCCTGGATTTCTCCAGGGAGGCCCTGCTACTTGGCAAAGGAATGCATGGGAGTGACTTCTTAAATAAAAGGCAACTCTTTTCGCGGGCTGTGGACAGCACTTGGCTTTTCTTTTCATGGTTTACCTCCCCTGGGTCTCTGAACCCAAGTGGGCTTCTGCCTTCGCTGCTCTATCGTTTCAGGCCTAATGGCTTTACCTTGAGGCTGGAGGAAAGGATGGAGAGGAAGGGAGGGCAATGCAGCTACACTTAACACTGGTCAGTAAGATGCCCATTTTGAGCAATGAAAGTTGTGACTTTTTTCCTTAAATATAGTTACCTCCCTTGTTTTAGAAAACTCTATTTTGAATTTACTCCGGTTATCTTTGTCTGAAATTGACATTTGTTTTTAAATTGAAACATTTAAGTATGCCAAAATAAAAATAAAAATAAGAATGAATCTGTAAAGGAGGGCAAAAAACTCTTCTCTACATAGGAATTATTCCCAACTCAATCAATGCACTTAAGTTAACAGTTTGAACTTAGTGAAAATGTTTAGTGTGAGATTATGCTACTGCACTAAAAGCTAAATTTCCTTAAAGGCTTTATACACATTTTACACTCAGAACAAACATGTAACGAGGATGCTGTCAGTAGCCATGATCAGACAACTAAGCTGAGTACAGGTTTTCAGTTTTCAGACTCAGATTTGGTTGAACAGGAGATCGCAGTCTTGTTTCTTGTTTCTTGTTTCTAGTTTCCAGCGACAACTTGTATACTTTGCAGATTGAATTAAAAGGAGTAGAAACATGTCTCTGTTAGAATTTTCCAGCCACTTCTTTTTCAGAGGTCTTTTTAATGCAATAATTCAAAGGGTGCTCTGCACACTTAACAGTTCTGGATGTCTAGCAGCTGTGTGGCTGTGATACTTGTTAGCTTTTTACCTGGACGGATATAGAAAATGAGCAGAAAGATACCATAGAAAGACATCTTTGAAAACATTAAACTAAAAGTGGAACTTGGTAAAATTACAAAGGGTGAAGGAACGATGGAAAAAAAAGGTAAGCCATTTAGCAGCATGTAAAATATAGGAAAAAAATAAGTAAGAGGGAGGAACAAAGTTATGGAAAAAGGATGACAAAGAAGAGATGGAAGAGAAAGACAAAAAAAGAGGTAGACTAGTTCCTGGGCTGCACATCAAAGCAGGTTAGAAGCAGAGGCTCCAAGCTGGTCCTCCCAGCACCTGCTGCTGCCCTGCAGCCAAGGAAAACACATCATTCTAACAGACGCACAGCTTAATGGCTTCTGTGGAGAGACCTTTACCGACTCTGCAACTGTCTCTGCAGACTCTCCAAAGCTGCAGCCTACACACCGAAATACACAAAAACCTCTCACAATCCGTTCACTGCTCCCACAGGGTGACACATTCAGGACTGAGCACACACAGCCACAGTTTCCCAACGTGTGATCCATTTGATCGCTTTATCACACCAGCCGCCTGAATTATGGATGAACCCAAGCACCTGTCAGAATAATAAACTCTCCCACGTCAGAAACATGCATACAGTCAGTCCCACGTTTACAGTAAAACATTATCACCAGCATTCAGCATTGTGACCCCGTCTGTCCCCTCAAACACAGCGCTCTCTTAAAGCGACTGCATGGGCCTGAGTCAGTATTGAGGCAGAGAGAAAATCTTGCTCACAAACACAGTAAACATCTGTTTTGTGACTTGGCCACAACACACTGGTAATGTCAGCCTGACCTCAACAAGGCTGGGCCCCTTTTAGATTTTCCATGAGAGCCGGCAGGAGCACAGTGACTAGGTGACAGCATCTGTAATTGCTTTATTTTTATTTTTTCCAAAAAGATGACAAAATAAAAACAAACCTCTGTGCAATCACAGCACGTACCTTTAAAGTGTTTTGCGCTGAATCCAAAATGAATAAAACGACAGTTCTTATGTATGACATTTACTCAGGCAAAATGCAGCCTCGTTGGTTATTGATGACATTTATGGCTTGCCTCATGTGAAATACTGTCTGCTTAAATTTCACTTCAGAGCACTGTAACTTCAGGCCTACATGGCAGATGCCTGATTTGTGGGCTGTCAGTGATATTTGGATGCATCATAGTTGTAAGAGAAGTCCCAGCATTTTCTTTTCCTGGAACACAACAATATGCTTCCCATTTATCCTCATAAGGAAGCCTTGTTTTCTGCTTCAGAAGCTGTCTCACACCATAAGGATCTGATATGGGACCGGTAGGACCTTGTCACAGTTGAGGTAAGGATGTATTGCAAGCCTTCAAAGAGTAGAATAATCTCACTGAAGAGTTTGGGGAAAACCTAACCTTCAATTTGGGTGGTTAGGGAGAAAAAACAAAATGAATTGAATGATCCCTTTAAAATAAATATAACTGGATCATTTTCTAATTATACTTTTTTTAAAGTTTTTAAGAGCTTCAGTGAAGTTTAAATTAATAATCCATGACTTTCTGTTTTGCTTTAATACAAATATGATGTGACATTATGAGAAAGAACTGTGAACATGCCATTCATGTAACATAGATGTGTGTTGATTTTTAAGTTCACTAAAGTCCAAAAATGAGCTGCAACAAAGAGTGACATCCTGGGATGAAAGATTCTTCATAACAACCAACTGGTTGTTTTTTTTGTTTGTTTGTTTTGGGGTTTCTTTCTGTTTTTGGGAGTGATGCCTGGAAACATATTTTTCTGTCCCATCATCACAAAAGTAAACTTGGCACTTAATGAAAACTCCTGGGAAAATGTTAACTAGAATGTTATGCTTTGGTAAAGATCAGACTAACTGGAAATCAGTGGGTTTAAAGCTCCTTCCCTCCACAGGCACCAACCTTGAGAAATGTTATCAGAGCAGAATAAGTGCAGTCCAGCTGGCAAAATCAGGTTGTACCAAAATTTACCACAGGTATTTGTGTCACCAGTAATTTCACTAAAAATGATTATTTGTCAAGGGTACGTGGGGTTTTCTCCGCTAAATACATGTGCATAAATTAAAGGTTGGATATCTTTAAAAATGTCAGTGTTCAGTTGTGCAAGAACAATAACTAACTAATTTAATTTAAAGCTTTATGCATATCTTTGCCAGGTGCAAATAAATGTGAAGACTGGACTTGTAATATCAGATTGTTTGAGAACAACAAGTTTACATAATTGATTCTGATATTTCATTTTTTATGACAATATTCCCCTAAAAGCATACCCAATTTCTTTTCTTCTCATTTTCACGTCTCCACCCTTTTCCTTCTGCTTTTGTGCCTCATCAAAACCTCCTCACATTTTGTTCGGTTCGCCCTGATGGTTTTCCCAGCAGGAAGCGGGTCTCTGACAAAGAAAGCTCGAAACCCAGAAGTGTCTGTGAGCTTGCAGTCTCCAAGCAGAGGCAGCTTCTGTCACCACCTACAATGTCTCTCCCCAAGTGGCTGGTATGAATATGCATCCAAGGATGATACTGTGTCGGTTTTTTACATGGCATAGACAGGAGTAAAAGTTTAAACTACAATCTGGACAAATACAATGAGAAAGATGCAAACAGGACTGCCATCAACATGGTATTTCAGGTGATTAAACAGCATCTAACTATTAAATAATGTAAACCTTTGGAAAACTAACTGCATTCTGTGTTGTGCTTTAAAAGCAGAGGGGTAGAACCTAAACACCCCTGGGGAAAAGAGGAGAGTCCTTGTGGTAATCATGAACCCTCTTGAGCGTCTCACATTCTTTCTTGTGTTCTTTTCTCTGGTTTAGCTGATTTTCCACCTCATTTTTTTTTTTTATTTCCCATAAATATGACTTTCTTTTGTTTTCTCTATTCTACTTTATCCACTTGTCACTTTCCTACACCCACCATCCGCTTCCGAGCCACCCAGATGAGGACGCAAGGTCTTCTCTGTTTTCCGTGCTTTCATGTTTTATTTTCTGTTGGAGTGATTCAGTCATGTGGAAAAGCCCTTTCCCATTTTTTTGTGTAAAACAGGTGCTTGTTGGGTTTCAGCTGTCTGGAAAAGGAATTAGTTCACCTCTGTTGGTCAAATCCTTAGTCGTGGTTATGATACGGCTAATATTCTTGTGTTGCTACTGGAAACACTGCTGGCTTTGGATTGTGTGATGTTCAAAATGCAAGAAAACAAAGCTGACAGTATTACCACACAGACACATTCTGGGTGGTGTTGCAAGATCTGAAGATGTTTAAACCAGGTTATAAAACAATTTCCCAAGCGTTGGAGATCTCTCAGAGCAATTTGTAATCCATCATTCAAAAATGGAAAGAATATGGCACAACTGCAAACCTATACAGACATGGTCACCCTCATAAGCTGACAGAGATAGGAGAGCAAAAGTCAAAAGGTCCACAGGTACTCTCATAGAGCTGCAGAGATCCACAGGTCAGGTGAAAGAATCTGTAAATTGTGCACTCTAAAAATTTCTCTAGAAGAAGGTAATCATTGAAAGAAAGCCATAAGAGGGCCCATTTCAAGGTTGCCAGAAACCATGGAGGTGGCAAAGCAAATATGTCAGACAAGACCAAAGTTTAACTATTTGGTCTACATCTAAAACACAAAGTGTTTTAGATGTAGACCACTGTTCCCATGGCAGCACTCAGTGGTGGCAGTATCACAGTGTGGGGATGCTTTTTTTTCCCCTCTCAGTAACTTGGAAGCTGGTTGAAGTTGATGGTAAGATTGTCTTAAATAAATACTGGGTAATCCTTGAAGAAAACTTGTTACAAAGATTAGAGACTGGAGTGGATTTGTTGGGTTTTTTTGGAGGGGTTTTTTTGGTCAAAATTTTGAAAGTTATGTGTCATTTTCTTTCCATGTCACTGTTATTGCACTGCTTTGTACTGGTCTAACATTAAATCCCATTGAAGCATATTCTTGTAACACTTAAATGTGAACAAGAGAGTTCAAGGGGTATAAGGTAATGTGGGGGATAGTAGGATTAATACTAGAATGTTTCTTCAGATGCTTTATTTTGTGAATGTGTAAAAATCTCAGAGATGAAACTGATTTTGTGGGATCAATAATGTTTTAACCAACTCAAGAAAAATATGGAATCACAAAGTTATGATGAAGAAAACTATTGTGGAATCATGAGTTAAAGAACTTACCTGTTGTCACTTTGTCAGGCCTAGTCATGTTTTTAGTCAACCTAGTCAATCTTTTACAATTGCTTTTTGTTAACTATTTGATGTGCTTACGTTTAATGTTTTTCATTTTTTGTGCACAGCACCATGTAATCTTGAAAGGAGCTCTATAAATAATGTTTTACTTACTTTCTTTTGAAAAGATTAAAGCCTTTGACAACAAGAATGAGAAGAATTATCAGATTTTCTTTTTCTGTTTTATTTTTTTTTTTTTTTTTTTTTTTTTTTTTTTTTTTTTTTTTTTTTTGCAAGACGAAGCCAATCTGCAGTTTTGGTTTGATTTACTAACATGCTGTAATCGGTTGTATAGTTGTTGATCTGAAATTCAAGACCATATTGAAACAAAATCATCTTTTTTTAATTTTTATTCTTACGTCCTTAGAATCCTGAATATGAAACACAGTGTATGTCTTTCGAATCCCCTTATATACGGTTAGTCTTCAACTTGTGGAAAATGTGCCATGGCAAGAATAGCTAAGGCTAAATGTTATCTGAAACTGACAGTGGTTAAAACATTCCATTTAATAAATACATGAGAAAGCAAAAATTTATATCCCATTTAGTTCTCTAAAAACTGCATAAATAATGCTTTAACAGTTGTTAAATAGATTAATGTGGACATCTTCCAGTGACCATATGTCAAAGAAACATTCGATATTTTTAGCACCACACCAACTAGAATATGGCATCAAAATATCTTTCAATATGAAGAACTAAGGAAATTTCCATGGTGAACACTCCATCACCTTAGATACTTAAAACGAAATTATGCTGCTCCTCCACCAGTTGCTTCTCTTTCATTTCTCACTTTCACACCATTAACCGCCTGCCGGCTCCTGCACCTTGAGCTGCGAAGTTCAGGCGATGAAGAAAACAAACATAATGCCCTCGGTTCCCTGGAGTCCATTTGTCTTTCCTTTTCCCATTACACCAAGCTATGGCTGGCCTGGCATGGTGCCTTGCTACCAACAATGGGTAACCAGTAGACACCCACAACTATGTGACCTCCTCTGTAGCAGGTCAAATGTAAAATATGTCAGTGACACTTTGGCCATACTTACCACAGCCATAAGACATGCTTAGACTAAATAGTGGGGTGTGAATGTGGGCTTGCCATTGGAACAATAGAGCCACTTTGGGGGACTGGGGTTATTTATCATGTAAAAAGATAAGAGGGTATAATCTCATATAATTTCAACCTCCTATTGACTGTGTAAGTGATATTTGTATTTTACTGTACAGTCTCTGACTGGAATGTAAGGAACTGTCTGTCTCAAATGGGGGGCAGCCCAAATAAACTTTAAGTGGGTGGGAGCTCCTATTGGGCCAGCACCTTTGTGTCAGCGCAGAGGACTAAATCAGGACAAGAATATAATATTCAAGCAATCATAACAGTCAAAAACACTTTTCCATGTTAACAGAAAAAAAATCCAGGCAGCTCTCAGTTTGTATTCTCACTTAATGACACAAGCAGGTGTTGAAACATTTTAAAGTAGTTTGACATTTAATGGATTACAGTGTGCTTTTTCACCAGAGTTAGATTGAGTGTCAGCATTTAGGGTTGGTCTGTTAAAATAAAGCTACAGCCAGCATTCACTTGGGCATTGCTGAATTATGGGAATGTCTTGTTTTTAAAGACTGCAGTGCAAAAGTTGGTTTCTGATGTAGGCTGCAGCCCTGAAGTTTTTTACACATTGTCTGATTGGACTGTGTGGCACAAAAAAGAGAAATACAAATGACATTTCCATCTTTCTAATGTTAGGTCCAGAAAATAGGCAAAGTGCAAAACAGACTGTTGAGGTGCTGGCTAAACTGTTTTCAGTGACACAATAAATCAACATCTTTTAATGTTTCTATGTTATGCTGAAGAACAGTTCAGATTTAAATTGCAAATACTTCAAAATTTAGACAGTCAATATTTACAGTGCTTATCCTTTTTCCATCAGGCCCTCTACAGTTTGTTCTCTAATGCTGGATGTAAGTTTCCAATTTGTCTTAATTTTTTAATTGATCGCAGGTTCTCAGTGGAGTTAAGATTTAAGGGGCTTCATGGCCACAGGACCAAAACTTCAGTCATCACCTTTGACTCACTTTTTAAAAATAATTTTTCTCTTATGACATGCTGCTCCAATGCACTGGAAAATAATCATGACATGGCTTGACTCTTGGCATGACATGGGACTCATGATAATGCTCTCTTTTTCTTTACCAGATAAGATTTTCAAGATCCTCTAAACAATTTAAGCAACTTTGCAGTAATCTTCTGCTCACCATCCTCGTATTTCTGGCCAATGTTTCTGTCCTGAGTCTTTTTTGCTGCCTGTCTTGTCAAAAGCTCTGCAGTGGTGGTAACATGATTCTGTAAAAAACTCTCCAAATGGGGACAGTTCAGGAGCTTCCTCAACACACTTAACCATTACTTTGGGTCCAATATTGAATGCAGTAATTCACCTACATGTGAAAGCATTTTGATTCAAAGTAACAAAAAGTAGCAACTGCTAACAAAAGATGACTATTTTCAAGCGTGTCAGACTGATAAGATTATTTCACCGCTCTACCTGGATGTAGGGAGTGACCATGCTGAAATCAAGTTAGCCAATGATTTTGTGACACAGCAAAAACACAATGTATGGCTTTCTGTTGATTTTTTTTTTTTTTTTATCTAATAAAACTATTTGCATAAATATGTATGTAGTCACTGCAGAATAATGTAAAACAGTGTAAACTGTCAATAAACTGAAGCCGCCACTGTAAGTCTGCAAAACCTCTTTCTTGTACATGTAAAATTACCACCATAACAGTTGATATTTATATTATTTTCTGCTCACCTGGATATTTTTGCCGAGTGCCAGTCTCATACATACATATAAATGCAAGTAGAATTGTTACCAACACAAGAACTTATTAAGATTAAAATACAGATTAATCTTGCATTACTTCTTACACCCTGCACCATACTGCACTGTGGCATTCTGGTATTTCAAGCTTGTAAAGTTACATCTTGTACTCTCTTGCAGCTTGGAACATGTGTGAGAAGGCAGCTTTGGACAACATGTGGAGCTGAGTTTTATGTGTGGAAAAAAGCCAACATCAGCACCGCTGACGTTGATTAGTATAAATATGTATGTTCTTGTGAATTTGTGCATATAATAAAGGAAAGCATGTGATTTTGTGCTTATAAAGGGATAAAACCTCTTTAAAATGGCAGCTGCTTTGTATAGCTTGGTCTTTTGTTTAGATTAATAAACCACAAATTAGTTTAAATAAAGGCGTTATGCCTGAACATATAATCAGAGCTCTCCAGATTTCTCTTGTTGGTCCAAGACATGAGGAGTTAATGAATGAGAAGATGCCATAAAGAAGAGACTTTCAGTTTGAAGACTGCAACCCCCTACTCACCCCCTTTTGGCTTCATGAAATCATGACTACATTAAAAAAAAAAAGGTGTGGACTTTCCAAGGAGCTGTCAGTCCAACAGGCAAGCAGGTACTTTGCTCAGACACACACAAACACACTTCATTATGGGAAAGGTGCATGATTTATAAGCACTGTCGCCACTCCGCCAGGCTCCAGCTGCCATGAGTCGCACCATAATTTTAAAGCATCATTTGTAGCAATGATGAGGAGGCAACTCTGACTCATATGTGGCCACTGGTGCAGAAAACTAACGGCCCATCTGTCATTCTAACCAGCAGTGATGTTCCACCTGAGCTGGGGAGCCACATTTTAACAGGTAAAACAAAAACCTAACCTAACATCATTTATTTTCAGAATATACCATCTGTTTATTGAAGCCGTAATAGATTTACACCAGTTACATCACTTATTTTAAGCATTGAAATTTTGTTTTTGAAAGATTAGGTGAGAAGGAAAATTTAGAAGCCTGCCAATGTGCAGTCGGCAAGAATTTATAGGACTATTTGCAAGTAACCACTTTTGACATTTCCACACACTACTTTAGGGGGGGAAACTTCTAAATGCATCTTAAATTATAATCAAATTTATTGGTTCTGATTATGTTCTCTAGGCAAAAGCAAGAGAAAAAAACAACAACTTATGTTTAAAAAAGGATTTTGTAAGACTTTGGAAAGCCTGAGTACATTTTTAAGCATAGTCTGACCCTGGAAGAATAATATATGAAAAAAGGAGAGATGGATAAAGACTTTTGCACAGTGCTGTCCATATATTTGTAAGGGATATTTTGTTCCCATAAAAGAACTTCTTAGAACTGAATTTGAACCCAGAATTATGGACCTCAGGACTGTATAGCTTGGAATATTCCATTTTTAGCTTTATAACATCAAAATAAATCACAATTTCAGGAGCTTAGCACAAGCTATGACATCACCAAGACTGAATCTTTCTGAATTATAGGGGATTGGTGACAGGGTCATGGGTAGCCAAGTCTTGCTGATGCACTTCAGGGCTGAAGGATGGTTTCATGCATAAAGCAAGCTATGTAGCTTAGATTGTTGAATATATTAATGCTGGTTCTAATTGAACGGTTTTAGAAAAATGTTGCATCACATTTTGTTGAGTATTGGGCTGTATGACCACAGTTAGGATGTCCATGCTAAAATACCATCAATGGACAGGTGAGAATCAGAACTGGACCGCAGAGCAATGGAAGAAGGTGGCCTGGTCTGACAAATTGCTTTCTCCTGGCATCTCATCACATTTGCTTGAGGAACATAAAGCACTAGGATGCACTATGGACTATACACCTAAGGACTCATACCAGCTTCATCTTAAATCCCTGTAGAGAATTGTTTTCTTATTTCTCTGTCGCTCAGATATTAGACTTTAAAATACTTATGTTAGTTTATAAATCACTGAGCAACTTAGCACCAAGATACATGAAAGACCTGTTGTCATTGTATCAACCTTCCAGACCACTCAGGTCTTCTGGTTCTGGTCTACTCTGCATCCCCAGAACCAGAACCAAACATGAAGCAGCAGCTTTCAGTTTTTATGCACCACAAATCTGTAACAAACTTCCAGAAAACTACAAAACATCCGACACACCGAGTTCCTTTAAATCAAGGCTAAAAACCCACCTGTTTGGAGCTGCCTTCGATCAGTATTAAGTAGAACATTGAACTATATTTGCTTGATGATATTTGCCTGATGATCCTAATGATTTTGATGCAATGATATTTGCGTGATAATTTTCATGAGTATTTGCTTGGTGATCTTGATGTTTTGCTGTATACTTGACTGATGTTTCTTATGATGTGAAGCACTTTGAACTGCCTTGCTGCTGAAATGTGCTATACAAATAAACTTGACTTATTTAACATGCATCTAAGCAAAATAGCACTCTAACACAGAATGGGTTTTTATATGCCTTTCTCTTAAAGTGGAACTTGTTTGAGCTTATCAAGTACCGAAAGAGATGCAAAAGTTTTGCATGCTGCCACAGAAGTATATCACACGACGCTTCCCATCCGGACTCCTGATCCCTTTGAGGCTGTAAAGAGGCGTGTTTTGTCGAAAGTCGGTCCTTTTGTACCAGCAGGGACACCGTTCTCCAGCCGAGCTTCACCATGGCCTCTGCACTGACTTATACACCTTTTATTTCGTGTTTACTGTTTTTTACGTTACTGTTTGCTGTTGTGTTTTGCGACGCTGATACAGAAGAAGAGGAGCATGCCAAGCACACATACACCGTAGAGATGTTCACCGAGGCGGTACCCACTGCACCCCACTTTGTTATGTTTTACGCCCCATGGTAAGTGAAGAAAATAAGTGTTTTTGAACGACGTTTGGTAGATGAGTTGGTGATAACATCTCTCTCTCTTTGCCAACCCTTGTACGTGCAGAAACCCTTTCATGTTGTTGTGGTAACAGTTTACCGGTAAACTGGCTGGCAAGCTACGAGGCTACCTAGCCCACCCGCTAAAGACAGTTGACTCGGTTAGCTTGATGCTAGGTTAGCATGGCCAAGTAGCGGCTTATCGGATTTAAACATTTGCTGTTTATGCTTATGGCATAACGTCACACATACTTCTGGCAGCTGAGATCATGTTAAACATTTTCAGGTTAAAAAAAAGTACTGAAACACAGTTGCCGTTGTTTTTGCACCACATAGGTGAAGTTTTCAAAGTTACATGGGGGCTTTGCTTACGTGGCACGCACTGATTCACTGTTATGTCAGTGGTTTCAAAAGTGGGGTCCGCGGTCCTACAGAGGCCCTTGGTCGAGTAAAGGAGAAAAAAAGATGGGGAGCTCAACTTTTTGTAAGCTAAAGCTGTTTAACTGTTTGTGCTTTTTTTTTTTTTTTTTTTTTTTTTTTTTTTTTTTTAATAGAGTTGTGTTTTATCAGTTATCTAATCAGGACTCAATGGCCTGCATAAGCACATCTGATTCAAATTAATTATATCCTCAGTTTGTCAGGTTCAGCAGAGTCCTGTTCGTCAGCTTTCCATTTAAATCAAACAGAAGCAAATCTAAAACATGCAAGGCAATACTTTTAATTGCCAGGATTGAAAGTTAGCCCATTTAGTTACCACCAAACTCCTCACACCTTACCTTTTGTTTGTTTTTGGTTTTCTTTATTTTTAATTATGGTCAATGGTGTGATTTCTCATAGCTTAACAAGAGTTTAGGTTGAATGTTGAATGGTAAGGGATATTGTGGCTTAGAAATTAGCAGAATAAACCTTCACAGTATGTATAATTTTAGGAGGGGGGGTTCCCCCTATGTTTGACTGGGTTCTATGTCACAACCTTCATCAAATCTGTCCAAATGCATTCAGCGTTTTAAGTCCATCATCGACCGACACAGATGTAATTCAGATTATATTCGTAGTTTTTCCAAATCTCTCATTTTTGCAACAAAGCCAGAAGGCGCAATTACCCGCCGCTCTGAGCTTTTGCTAACTGCCCTGTGCAGCTTGTAAGTTTTCAGTTATTCAGATAACCTGTAAACATGTTAGCAATGTAAAACCTGGAATTTTTAAGAGATTTCAAGCATGTTCAATAACTCGGTTTATCACTTTATGTCCAGGTGTGGCCATTGCCAGAGACTGCAGCCTGCGTGGAATGAACTCGCAGACAAATACAACGGCATGGATGAGCCTCCTGTATATGTGGTGAAAGTGGACTGTGTCCAGAACACCAAGTTCTGTTCCAGCGAGCACGGCGTCAGAGGATATCCCACGTAAGTAAGAGATGCATCAACCCTGAAAAACGCAGAGACGCATGTAGACAGGCATGTTTGTCTGCATAGCGTTTACATTTTTTTAAAGCAAATTATTTAAAATCATCATGTATTTTTGGTTGTATTAATATTATATTGGGTTGTCAGTTTAGACACAAGTACCCTCAAAGTTAATATTAATCTCCCTGATTTTCAATATCCATTCATTTCAGAAGTGAAATTTGCAGACTTTTTGGTTCATGGCTAAAATTGTGAATCAAACAGGATCTGACTGTAAATTGGTGAATTCACTGAAGCAGCGAAGTTTATTTCTTACAACTTAGAAATAAATTTGCTTTCTATTAATCATTGAAAGAGGTGACACATTGACCCAAATGTAGTTAAATATTCTGCCAGAAATCTTCACCTAAACCCTAACCTTCATGCTGACGTCTCTCTACACCCACAAACACAGCAGAAACACAACCGTTGCTAAACAGTGACTAACTGTTCGGTTTAATAACCAAATATTATCGACCTTGAAATTTTCCAGGTTGTTAATTTGAATTGGTTACTGTTTAAAGCATTTGTGTTTGTGTGTTTTATGTGTAGACTGAAGTTGTTTAAGCCAGACCAAGAAGCAGTGAAGTACCAGGGTCCAAGAGATCTGCAGTCTTTGGAGACATGGATGCTGAAAACACTCCAAGAGGAGCCTTCAGTGAGTGTCATTCACTCAATAATCAACGTCAAACTTGCATTTCATGATTAAAAGGTTTTACCCATTTCTGCTCTCCAGGAACCAGAGAGTGAACAGGAACCCCCTAAAGCCCCAGAACCCAAACAGGGCATGTATGAGCTCACTGCAACAAACTTTAAGGAACACATATCCAAAGGTAAATGTGAAGCTTCATTAAAGTCACACTAGTTAATAAGTAAGCACTTTTTTTTTTTTTTTTTTTTTTTTTTTACTGTTGCAGCTGTATCCTGCTGTAGTAGATAGCGGTTTCACTTTTGTTCCATATTTGAATGCTTTTTCAGTTTTCATCTACACTAAGTAGTGGTTCTGCATCCTTCATTAAGTAGCTGAAATGGCTCATTGCTTTGATTTAAATATCTAACATTAATGAGCCGCAATGGATGCAGCCACTTGTCACGGACTAACAATAAAAAAAAGAAAAACTTCTCCTGTCACCTCACGTTTCTGGACTGGTCACAGTATGACTGCAAAAGTAAACAGTCTCAGTGAGAGGATGGTTCTTTAGCTCCACTAAAGCTCAATGTTTAAGTCATAAAAATAAAAACAAATGATTTCTTGTTTGGATATGACATGGGTGCTTTTAGGCGTCTGGTTATTGCTTGTAGCTTTGCATCTTGGCAACAGCAAAGCAGTAATTTGAGTTATAAAGTAATGTACCTGGCTGTGTAAACTCTCAGATGTTTGCTTTTTTTTTTTTTTTTTTTTTTTTTTTTTTTTTTTTTTTTTTTTTTTTTTTTTTTTTTTTTTTTTTTTTTTTTTTTTTTTTTTACATAAGTTAATGCTGGATTCACATAGAAATTAGTTTACATTACTAAAAGTTTAAATCTTGAATCATGGCAACTTTTTTTAAAATTTCATTTGATGGCTAATTATATTCATTTCTTGCAATGGCTTCTGTTCTGTTTCATTTCCAGGTGCCCATTTTATTAAGTTCTTTGCACCCTGGTGTGGCCACTGTAAAGCCATGGCACCAACCTGGGAGCAGCTGGCCTCCACCTTTGAGCACTCTGACGATGTAAAGATAGGAAAGGTGAGTTTCTCAGGTTGAGGGTATCCTCGCCATTGAAAACAAAAGTCTTATAAGGTATCCATTCTTTATAAGTGTGATGTTTTGCTTTAAATTTTCAACTTCAATGTGCAGGATTGTTTTACTGCATGCAGGTAATCTGAGATACTGATGTTGCAGGGATGGAGTTGTGCTTTATCTGCTCTTTAGTGCAAGGTACTTTGTACAGTCAGTTTATCTGTGACAAAACAGGAAGGTGATCACATGAGCTGTTTTCATGGGAGGGTCACAAACAGTGCATGGGCTCACTGTTTGGTCTGTTGTCATTCCTATTTGACACCTGGTGATTTGCCTGTGACCTAGGTGGACTGCACACAGCACTACGAGGTGTGTTCTGAGAATGGTGTTAGAGGATACCCAACACTACTGTTCTTCCACAATGGACACAAGGTTTGGAAGCAGACTCCTGGTGTTGAAAGACTCCTCAGTCTAGTGTGTGCGTGGGATCAACATAAGTTGTGATAATGCTTCCGTTTTTTATTTTATTTTTTTTCTTATTAAGACAGAACAATACAAAGGGAAGAGAGATCTGGATTCTTTCAAAGACTTTGTGGACAACCAGCTGAAAGCTGCACTCTCTGAAGAGCAGGAGGAGGAACCAGCTGATGAGCAAAAAGCAAATGAGATTCCGACTGATGAGCCAGCAGACGAGGAGGTAAAGGTGGGTGTGTACAACAGACACATACCATAGAAATGAATACTTTTGTGTTCAGTTCTGAATTTTTTTTTTAATTTTTTTTTTTCTGGGTGTAACCATATCTTTTCAAGAAATCTCATGGTATCAAAACAGCAATTCAGTTTGTTTATATTGCGCCAAGTCACAACACGTCTTGAAAAGTTGTTTCAAACGACTTAGTGCCATTTTAAAGCACGTTATTGTTCAAAATAAAATGAGCTCACAAAGCACAATCCAGTTGTCTACTAAAGGAATTGTAAGCTATTATTATGAGCCTCAAATATGAGGCTGAGTGCCTTAAGCTTGACAACCAGTATAGAAAGAAAGTAGTTCTTCAGTTGCCCAGTTGTTGACAATAGACTTGTAATGGTTCCTCGTCAGGCTGGATGATGGTTGGTTACAAAATCATTGAAGACTCTTCCACTTAATTTATCTAGCAGCATTGTGGCCTGGTTTTAAAAAAAAAAAAAAAATGGAAAAATCAATAACCCCAACCCGTATTAAGCACATATCAGCGCTAAACTAAGCAAGGTTGTGCTAATTTGTGACAATGAAAAGCCAATGAAACATTTTCTTTATTTGCTAAAATGACAATGCACCAATAATGTTAGAAACTTGACGAAAGCATAAGAGGTTTGATCTTAGTTTTAAGTTGCATCTTAACTCAAATTTTGTTATTAAAGTAATTTATCGCCCTTCATTTTTGACTTAAGAGAGAATTGGTAGGAGTCAACACAACTGGTAATCTCCTAAAAATGATACTTTACCACCTTTTTAGTGAGCTGGGTTATCTCTAACTGGTGTTGCCAGAAATGCACTTGTACATGTTGTAGCTATCAGTCCTAGTTTCATGTTATTGGCTGGTTTTTCTATCATCTCTCCTGATAAAGCCGGCCACAGTTTTCTAATGTTTCCATTAACGGGTTTGTTTCCCTCAGTATCTTCCATAAAACTTTTCAGCTGGCTATTTAACTCCACCAACTGCCAGGACAGAATATATCCAGAGATCACGAGTAGTTTTCTTTAGACCCATAATATTTAAGTATGCCTTTCTGTTTTTGCAGTCCGACGTGTTGATCCTCACCGAGAGCAACTTTGATGAGACGATAGCAAAGGGCTTCACCTTCGTCAAATTCTACGCTCCATGGTAGGATCATCGCTGCTGGAACAAATGACGATGTGGATATTTTAATAGTTCTTGAGTTAATTATTAGAGCTGCAACAGCTGCATTCGGTCTTCCTTCACAGATCCAGATCCAGTAATGAGTTAAAAATACTGAAATCACAGGAAAATCTCCATCTGCTTTCACAACGAAGGATTTATGTTCAAAGAAATCTTTTTTTTTTTTTTTTTTTTTTTTTTACTTCAGATTAGTCTTATAATTAGGTAAACCCAACCTCTGAACAGATTGTAACAGTTCTTACCCACACAGTGCTGTAAAGTATTCATGCCCCTCAAATATTTCCATGGTCTCACGTAACAACTACACCAATTCATTGTTGTTATTTTTATTTTTTTTATTGCATCTTAATCAAATTCTGAAGTGTCTAAATATTTCTAGGATGTCAGCTAGAAAGTTCAGTTTTGGTCCCATCTAACAACCTTATTTCATTTCTGCTTTAAAATGAATTAGGTCAACTCTTACTTACCATGTTGGTGACTTCTTAAGGCATTTGGTTGCACTGGGTTTAATGTAGTGGTATCGGATGTGCATACACACACACACACACACACACACACACACACACACACAAAACACTTACTGTTTTTATTGTCTGTGCTGCTTTGTGTTGATCTATCTCATAAAATCCCAATTAAAGTTTCTTAAAATGTAACAAAAAGTAAAAATGATGAATAATTTAGAAAGATACCTTTTTTTTTTTCCTTCCCCTACTTGCATGGTTTGAAAGTGACAAATTCCCTTCTGCTGCCCTGACCTTGTCATTGGCAGAAACCTCACTAGTTACTTTGTGAAATTAAAATAGACTGACTCTTTGGTACTTCATTTCCTGTAAGTAAATGTTTATAAAATAATGCTGAATATTTATTTTTTTTTTTTTACACTAAGAATGTTAAGTTACCTAATGCATCTTAATTTTTTGAACTGACAGGTCAGTAGAGTGACACAACTCTTGTTTTCCTGCTGTGTAGGTGTGGTCACTGCAAGAATCTCGCTCCAACTTGGGATGATCTTTCCCAGAAGGATTTTCCTGGTCTTACTGATGTCAAGATTGCCAAAGTGGACTGCACTGTTGAGCGCACACTTTGCAACAAGTACTCTGTAGGTGTAACCCTAAAACCCCACACAGCCCAGACCTGTGCAGCTTGAGCTTCTCTCAAACTGACTGTTGCTGAAGCTAATCACACCTGCGGTGATGTTCTGATTTTTCTCAGGTGCGAGGTTACCCCACGTTGATCATCTTCAGAGCTGGGGTGCAGGGCGACGAACATCACGGGGGCCGGGACCTGGAGAGTCTGCACAGCTTTGTGATGAGGCAGGCGAGAGACGAGCTATAGGAACCGACACAACACCTCTCTACCTGGCAAGGAGGACAAGAATCTCTGTGCTACAGCAGCTAAGTCAGATTTTCCTTCAGGAAGAAGTTAAGCCAGTGACAGACTGATGTCTCATCTGGGGGTCTTTTTTTTAACAGACAGAATAAATGTGTTTAGAATGTTTTTGTTTTGTTTTTTTGGTTGTTGTTTAATAAATCTCCCAAGCTGAAATCTTAAGTTTGTGAGATGCTGGTCCAGTAATAACCAGAAACACCAACCATAACTGTACCAAGATGTTAATTAAAAATCTTGTTTGTTATTTTCTGACTTCTGATTTCCCACTATTAAATTATAAACCTCTATTGTTGTGAGGTTGACTCAAAGTTGTAAAAGTTGTGATGTCCCACTGTGAGGTTGAGGGTTATTTTAAAGGTACATCCTATACATCTGCTGATAGCCTATCTGACTTAACTCTCAGGGAAACAACCAAGTGGACCAGAAAAATGTCCTGGTGTGGTTATCTGAGCTATGGATGAGGACCAGATTGTTTACACTTCACTAAATAGAAAAGATCTAGTAATGATCAGTCACCTTCACTTTACATGAAATGTAAATCTGACATCCTACTTTTTACTTGTTTAGCATTTGAAATCTCAAGTCATTAATTATGCAACTGTATTTGTTTAGTTCACCTTTTTTAAAAGCAAATCCAAAGGAAGTTTGCTGATATTTTTATCAAGTTAAGTGGATCGCAGATGGTTGTTTAGGGTCAGGAGGACCCTCTGCATTCTTTTTTTTTTTTTAAATCACTGATTTATTTTATTGATCAAAGCAGCTGCATCTGTGGCACAGTATCATTGAATTTTCCCTGGTACAAATATGAATTGCTGTCTAATCAATGAATCTGGTCGACAATAACATCTATAAGAACCTGACTAATTGTTTGGTTGAAAAGTAAAGCTGAACTTGCACCAACTAAATTTTCAGTAAAATAAAATGTTCCTACTTTTGGAGAAATTGGTTGCATCCGTAACTAAGTTTCTTTTTTATGGATAAGTTAAACTACAGTGTAGTAAACATCATCTCCCTGCCCGTGTCATTGTTTATGCTCTTGACCCTGGTTATGTGAAAAATGTGCTGTGTGATGCAGGACAGCTTTTACTGTTCAAAAATGGGCAAAGACAATTTTCTTTAGCAGTCATTTTTTTATGAATAACACATGGTCTAAAGAAGTCCAGTGACACAAGTATATATTTTGTCTTTTAATGAGCCATGTTTGTTCTCTACCCACAAGTTTTGTAACAAAAAAAAAAAAAAAAAAAAAAACAACAAATGAATGGCAAGTTGTAAAACATAAGATTTCATAATAAATTTTGCAAAAATAAGTTTGTATTTTTTTTTTTATTTCTTGTTTTAATGTGGTATTTGCTTTTTCAATAAAAGGTGCAATAAATAAGCTGAAAATGTACACGTATTTACAAAAACAGTCTTAACAGGATCACAAATGTAAACAGCAGCTTTCCAGAGGTATATAATATTTAAGATCGGTTAGGCACAAAAGGTATTTTGATTGGTATGGATACAAGTTTTTGGTTCAGATATTTTCTTTGAAATATTCTATTATATTTAAGGCTCACAGTAACATGCTCAGATGGGAAGACACTGCAGCTAAATCCGAGCATAATGTCACTCTCAGGGTTACAGAAGCAAAGAACTCGTCATACTGACTCTTTTAGTCTCTGTAAATGTTTTTCCACAATCTCTTGTAGGGGTTAGACGTGTTTGTGAGCTTTGCAAGTGTTGCAAAACAAAAATGGCCATTTGTGGTGTAGTGGCATGTTGGAGGGTAAAAGGGCTGAATTTCTGTCCTTGCTGTAGAAAAACATGAGTTTGGTCACAACATGGATCAGGTTAAGCCAGCCTGGTGAATTGCATCTCAGCCTGAGCCTGGCAAATATTGACACAGAGAGCATTATTTAGAGGAGACTGCTGCTAAAACAGAATGTGGTCACTTTGGTTGAGTCCAAATTATATTTTGGGGAAAGTAAATATGGCTTTTGAGGAAAATACAGTAGGAAAAAGGATAAATAGGAATGTTCTGACAGATGCATCAGCTAACAGTTGCTGTAAAGTTGCAACTGGCCTAGTTTATTCTCATCTGAATGAGACAGATTTTCAGTCGGCTGAGCAGGTGTTAGGGTTAGCCTCATGGGGTTGGTTGCAGGGAAACTGATCTTTTGTATGTCTCCTCAGACTTGATCCACCGTGTTTTCCATCGGAGAGGAGATGGGGAAAGAAAGCAGCACTCTGTCTAGTCCCACAATAGATCAGTTAAGGCCTTACCCTCTTAACGAGGATCGATGCGGTAGCCTGTCAGGCCTTCTTACAATTCAACAAACACACAATATACAAACTAAACACTCTTCGTAGACACACAAAGTCCATAAAGTGAAGTCTGAAGTGTGCAGTTAACAAAGAAGCCGACTCAACACCGGAATGGAGAGAAGTTGCCTGTAAATCTCAGCTTGGTATTGATCCCCTCATGTCGACATAGGTGAATTTGTCTGAGCAGTTTGTGATTATTGGACTAGATGCTGCTAACTTCCAGGCTGCAAAAAAAAATTTAAAAAAAAAATGGTGTCCAACTGAGTTCAGCCTTCCCCAACAGCATACAACCAGCCCGCACTGGTGTCAGTGGCAGCCACAGGCGCGTACCACCATGTTCTTGTACTTCTTCAGGATGACGTTGGAGTTGTCGTCAAAGAAGAGCACTGAGATGGCGTGGAGTTTGGTGGGGGCACAGCAAGGCTTCGGTACATTCTCAGGGTTCATCAGGTGCACCTGGAGATATGGGAAATGCCTTATTTACAGCACTGTTTCAATCGGAGCAGATCCTTACATATTCACAAGGCTCAACAGCAACTTCACATCGTGCTGTTCTGTGATAAAGAATTTGCTCCCCCGCAATGTTTTTCTGGTTTTGCTTTTTTTGTCATACTTTAATGCGATAGGTCAAACTAATTTTAATGACAGACAAAGAAACCTAATTAGATTCAAAAGTTTTCAAATGATGATTTCATTTATCAAAAGAACCTATCTAAACCAACCTGGGCCAATGTGAAAGACCTTAAGCTCAATTAGACATGGATTATGCAAAATGTATTAAAAACTAAAATCTGGAAATTGTGACGTGTATTTGAATTTAGTGTGTTATTAATTTCTGAAAACTCCTGGGGAAAAAAAAACTATTAGACACAAAAAAAGACTTGAGACACAAACCTGAAACACACAGCCAGAGCTACAATGGAATAGTTTTAATCAAAGAAGTTGTGTGTTAGAATGGCCCTGTCAAAGTCCAGACCTAAATCCAATTGTGAATCTGAGACAAGAGTTAAATATCCCAGATCTCAGAAACTCTTCCAAGTTGATTGAGATTGACCACATTGCCACAAAGCATGGATTTCATCTGAAATACACACATATGTACATATGCATTAAGTGGAATGAGATAATCTTACCAGTGTTTGCACGATGGCATGGTTGGTGGCATTCATGTGTCCATTCAGGGGGAAGGAACACTCTCCATCACAGTAGTTGGCAGCGTAGCCTTCAGGGGCAATGATCCAGTCCTAGAGACACATATGAACTTAGTTTGGATGTGGCACATCTGTCTAACGTTACTGTTGTGCTCCTAAATAGCTTTGAGCAGCAATTTAAATAACCCTTAAAGTTTGTTTCAAAGCTATTTGGTTAGTAGGAAGGGCTTTGTCTTAAAAATGCAAAAGTAGAGTTTCAGCTTTAATATTCTACACCTGAGTTTACAATGTCTCTGAAGACAAATTCCTGCTGGTTTGTACCATATTACTCGAGGAAGCAATATTTCTCCCGTTCTTCCTTCCCGTCTGTGTTTCACTGTTTCCGCCTGATGAGTTATCAGCATGTTTCACCTCATTCTGACTTATTTTTATGTTTTTAGCTGCTGCACCTTCCCATATGTAAGCATGTTATTTCTCTTCTCACATCTCTCTTTTCCTTTCTGTCTTATGGGGACATGAATCTGTTTCTAAAACAAGATTGAGGTTACTCAAGTATATTAAAAGGTTAGGTTCATTGTGAAATGGCAGCATATTGTTGATGTAATGTGAGAGCGTGTACTCAGGTGAGTAATTACTTGCATTATTCCTCTAGATGTCAGTGGTGTGTTAACAGCTATCGGCATGTTTTAAAAAGATGAATGGATCTCTGCCCTTTTCTTCCACTGTTTCTCTCTAAACTCCCCCTCACACCTGGGGGCTGACATTTGGGTCTGCTCCCACTCAGCTGTGTATATCTGACTCTCATGCTGTTTTAATCTGGCTTGTTAGGAGCATTTTCTTATCACCTTGTAAGAGTGGTCTGCGCTGTTTAATGGGAGCAGATAAAAACACATCCCACACCAGTTGCACCATGGTTTCTCTGCTTATATTTCTCTTCGTGACTTAAGATGCATTGTCTGGGATAATTGTATGTAGTGTAATAATTGCTAAGTTAAGACTTTTCAGACCTTTTTTCAATTTTCTATCACATTCAGTTGTACTTAATCACTCTGCACCTCTCAAATAATTACAGAGGAAAACCTTGTTTATTGTCTTAAAATGAATGAATTTATTAAAAAGTCCTAAAATTGTTAGTATGAAAACTCAGATTTTGGTTTTAGCTTCACTGAAAAGAATGAAATCAAGTAACTGGACCATGTTTATGGAGTAATGTGAGTACACCGTTTCAGACAAAAGGATGATTCACAAAATTTTGGCTTGGGTTCCAGTATTATGTGTGTATTAAGTATTTCTTATTATTATTATTATTTCTGCTATTTTGTCACAGATGACACAATAATAACATGAGGAAAAGAAGAAAGCTCTCCAAACCAACCTGGCCCAATGTGGAAAAGTAGTTGTCTCCTAAACCTATTAACTGGTTGTGCCACTTTTGGCTTCAGGATTTTTGGTCCATTGTTCTTTGTAGAACTGTTTAATTTCCAGCACATATGGGGGGGGTTTTTTCACACAGCATTTTATTTAGATTCAAGTCCAGATTTTGACAAGGCCACTCCAAAATCTTAAATTAGTTTTTTCTACAACATTCAGAGGTGTTCTTGCAGGTGTGCTTGGAGTTATCGTTCACTGCTTAACCCTAGTGAGTTTGAGCTTAAAGTTGCAAACTGATGGTCAGCAATTTGACTTCATGATTTTGTGGTGAGCAGCAGAATTCATTGTTCCATCAGTTACAGCAAACGAACCAGTTCCCAAGGCAACAAAAAGCCCCCGACCATCACATTAGCACCACCATGTTAAAATGTATGATGCTCTTTTTGTAAAATGCTGTTAGGTTTCACCTTCCAAAAACATCCACTTTTGTCTCATCGGTCATCGGGGAGACATGAGACGAGCCTTCATGTTGGTCAGCAGCGGTTTTGGCCTTGGAAATCACCAATGGATCCCATTTTGGTGCAGTTTCTTTTTTATTGTTAAACCATGAACTCTAACCCTCGCTGAGGCTCTGAGGCCAGCAGTGCTTTGGATATTGTTCTGAGTTTCTTTATGAGCTCCTGAACAGGTCATTGATGTGCTCTTGAAGTAATTGTGGTGAGCCGGTCAAATCTGCTAAGGTTCACCAGTGTTGTTCCATCTTTATTTGTAGATATTGGCTCTCTGTGACTGGTAGGAGTTCCAAAGCCTTAAAAATTGCTTTGTAACCATTTCCAAACCAATGTCAGTTTCTAAACTAAATCTTTAAGGAACTTCATGCTGTCAGATGGTTTCAGTTGAAGTGATTTTTTGATTTTGCTGGTCTGGTAGTAATCAGCTCTGGGTGTGGTTAATGAACTTGAACTGAAAAATGTGGTTTATGACAGTAAATTTCAGAGTTAACATGTGGGCAGTTACTTTTTTTTTTACATAGGGCCAGGTTAGTTTGGATAGCTTTTTTTCCTTTATTAAATGAAATCCTTATTTTAAAACTGTAGCTTTTATTTACTCATGTTATCTCTGTCTGACATGAACATTTGTTTGATCTGAAACAAAAGTTTGACAAAAAAGGAAAAACAGAAAAAGAAATCTGTAAGGTGGCATATACTTGCCTTATATTTGGAGTTGCAGCACAGTGAAGTGTAATTATAATTATATTTTATTAAAATAAGCATATTTAGGCATAAAGCATATTTAGAGCTATTAATATTTATATGTATATTATAGGTGTTTCAAACAACAGGTACATAAAAATCTCACATATCCTAATTTTGATTGCTCAGTTCTCACAAAGCTAAACAAATGTGCAAGCGTAGCTTGACTGAGTTGGTGTTTTACATAAATTTATGAAAATGACATTTTGACAAAAGTTGTATCAGTATTATGTGTTGCTTCATATTCAATACCATAATTCAGTCGTAGTTTATGAAACTCTGGGCATTCCTATTTCACTCCCTGACAAAAGTAAACTCTAATACCGCAAAAGAAATAACTGACAGTAAATTCAGAATTTAAAAAAAAATCCAACTGATTTATTTGATGCTCCTAACAAAAAAAGCAATACTGTACTGGTTATACAATTTTATTATTATCATAACCAAAAGAATATTTTTTCATGCCTTTTTTAATTTTACAGAGAAACTGTAAAATATGTTTGGCAACATATTCACTAGGTGCATCAGATTTTTCTATGATTTACTTGCTGAGATTTAAAACAATGTTTAACATACTTCATTCTCCCTGATAAACCATTTTGTCAGTGAGCTTAACTAACAGCCAGTAAAGACTGACTCATTAAAAACTAATGAATACAACTCTGTCAGCAAAACAACAGGACTTTATTAAAATGCTTAAAACATGAAAATACCTGCCAGCCCAGCTCTCTGAAGCTAACATACAGCTCATGTCTTTTGCACGCTGTCTTCTGATTGCTGCTGTTGTAATCTGAAACAGAAGAACAGAAATCATTCGGAAACTACATTAAATTCAAACTTAATATCGATTAAATACATGTGTGGATTTTGCATGACAGGATTTCATCATCTTTTGCTCAGCATATCAGCATACGAAGACAGCAAAACAGCAAAAACTCCTCCCTCCATGAATGATGATGTAAAACACAATTAAACTGAGTGAAAACAAACATTACAGTCCCGGTCTGAGAGCAGAAGAAAAACACAACTCAACTCGTGTAATGCTCTGGGTGGAGGAGCCTGTGTGGGCGTGAACCAGAGTTCAGGCACCAGTGCTCATTACATGCACTTGTGCGCTCTACGTGCTTCACATTCGTCCACTGGATGATGAATTTGAATGCGTGCCTAATTGAATTTTCCAGAGTAAGCTAATATTTGGCATACGCATAAGTAGTTAGACAGCAACAACTGTTTTTATGGACTCTCCTGCCATGCAGTTCGTTGTTAATTATCTCTGTTCCATTCTGCAGGCGTTGCGCAGACAGGTACAGGTTTTGGTTTTTGAAGTAGAACAAATCATTGCTGGTGGTCACCATGGTGAGGTAAAGATAGTGAAACAGACTTTCCAAAGAAGGTTTCAAAGGCTGCCTCTCCAGCTTTTTCTGTCTTCTTTCCTATTGATTTGATTGTTATGTTTGTGATTTCATCATGAAGCTCTAAAGGTAGGACAGTGAACAAAAAAAACAAACAAAAAAAGGCCTTCTGATGGTTGGCTTTCTCATTCTCATCCAGGATACAGATGTTGCAGATTCTTGGTTCTCCTTGTCATTTTTGTTTTCATCTTTAATTTCTATTTTGCCTTAAAGGTTTGGCTAACTATATTATATTAATTACAACTGGTTATTTAGTTATACAGTTACTTAATTATTAAGTTATTATTAGTGAAATAATCCAACAATTCAAACATCCATAGTCTATACTCGCTTGACCTTGCATGGTCAAAGGGGGGCTCGTGATATTTATCTCCAGCAGTCATTATTCGAGTATGAAGGTAGACCCTGGACAGATCAACAGTCCATCACAGGACAACACAGGAATACACAAACACACCTAGCAGTCATGCTTTTGGACTGTGTGAGAAAGTCGGAGTACCCAGAGAGAACCCATGCATGCACAGGGAGAACATGCAAACTCCATGCAGAAAGGCCGCAGACCAGGATTCGAACCTGTCCTTCTTGCTACAAGGCAACTGGGATACTAACTGCACCACCGTGCAGCCTTATTGAGATTAAGAGTTATTAGAATTTTATTTTTTTAATAAAAATATATACTTGTATTGTTATCAGTTACATGACATTGATTACAGCTGATTAAATATTCCAATTACACATTTTATCATTATTGTTATTGGATTTGACAACAATTGTATAAATGATTACACTGTAATTCGGCCATGTTGTGCAATAAAAAATGTGTGCATAACCAAGGAAGTTTTTTTTCTTGTTGTTTTTTTTTATATATACATATAGATTAGAACAACATATATATGTATGTATATCCATATATGGAAGTGGTCTTTTTTATTTTTATCCTCCAAAGTTTTCCCTTGAGTGTGTCTGTCAGAGGAGGCATGACTCAGAGTCCAGTCTGAGATTTGTCACTCAGTCACAGCCACCCAGCCACTCACCTCACCAACTCACCAGCCTTGTTTGGTCAGCTGGAGTTGCAAGGAGGCACACACACACAAGTTTGCACGCACGGACAGATAGTGTAAACAAACACGCTTCACTTATGGAAGGGTCATTGATTTTGGTTCTTTACATCTTAGTGTCTGTCATTCATGAGCAGTGGCACTTGGAAAACAAACAGTAATACACACACACACACACACACACACACACACACACACACACACACACACACATAAATGAACCCATGTTTATGTGTCTGACGCCCAACAACACTCCAGCTACTCACTGAAGATTTGTAATTTAAATTCACCAGAGCTGGTTGCGCTCAGATTTCATCAAGTTTAATGTCACTTCTAACAGCTCTGCCCAGACCCAAGAGTTTTAGCCAGACTTGTGTCTTATGAGGTTGGATTTATGACTCTTCATCTGAGACTAAAAGAATAAAGAGGCAGGGAGAAGGACCCTGCACGTACCGTAAGACAAGTGTCATCCAGATGAGTTCTTCCTTTCTTTTTTAAATTCCATCAAAATCTGGGTGTCCTTTGTTTGGCTGAGTTAACTCTATAGGAAGCAGGAAGCTAAAGGTGAGACAGAGTACGGCAGAGAGTGGTGCAGTAAAGTCAAAGGGCCAGCTGTAAGCGTCGGATATGGTCAGGTGTTTCCCTAGTTTATGGCTCCTTCCTTTCCAATAGGAAGGGCCGTTCACTGGCTGTCGGCTGATGTGGAAATACAGAGTTTACCGTATATGTGTGTGTGTTCGTGCTGTCAGTCATGTTTCTGCATGCGTGGCTCCATGTTCATCGGCAATAAAATGTAGGGTCAAGTGTTGGTCCTGCCTCCCTGTGGACTGAATGACCTTTTGGCATCCTCAGCAGCAGAGAGCACATGGATTTAACAGCTTTACTGCAGGAAAACATCCACACGCCAGGCCACAGGCTGGTCCTGGATCAGAATATGACTGCTTTTCCTATAAATATTCAAGCTAAAGTCCACTTGGCTTTGCATTGTTAGGAACAGTTCTGCTATGTAGCGTGTTTATATACAGGAAACATCCAAGGACAGAGGAAAAGCTCAGCTGAAGGGACAGAACCGAGTGGCTGAGAAACTTGGCTGACCTGATTAGAACTTGAGGTGGCATTTATAGAGAATGAAATAACACATGGCTGTAGTGAAATACCGACGCTCAATTCTCAGATATTATGGAAAAAAATTAGATCTACAGATGCAGTGCCTTGAAAAAGTATTCATTTCTTCTAAACTTCTTTTTTTTGCGTTACAACTACAAACTTCTATGAAGTTTAAATGTGGCAAACTAAATTATGGAACAAGAGTGATATGTGTAAAAATCTGAAAAGTGTGGTGTGCATTTGTTTTTAGCCTCCTTTACCACTAGATAAAAATCAGATAAAACTGCCTTAAGAAATCACCTAATTAATAAATACACCTGAGTATTTTATTCGCAGAACAAATCCAGCTGTTGTGTGAAGGCTTCAAAGGTTTAATTGACATTAGTGAACAAACAACATCATGAAGACTGAGGAACACTGTAGACAGATCAGGGATAAAGAATTAATTAGAAAAAGCAGCCAAGGAAACTATGGTGACTCTGGGGGAACTGCAGAGATCCACAGGTCAGTTAGGAAAATCTGTAGACATGAAAGCTAATACTCACAAATGGAATCAAGAAATCTGACCTTCACCTAAAAGTGATAGGTTTGTTAAAATATTGAAAGAACGTCACTATCCCCTCACCACAAGCAACAGGGAAGCTGGTCAGAGTTGATGGGAAGATGGATGGAGTTTAATACAGGTCGATCCTGGAAGCAAACCTGTTAGAGGCTCTGAAAGACCGGAGACTGAGGTGGAGGTTTAGCTTCTAGTAGGATCACCCTCAACAAGCCAGAAAACATCCACATGGTTTGTGGTTGTTATGTAGCAAAATGTTAAGGTTTGTACATCTGCAAAGTACTGCGCAGTGTAATGTAGCATCATCCACGAGCACTTTAACAACTAAATGTCTGTGCAGGTCCTTGGGTTTCTGCATGTGATGTACAATGTGTGGTGTATTAAAATCTTGTAAAATATTCACTACCTTAAAGTGCACATAGCCATGTTATGTACACACTTTCACGCAGACCCCCTACTCCTTCATCCAGGTCTGCTTTATGATGCGTGACATTCAGCTTCGGGTCACATCACAGCCAAGGATGGAGGGTGGATGAAGCTGCTCAACTGCCTGCACACCCATCAGACTTCAGCAGCGGATGCTACTTAATAAAATGAAACACAAGGCTGCTATGGCAGCTAGTAACATGGCAAGGTTTGGAAATATTGTGTAAGCTCCCGTTTGTGCTAAAAGTCCTAAATGGATGTCTTTTTAGGTCTTGGATATGAATATTAATGTGTAGTCTCTATATATTAAAGAAAAAACGCACTTGACAGGCTTTACATAGATGGAGATGTGTCTCTCTTATCAGCAAAGAGGCTACAAACTCCAAAGAAAAACATTTGTTTTTGTGATAAAAGTAGCATAGAATGGAATGACAAACTGAGATTTAACCCAGAAATAATCTTAATATTTGGTCCTAATAAGACAGTTTAAGATTTAAAACAACACCAGAGGTGATTGTGCTTCAGAGTAAGCTGCCTACTCATTTTTTCTCACACATCTACATATTTTCCTTGCACCTCCTGGCCTTCAAAGCTATCAGCATTTACAGTCTGTGGGGCTCTTTAAGAGGAATAAAGCTGATATTTACTGTGGTCTTTCATTGAGGGTAAAAGCCCAGATTTGTGGTGCCAATAAACCACATCGCCCCTTCCTGCTTGTAAAAATTTAATGCCACACAGCTACTGCTGAGCTCTGGCTCCCATGAGGCCTCCATTCATTTCTTTTTCCTTTCCTTGACAGAGCAGAGGTGATGAGGAACATGAAAAATGAACTACCTATTTGATGGTGTATTATATCAACATTGGCTATTCATGAATTCACTACTTACTTTTCCAAAAAAAGTTCCTTGGGAATTAAGATTTCATCATTTCATCTTTACTGTTTGCCTGTTATATGGTTTGCTTAACACCAAAGTCATTCTTTTGCACAGTACCTGTTGCATCAAAACTATCCAACAGTAAATCAGACTTTTATAACAGATCAATTAAAGAAATCATGTAAAAGATTTTCAGTTAAAAATACCAATCAAATTCTATTAGGATTCAGTATTTGCTTATGGAGTCTCAATATGATGCTTTCATTTTTTTTTTTACAGGACAGACTTCCACACTACAAACCCTACAGCTAAGCCCAAAATTATTCATATTCCTGACCAATTTAGATTTAAAATTATTTTTCAATCAACCAAGAAGTTTGTTTCTGATAAGAATTGAAACAGGCATCCTTAAACAGAAAACAATGTAAAAGGAGTATCAGTTTTGGGGGAAAAAAAATGTTTCTGTTTTTGTTTATATTTCATTAAAACATGGTATTCTGAAACACTTCTTCAAATTATTGAGCAGATTTTTGCATATTTCCAGTGATGTTTTGATTATGCATTAGGAAGACCTCCTCGCCATCATCCTAATCTTTAGCTCCCTCCACAGATTTTCTGGGCTTGAATCATCAGATTCAAGGCAGGATTCTGACTGGCGTTCTCCAAAATGTTAATAATACTTCCAATCAGAAGAAACATGTTCATAAAATCCATCCATCCATTATCTGAACACACGTATCATTGCAGGGTCGCGAGGGGGACTGGTGCCTATCTCCAGCAGTCATTGGGCAAGAGGCGGGGTACACCCTGGACAAGTCGCCAGTATATCGCTGGGAAACACAGACACAGACAGGGCAAAGAACCATGTACACACATTCACACCTAAGTACAATTGAGAGAGACCAATTAACCTAACAGTCAAGTTTTTGGACTGTGGGAGGAAGCTGGAGTACCTGGAGAGAACCCAGGCATGCACAGGGAGAGGTAATGGGAGAAATGGCAAAAAAAAACCCAGGCCAGGATTCAAACCCAGGACCTTCTTGCTACAAGGCAGCAGTGCTACCAACTGCTCCACTGTCTGTAAAATTAAAAAAATAATTTATATTAATCATACCACCAGGCATGTGAATAATTTGGCAACTGTAGGTGCATTAAAGTTTATAAAATAATGACATGTATTTGTTTGATACCTCAGCAGCTCTGTGATGCAGAAAAAAAATCTGTCATGCGGTTCTTTTAGTTGTTTCTTTTTGATAACAAAGAAGTTTGGAGAGAATAAATGGGATCCTCCAGAATTTTTTGTGATATATATTGTATATTCTAAAATTATACTGTTACAATTTAAACTTGTATGTGTTGTGTTTGAATTGAAAATTTGTTTTAAAAAATTCTAAATACAGTTGCTGGAGATGAATGATAATTTAGACTGGACAGAGCTTTACTAAAATCACAACAACATTGGCCAGTTCAATTGCACCCCTAAAAAATACTCCAAGCAATGTTTTTCAAACAGATATAAAAAGGTGATCTTGCTTTCCATCTAAATGGTGTGAAAATGTAGCTGAAAAGTGATCGGTATAAAGAAGTCTACATGAAGACATCTACTGATGTCTAAATGTGGTTAAAAACTTGTCACAGTTAATGAAATGCATTAAGCAAGCCTGATGTTCATCAGCTTTGTTAAAGAGATTGCAGAAGCTAAGAAAGTTAAATTTTCAACATCTAAATGAAGACGAGAACCGGCCAACCCGTACATAGCCATAAAAAAAATCCAGTATTTGGTAGGAAGGCTTAGCATTTGCAAATATTACTGCTAAGATGAGTTAACAAAAAAAACTAAATATAAACAACAGTTTCTTGTTCTTCCTGAATTAAAGCTAAGCTAAATATTTGAACTTCCTTTTAAAAAAGGATTTCCTTTAATAAAATGGTAATGCCTACCTGTGTTTAACCTGGAAATGTGTCTCTATGCACACAAACATCCTGCTAGACCACATGACTCCAAACTCTGTACTAAAAACCAATTTTCATTGAATTCATTGAGAAGGGGCAGCGGCTGTTGGTTCCCACCCTGTGTGTTGAATAGCAGAGGAAACACAGAAGGTTTCCTCAAACTGAGACTCTTGATCAACTGTAAACCGATATTAACCTGCCTCCACAAGGCCTGCCATTCATAAAACCCCCCCGATACACTTTCACCATCTTTGGGGCGGAAAAAGCTGTAAATTATATTTATCGCAAGCTGTTCCGAAAATAGAAGATTCACGGGGTGCCATTTCAGATGGTATAACCACAGTGTTAGCTTTAGCGACATAAAAGATTATTTCAGCCAGAGAAGGCCACTGTGTGTTCAACCACCACACTTCAGAAACCAAGTCAGAAAATTCCCAGTTCAAGAAAGCCCAAAGACCCATGCTGTTCAGCTGACATGACTTCCTACAGACAAGAGGTCTAAGAGTGTCCCGCAGCAGCCATGAAGACATGAACGCAGGACTGTCACTGCTGTCTCTGACGTTTCTCCTTGTTTTACCCCTCCCCGTCCCTTCAACCTTTTTACTGAAGTTTATCTTTCTTCCTGTCTTTCATCACAGCGGTTATTAAACCCTGCAATGGAGCTCCGTCATGTCTAATTACTCTAACAGTAAACAAAAAGAGCTCGGGTGGGGACGGAGAGAGGAGAAGGCGGAGGAGGGAGGAGAGGAGTGACAGATGAAAAAACACAGCTGGCTGAGCGCCGTGTTATTATAATTCTTTTAAGCGATACTGTTAGCTTGGTCAGTCTTTTAGCTGTGCAGCTAATGACTAGCTACACCTAATTACAGGCCGCCAGGGCTGTGCCGGGACGCGGTATTCCTTCCCCGGATGGTTGTTAACCTCCCCCGCAGCTAAGAGCCAAAGGCCCAACCCGACTCCCATTACCTTCCCAGCCCTCTGCACCCACTAAATGCCAAATTAGCTTTAAAGGTGTTGTATTGTTCTTCTGGTGAGGTACGCAAGAGCTTTCAGTCAAAAATATTCAGAAGTATGTCTTCAAAAAGAGCATAAGCAAGCAAATCCGTCCAATAATCACCTGCTGTGTGCATTTTGAGGCAAAGTGGGTGCAAAAAAAAATGATTTATTACACTTTTAATCACGGCAATATTTCAAAATTAATGTTGCAGAAATTTATTTTGGTTATTCAGTCCTCTTCAATCATCTGGAAGATATTTAATCTCACATGTTCCTTTAAATCCAACACATTAAAACTATGAACATGGGAAAAGAAAGGCCAGAAACCTCAGAGGCATTTCAGTTTAGGTAATCAAGTTTTCTGATGAACAGCCTGTTTGGTAGTCTAAAGGGACTGAGTGAAGTATTTTTATAGATTTTCTAATAGAGCAAAGGTCAGTTTTTTGTAATCAAATTAAGAAGTACCCAAAATAGGCAAGAAAAAAAAAAAGCATACATTGTTTTACAAATCTAAAAAGTGTGACAAGCAGTTGTATTCAGCCCCTCTGAGTCGGCACTCAGGAACCACCTATTTCTGCGATCACTAATGCAAGACTGTTGGGTCATATTTCTACCCGCTTCGCATGCCTGGAGACTGAATTTTTTTGCCCATTCTGCAAAGCAGCCCAAGCTCAGTCGGGCTGGATGTAGAACATCTGCAAACATGAATGTTCAAGTATTGCCACAGATTCTCGATTGCATTTACTTTGAGTGGGTCATTCTAACACGTGAATAAATTTTGATCTAAACCATTTCACTGGTCCATGTGAAAGGTAAACCTCCACGCCAGTTTTGAAGTGTTTTGTTGTCTCCATACAGGACCTAAACGCCTCACACTGGACTAGCAAGATATAATAACTCCTGTGAGTTAAGACGCCCAGCAATCACAAAGGGTAAACCCAGCTTGACTGGTTTAAGCTCCGGGCATGGTACGATCAGCCTAGCCCGTTGTCCCTGCTGAAGAAAAGCATCACCACAGCATGATGCTGCCTCCACTATGTTTCATGGTTGGGATAGTGATAATCAGGATGATGTGCAATGCTCGTTTTCTGCCACACTTAGTGTTTTACATGTGAGTCAGAAAGTTATAATTTGGTCTCCTCTGACCAGAGTTCCTTCTTTCACATGTCAGCTGTGTCCCCTACATTGATTTTAGAAAACTGAAAATGGGAGATTTAATGGTTTTCTTTCAGCTTTCTTCTTGTCACCCTTGCATAAAGGGCAATTGTGTCTAATACTGTTCCAATTGGCAGATTTTCCCCGAGTTACCAATCGGCTTCTTGTCCTCCTCTCTGGTTAATGCTCACCTTGCCTGTCAGTTTAGGTGGATGGCCATGTCCATCCACCTAAACTTGGTTGGTTGGTTTGTCGCTGTTCTACTTTATCCATGTAAAAATGAGATGCTCAGTGAGATGTTTAAAGCTTGGGATATTGTTTTATACCCTAATCCAGCTTTAAACCTCCCCACAGCTCTATCTTCATGATCCTGGTTGGTCTTCATGATCCTGTTTGTTCACTAATGTCCTCTAACAAACTTCAGATTAAATTGCACACAAGTGTAACCTTTTTTACTAATTAGGTGGTTTGGTTACAGTGGATTTTATTTAGTGGCATCAACATAAAAAGGGAAAATGCACGGTACAGTTTTCAGATTTTTAATTTGTAGAAAAAAATGTGAAAACCGTGTATCATTTACCTTCCACTCCATAACTACATGGAGCAATAAAACACACTGCATTTTGCAAGACACTAAGTGAATTAAGTGAAATGAGATGCGCAAAAAGCTCAGCTAGATATTTTAATCAAAAGGGTCAAGAGTTTGCTCTTTGGGTAGAAGCGGATGTTATTTTTAGAAAACACGGCATAAATCCACTCATACTGAAAGTTTTCAAAGGCAACTGAACTGAACGCGTGTGTGGCCATGAGCAATTAAAGATAAACAACATGCTTCCTCCTGGTCTTAGAGCTAATGTGATTCAGAAAAAGGTGTTAGGGTGAATTATGGGTCAAATATTCTTTAAGTGTGATCTGTGGTGTCCTGAACTGATATACTGTAGCTCCATGCCAAACATTTAGTTTGCATTTAGTTGTTTCCCCATCCAATTCAAACTTTTCATCTCAGGAGTGATGCAGTATTGAAACCATATGCCAGCCAGAATTCCTCATGGATCCTCCCATCCCGTCCAATCCCAGAACTCCTTTTCTAGCAGTGGACGCATGGCTGTCACAAGGGAGAGGAGGGGGGGGGCTCTTAACTTCCTGTGTAGGATCTAAATATTTACACTCCCAGTCGTGCCGAGTAGCGAGGCAGCGAGGTCTCAATGTTTTGGGTTATGTAAAGTGCATACTTAACCGACTGTCGTCATTGGAGAATTTCTTTGAACAGATTGGCTTTACTCAAATATTCCTCATCTTTCTGATACAAACAGGGAAACAAAACAGACTACAGATTTCTGTTTGCTTATGAACCCGGAAATTAGTTTTTCCTGAAGTCATTCTGACATGAAGGCAAAGGTGACAGCCTGGCAGAGGAGGACAGGAAGTTGCATAACAAACCACAAGTTCAAAGTTGTGCCATCTTAGACTCCACCATTACTGCTCAGTCAGAAACCTGCAAATTTAAGCTTCCACCTTGTTGTTTTTTGCATTAGTTCAGTTTTTGGAGAAAGCCACTGAAGATGCTCTGAACAAACAGAAAACAGAGCCAACAAACTATTTGCAGAGAGCAGCAGTGAAGCACAAAGCCAACCTGTCCTACAAATACATCTGTTTACTGTGCAGATGTTAGAGTCATTAAACAGTGCAGGCGAAGCGAAGCGGAGGTAAATTGCTTCCCAGGTAGCCAGCCAGAAGGTTCTATTTGCAGCGCCCATTCAGAGCTGGGTTTTGGCACCAGGTAGCAAAAAAACGAGTAAGCTCGGCCCAAGATTTGGACAGATTTTGGGTATGGAAGCTTAACCATTTACCATCTAATCATTAGCTTCAATTTGCAGCTCTTTGGCTGACGTCAAACAGTTTCAGCTCCTCCAAGAAGAACAAGTGTGCTTTGCTGATCACTTATAGTCACAAGCTCAGCAAACAGGTGCACTTATTTTGGGCTGTTGTTGGAACAAACAAGTTTTCTCAGGGGGCGCCACATGGCTCAGTGGTAGAGCAGGAGCGCACCATATACAGAGGCTACAGTCCTGAACACAGTTTTCCCTGGTTCGATTCCCAGATATTTGATGCATGTCTTTCCCCTTCTCTCTCTGCTCTTCCTCCTGTCCAGCTTCTGTTGAAAAAAGACCAACAGTGCCAAAAAAACTTTAAACAAAAAAAAAGCTTGGGATCCCGCCTTCTAACCTAACCCTGTTTTAAACTTCTCCATAACTTTATTCCTGCTGTGGATTCTTCTTAGGCGTCCGTAACAGATTTCCTGGCAGAGACAATAAAGTAAGTTCTGATCTCTCAAAGGAAATGGGTCAAAATACAAATGCAAACCAGAGTTTTTAAACTGTAAGGGTGTGACTATTTTGCAAGTTACTATGTATAACAGTGCTGCATGTGCAGAAATCTTCTTACCTTCAATTTAAAGTTCTATTGTTGATTTCAATCTGATATGACTTTATCAATGGTTTTAAATGATTTCAATAAAATTGAAAAAAAATTGAAAATGATTTTTCTGACCCCGTTTTTTTCTCCAAAGATGATGGTTGCTATTATCCTTCTTGGTTATGTCTTGAACTGGTCTGCTGACCTTTCAGAAATAGAGAAATATCTTCTTTTCAATCACATGATTTATTTTTCTGACTTCTTCAAGAAATGAGTATCTATTGTTTTTGTTTTTGTTTTTTTTTTTTTACATAAAATAAGAATAAAATACCATGCTTCCTGTGGAACTTACATACTTGCTTAGTTGAGCAGAGGTGATATTCTGCTGGAGCGACAGCTCCCTCTTTTATTCCTGCCTGCAGGCACTGCGCTGATCCAACATTTTGTGTTACTGAGGTTTATGAGTCACATTATGACTCATCAGTCAAATTAGGCAGCGATTAATCCAATATTAACAGCAGGCCCACTGAGCGCCAGCTTCAGTCACACAATAAACCCTCACAGTAGCAGCTTAGCTTTAAGCAGCATAAAGTTGGGCCACAGTTACTCAGCAGGTAAAAGGTACCGTGTTATGGTTTGATTTAATTTGAAATGCTTGCAAAGCTAATGAGATGAGGATTATCCTTTCTCATTACATCATCCAGTAAGTACTTAGAGGAGCGAACTGGAGTGGAGTTTAAAGATGAGGTCACCTGTCAAGACAAACCACTGAATATTTAGTAGCTCTGCTCAGAATTATTACCCTCTTTATAATAGACCTGGGTCTATTATAAAGTTCCTTGCAAGAGGATTCATGCTGTTTTTTTTTGTTTGTTTGTTTGTTTTTTTTTTAACATTTTGTCACATCACAAACACAAACTTTTATATGGATTTTAAAAGTCTGACCAGAGCACCTTTGTCCTTGTGTTTTCAGTTAGACTCCGCAGTTGGTTGTCTTGGACTATATTTAGGGGTCACGTTCCTGAACGGGGCCACACTTTCCTGATTTTAATTTTTAAAAACATTTGAAATCATAAATATGTGCAACTTTTGTTTTTCTGTCACACAACATCCCAGCAGAATATGTGAATGTGAAATGGTTAATTTACAAGGCACTGTGTACTCTGAAAACCAAAAACCCTTCCCTTCCCATCAAGCGCAAACATAACCCAACATGCAACTTTTATGACACTTAATTCTGTGTCCAAACCCTTTCAGAAACAGAAATCGCCTTCATAAATCTTGAAGGTGGTTGAATATTCAGCCTCCTTCAATCCTTAAGGGGAAGCTGCAGGGAAAATGAATCCAGGACATCATTCCTGAGCTACAATTTCTGTCTAATAGAGGCTGATTACAAAGAGATCCTGTAGAGGTCAGGTCCAATTTGACTTCAAAAGAAAATACTTTAACTAGCCTAACCATATGCTGCAGGTTGGAAGTAATTCATGTATCTACAGAGGTAACTTTGAGGTTAGCTTTGTGTCTGTCTGCATTCACCGCCGCTCTGTGTGCTGAGGTCAGTTAAGGTTTTAGCACACTGACCTGTCTGGCCCGACGGTCTGGATCCCTCTTGCGGTTGTGTGGATCGGTTGCGATTCTGGTGCCGCCGTTTCCCGCCAGCAGAGCGGGTGGAGCGGATGTGCACCTCGCTGACCTTAAAGAACGCCACCATGAAAGGCTGCCTCTCCAGCGCACCATCACGTCCTACAAGTCCTGCGTCTTTACAGCTGATGGTCTGCCCTGCTTGGAACCAGAGGCAATTCTTAGATCAACTTCACAACACAGCTTTGTACATCAGAACAGGTTGATGGTTTAATATTTTGTTTTTATAACTGACTTCAAAAGGAAGTCAGTTATTTAAACTGATGATGGCCAAAATATTTGAATATTCACTGATCTATAGACTGATGTAGAAAAAACATAAATCTGAACCCCCCCCCCAAGAGTCCCTGAGTTTCTCACCGCTACTGGTCTCCACGCTGACCTGCAGGCCCAGGTTATGCACCGGACTCATCACCCATAGGTTGCTGGTCGCCGTGATGTCAAACTCCAGCCATCCTTCCTCAGCGGCCCAAAGTCTCCGAGACTCCAGGAGGAACAGATCTGCCTCTCTAAGGCAAAAAAAAACAAAAAACCCAAAACTTCCTTAACAAAACAGTCAGAACTTCTAAAAACAGGCATTGGAGATATACAAGTACAGTTCAGATGAGTTGGAGTCTAAAGTGTCCTGTTCAGTTTATTATTGGCAAAAGACTTTTTCTAAGTTTCCTTTTCTCCCTTTCAAAAGGATTCTCATTTCAAGATGTCATGTGGAACAAAAATGAAAGAAAGTAAACTGACTCTACAAATGTAAAGGTTAACTGTGTATAATTTTAGCTTTATCAATAAGGGGTTTCATATTTGAGTCTTTGACTGAAATCTTTTCAAGCTATAAAGCCTTACAAAGGTATCCACACCTCCTTTTCATAGCCTGTCATGTTACAGCCACAACCTTAAAAAACCTGTTATTGGGTTTTTGTGTGGTAGACCAACACACAGTTATGAATAACTACAAAGTTAAAGGAAAATTACACTAAGAGAATCTGAAGCGTTTGGCCAATATGTATCTAGCCCCTGAATCAGGGCCCCTGAGCCAATACTTTGGAGAACCACCTCTGCTGCAGCTACAGCTGCAGACCTTTCAGGTTATATCTCAACCAGTTCTGCACATCTAGTAACTAGAAAGTAACACACCTTTTCAAATCTTGGCAAACGATTAATTGGCTTTAGGTATGGACTATGATTGGGCCATTTTAACACATTAATTTGCTTTGGTCTAAACATATTGCTTCTATTGAAGCTCTGGTTGTATGCTTTGTGTTGTCCTGCTGAAAGGTAAACCACTGTTTCAATCTCAAGTCTTTTGCCTTTGACAAGTTTTCTTCCATGGGAATGGTATGTTAAAGATGGTGGTGGGGTTTCCTTCATACTTAGTATTTTGCATGTGGGCCAAAAATATATATTTTGGTCTCATCTGACCAGAGCAACTTTGTTGTCATGTTTGCCATGTCTCCTACATGGTTTGTGGCAAACTGGAAGCAAAAGTTAAATTATTGATAACTGCAGGGTTTTTTGTCTTGTTCTGTGTTTAACACCGTCTTAACACATGTCTGAAGCAATGTTTGCTTATGACAAGAAGGTTGCTGAGATTAAATCTTAGCCTGGGTTTTTTTTTGCATGTAGTTTATATGATCATCCCGTGGGTTGTCTCCAAGGACTCTATCTTCCTCTAACGGTCCAAAAACACAGAAAAAGCTATTTCTCTTGGCTATTATAGTTTATAGTCAGTTTTGTGTTCAAGTGTGCTCAGTAGAATATCGTACTCTGACAACAAACAAGCTCACTGTGCTCTGTGTTTTGGCGCTGCTTGCTATAAACAACATGGAAGCCACTATCTGTCATTTTGATGTGTTACTTGCAGGTATTTTGATTTTTTATGTTGTAAACACACATTTTCCAAACCACTTTTGATTTTTTTTTACAATCATTTCAAACAGCTTTTTAGTACTACTTTTCCAATGGAAAACAGAAAAATGTCCAATATGAAAAAAAAAAGCTCTGGTTTGAGCAGTTTACTTTGCTTCAGTCATATTTTCCACTTAGATAAAATATTATTTCATAAAAATTGAACAATAAGCCAAGTTTTTTACGTCTTGGTACAAATTGGTATTAGCTGAAAAATCCCAGGTAAATCTAGTATAGGCTGGATTCTGTTTGAGTGTAGACATGACCTAAACATCTACCTCTCTCTGGGTCTCAGAAAAAAAGCAGCTGCATGTATGGTAATATCATTTACAATATTTTTGTGCGAAGGAGTCAGAAGGAATGTGTTGGATGCGGGAAAGAAGTGTGACTTTTTAATGAGTAGCAAGAACCAAGGAGACATAAGAAAAAGGCAGAGTGTGGATGATAAGAGGGCCCGTCCTCCCTCTGTCCCATTAGAGACAGTAATAACACAGCAGAGAGTCTGCGGGACCGTCCTCCCAGAGACAACATCAAAGCTCCACAATCATCCAGGTGTTCGCAGAATGCCCCTGCAGTCATGTCTCTGCAGCCCCTCTTTATTGGTCTTTAAGGAGAATGTTTCTGACAGTTTCCGCATGAAACCACCCCTCCTGCACACAGTTTTCCTGCTCAGGTAGTCACTCCAGCTGAGCCAGGATGCTGATGCTTCTGTTTACAAGTCACATAGGGATCACATGATGAAGATGATTCATCACCTGAGATCCATTTAAACTTTTTATAACTGACTTATTACACAAACTGGAAATTATAATCAATTTAGGTCTTTTTTTGTTTGTTTGAAATCACTTCTTAAATAGATCTTGTTAGTTGCTTTACTTATCTTTATGAGAAAATTAGACGCATTTTCTTTAGAAAAAGGCATATTTGTAAACCCTGTGTAAGTAGGGTTTCTTGAACCAGAGGTTGCTGTTCCAGCATTGATTTCATTTTTAAAACTTTATTTAATTATTTTCTAAGGTATCCATAATATCAGCACCCTATGACTGGTGACAAAATGCTGATTAGTGGTCAGCGGTTGGAAGTAGCCTGCCTTTTCTCATGGCAGCTCTGGCACATTTTTGGCATTGTAATCTCTCACATTCCTCGCCTGCTGTTACAGAAGCCAATTGAATGAAAAGAACAAAGGGTGTCAAGCTAATTAAACGCTCTATCATTACAGCTCAGAGCCAAACGGGAGTCAGGGCCACGGGAAAAGTTAATTGGCTTCCCGCAGATTTGGCGATTGCAAAGTTATAGTTTAACTAAAAGTGTAAAATTAGGAGAAAAAAAGAACCTTAAAGCTAATGGTCTTTTACTTGTATTTCATTTGAGCCCCAACTTGGTAACCCACCAACACCTTTAACAAGAATGGATTCAGGAACGTGAAATTTAATTAGTTGCCTGCTCAATTACTGTGTTTTAACAACAATGTGTGGTCAGCTCTAATTCTCCTTAAGGTACAGATATATGGGCCCTTTAATCTCCAAATATTTCCCACATATAACAAGCTCAAACCTCAAGGGTGGAGAGCACACACCACCCATTGTAGGGGAAAAGGAATGCGGCAAATAAGCAGCCCTTGACACCATGCGAACATTTTGACACAGAAAACTACACTCAGCACACTAGCTTCTTCTCCTTGACCTCAAACTAAAGTGCAAAAGAAAATTAGCGCTAAAGACACCCAGCTGAAGGTGTCTTAATACATCAGTTCTCCGTTACCTTTTTTTTAAGATCTTTTTTTTGGCACTATAGGCCTTTAATAACAGTCACCAGACAGGAAATGGGCGGGGAGAGAAAGGGGGGCATTCAGCAAAGTTCCCAGGGTTGGGAATCGAACCTCGGACAGCCACGCTGAGTACTACATCTACTGTATATTGACTGATTCCTCTGCCTTTACACCACACAGAGCCCCAATTCTCCATTACTTAAAGAGAAGCAACTGAGAATAAGTTGAAATGTATCAGAAATTCTCTTTATGTTGTCTGTCAGTGAGCAGACTTCCTGAAACACCAATCCCATTCAGAGGCACTGTTTATCTGCCCTGCAGAGGTAAGGTAAATGTTTGACACATATCAGCTGTGGTTACTTAGAAGATGGGACACTTTTAAAGCTGAAGCTATTTCTGAAAGAAGGGGCTTTGCATTATAAACACAGGATGAAGTGATGCACTGCACACAGGAAAGAATAACGCTGGTTTCTATGCGGCAGGAGGTTCACAGTAAAGATTCTGGTTGAGTAACAGTTTCACATTAACATGTTGGTTTTTCATTTGTTTTTTGTTTTTTAGTAAAAGCAATCTGCCTCCCCTCTGCAATACTTTGTGTTGCATCCTTACATTGTTTTTCCTATTTCGTCATGTCAGAACCACAAAATTCAATGTCTTAAGTGGGATTTTATATAATACACCAGATATACATTTCTATTTGGCCCTATTTATTCTGATACCCTTGAACAAAATCATATGTAAACTGCCTTCATTTGTCATCTTACTTATAAACAGAATCCCAACATGGGTTTACAATCTCAGCTGTTGTTCTGTGAAGGCCTCAGAGGTTTGTCAGAGAACATTAGAGAACAACAGAATCATGAAGACCAAGGAACAGCAGATAGGTCAGAGATAATGTTGTTGAGAAGATCAAATCAGGGTTGAGTTATAAAACAATATCCCAAGCTTTCAACTTCTCACATAGCTCTGTTAAATCAATCACCCAAAAATGAAAAGCTGTAAACCTACCAAGAAATGGCCGTCTATCTACACTTTCAGGTTGAACAACAAGAGAATCAGAGAAGAAGCCAAAAGGCCCATTGTAACTTTGGAGAAGATGCAGAGATCCACAGCTCAGGTGATATGGTCTGTTGACAATATAGCTATTAGCACTCCACAAACGTGGCCTTTATGGATTAAGAAGAAAGCTATTGCAGAAATAAAGCCATAAGAAATCTTATTTAACACCATGTAGAAGACACAACAAACACCTGTTGGCCTTAAAGCAAAAACTATGTGGTGGCAGAATTATGCTGTGGGACTGCATTTCCTCAACAGGGACAGTTGGACTGGTCAGACCTGAAAGGAATATGGATGGATTTAAAGACAGGAACAATACTGAAATAAAGCCTGACAGAGGCCGCAAGACATGAGACTGGGTCGGAGGATCACTTCCAGAAGGGCAACAACACAAAAAAACAAAACAAACAACAACAAAAACACAGCTATAATAGAATGATTTAGAGCAAAGCATATGTTATGTTTCCAAAAGTGCTTGTAGTTCTAACAATATAAAATGTTAAAAAGCTCAAGGGATGCGATGACTTCTGCAAGGCATTGAGAGTTAGTAAAAACATGAATTTGATTCATGTAGAGCAGCAAGTAGTTTAACCATGAAATTTTTGATCTTTCAGTATAGCATGCAGCTTTAATGCAATAATAGCCTGAACATAAGAAGATATTTTTTAAAAGAGCCAAAAAGACATAAAAGTGCCCTCATGTGTATTTCTACCTGTCAGGGTGCTCCTTGACAACCTGGTAGACTTTGAGCAGGAAGGTGTCATTGCGAAACGCTTGGCTCACGCACTCCTTGTAAAGACGAAACTCTGCTGCCGTAATGGCCTCGCCCTCTGGGATCTGCGACAGGTTGAACTTAAACTCCTTGTGGTGACGCCGCTGCGGGGAGAGCTCCCGGTCATATTCCACTGTGGGAACAGAAATGCAGAAAAAAGTAAAGAAAACTGTAGTATACAACTCATGGTCATCATCACATTTTTTTTAGTAGCTTTACTCACAGTCCAGACATATGAGTCTACAAATAAGACCAAAGTATATATTTACAAACAGGGATTTCCGTTTAAATATACAGTACAGAATGATGAGCGGATATCCTTTTCGCAGATGCTGCTCTGAGGTCGACCGCGGAAGTCTTTCATGCATGTAAAACATGTGATTTCTACATGAACACTAATAGGTTTTGAGGCTTTCACTGCCCCAAAATAAATCCTCATTATCATCAGTTCGAGGCAATTTTTCTCAGCACCAGCAAACTCAGAAGCATAGCATGGAGAGTTTTTGTCCTCTCACATTGTCAGAAGTGGTCACAGAATGTCTGTAAGAGCAATATAGACCATAGAGATACTGTGCCCCAAGAGGAGTTTGTTCTTTCTACAGATAGAAGCCTTAATCCCACTGCAGAGACTGTGAGGTTTACACAGGGAGAAGGAAATCTGAGTAAAACTGGGCCTGCTGTTTGCATTTCTTGTTTACAGGAAAACTGGAAAAGGTAAAGCTTTCATAAAGTTATTCCCTCAGAACCTAAAACCCACATTAGCATGCTTTGACTGAAGACTTTCTCATACGTTTCAACCCGCCAGAGACACAAACACGCTATCATCATCTCTAATCCATCTTCCAATCAGTGGAGAGACATTCAGTAATCTGCGGTTTCACCACAACCGACTTTAACTGCAGACTCACTGAGAACCATTCCACCAACTCAGCTTTTCACCCAATAAAACTGGTTTTGAGCGGTTTCAGGATCTCACCCAGGGTCATTGCTTTTTGCAATGCAGTTAAGTCACCTTTCTGGATGAGTTTGTGTTAAGAAATTATACTACTCTTTAGTTGGTGGGCTTGGTTTAGTGTAACCGAGATACTAAAAACAGTGGGAAACTACTTGCTTGGTTCTGCGTGAAACCAACATCATCTGTTTACCAGAAGCCGTAAAGCATCCTAATTAGATATGCTGAAGTTCATTTCTTCAATGGAGGTTTATGTGGTAGGTTCTATTGGCCAGCCTGAGCAAACTACCCCAGCTGCAAGCAATACTTAGAAAACATTAAAGCGCCTTCCAAAAGTATTCACAACGATGGAGCTTTTTTACATTTTCACAAGCATGAATGTCAATATATTTTATTGGGATTTTATGTGTACATAAATCCAAAGTAGCAAATAGTGATGCATTATTTTTTAGCATGTGTTTTACGAATAAAAATCTGAAAAGTGTGACTGGCATTCATGTTCAACCCCATTACTTTGATATCCTGAAATAAACCCAATTCGTAAATAGTGAAACATACATGTAATTATATCTCAGTGCAAGTACAGCTGCTTTGTAAAATGCCTGGGAAATTTGCTACAGAACGTTAGTGATCTAACAATGTACATCACCCAAAATACATCAACCCTATGGTGAAAACATGGTAGTCATGCTATAAGACTGCTTTTGCTCAGCAAGAACAGGGAACCTGGTCAGAGTTACAAGGAAGGTGGATGAACCTGAATACAGGGAAATCCTGAGAGAAAAACTGTTAGAGGCTCCAAAAGATTCGAGACTGGGGTGGAGGTTTGCCTTCCAGCAGAACAACAGCCCAAACTTACAGCCAAAGCTTTAGTGGAATGGTTTAGATCAATGCATTTCATGTGTTAGAGTGGCCCAGTCAGAGTGAAGATCTAATCCAACAGAAACTCTATGGCAAGACACGAAAATTAATGTTTAGAGATAGTTTGAAAAGAAGAGTGGACAAAATCACTGGATGGGCAAAGCTGGTAATTGTATTGATTTCACACAACATCCTTGAAAAAAATGATTGGGTTTGTGGTTGTATTGTTATGAAATATGAAAAAGTTCTCATATACAAGCAGCTAACTGTTGTAGGTCACAATGAACAGATCTGACCTGATCGTATGGTCACAGTTTTACAACACATCACACTTTGGATAATTTTACAGCTGAGAGCTCAGTATGGACATTTTAATTCGTGCTTTAGCCAAACTTTTAAAAGTTTCTGGTAATTTTATGATGTGGAGACCCACCCTATGTGGACCGGTGACACGTTCTGGGAACAGAACGTGTCACACAAGATAAAACTGTGCAAATATGAGAACACTGGAACCAGTCAGGCTCTCACAGAAGTGCCAGCCCCGCCTTGGACCCACACCCAGGAAGGTCAAAGCTCCCCCTCTCCCCAGGCATTTCCAACTCTCATGAACTCGAGCAAAGAACCGAAGACGTGTCATTCAAAACTTTCATGCATAATGCATTTCTGCGTTGCTAAAAACTCGGTCAAAACAAATTTTCATCACTGAAACATCTCAGTTTACGCCTGAGCATCAACTGCCTCTCTCTGCACTGCAAACGCTTTCCACTGGAGTGCAGGAAACCACCAGTTGAGAATGAGATGTTATTCACATCAGCTTCACTGAGACTTCTATCAGATGTGACAGTGATCGTTTCATCATCTTACTCCAAAAGCTGCCCACACACACACACACACACACACACACACACACACACACATAGTAGTGACTGTGTGTGATAACAGCTCAGCTCTTGTGTTGACGGGTAGATCGATCCACAAAGTCTGTGTGTGGAGGCCTCAATCAGAGGTCATGCTACGTAAAATGACTTTACAAGACTCACTGTGCACCTCTGGGCTTCAATACAAACAGATTGAAATTTTATACTCCGCCATTTAACATTTTAGTGACTTTCTGGCTAGAAAGCTTTTGATAAGCTATATGCAGTTGTGAGAAGAGTTTTTATCTCTCTATTATATTAAATGCGACAACTGTTAACTTGAGAAAACAATACCTTAAATGTAAAACTAAAGAAAATTATTATTAAAAATAATTATTAGACTAGATGAGCACTGTGTTGGTAATCAAAGCAAAAATAGTTTTTTTTGAACATCATTTGTATTAATTTCTAGCAAAGGCTAGAGTTGATTTAATGAGTTCCCACAGAAAGCTCCGCAGTGATTGTGGTCTTTGTGGCTCGATGGAGCGCAGAGTAATGCAACAGTTTCCCTTCCACGTTTATAAGTTAACACTGCTGATCAGCTGGCTGAAAAAAGGGGGCTACCTCTTTTCAAGCACAAATTTGGATGACTGCAAATATTACTGGTTGCAAAATAACCAAGACAGTCATGAGTGGGAAACTAAAAGATGTGATGTCACACAAGGAACCAGTGTGTTTGAGATGTTGCCTTAAAATACATCTCATTGAGATCCCAAATTATTTAAAGACATTGTAATTTTATTTTCAGAAAACACTTGAGTTTGTAGAAAGTGAAAAAGTTCTAAGTAACTGGGTTTCTCATTACGCTGGTATTTAGCAAATAGAAATAATTTAGTAATCCTGAAGAACCAAAAACAGGAAAAGCTTAATCTGATTTATTGTCAGACAAGGTTATGTCTCTTCTATGCAGTGTACATTAATATGTGGTTCCAACTTTAACTGGGAAGGTCCTCTGCAGAAACTGTGTGAAAATCAACAAGTATGAAGGAGACTGAATAACACACAACAACACATTGCATAACTGAACCTCAAATCAATGACACAAAGAAAAAGCCACATGAGCCAATCAGTGAAAAGCAAATATTTGGACTCTAGAAACAAATAGCGAGTGAAACAGATTTTTTTCATGACTGACTAATCATGGGGATTTAATTACCTCACAAAGACAAATATAAGTCAAACACGAGGAAAGGAAGGGTTTATTATCCTTTGATGAAGATGCTCTGACAATTAGCTTAATTTTCCAAAAAACAAATTTTCTGATAGTTGCAGAGAAATAGTTTTAAAAACCCTATTCAAAAGGGAAAACTATTTTCCCCTGGATGAAAAATGTGTACGCGGATTTCATTAGACTTTAATGAAATTCACAGGACACGTTCCTTTAACAATTATTTTCCACCAAATCCGAGCGAAGCCTCCAGGCACCCTGAGCTCACTAAACAACTCACCGGTCTGCTCGTCAATCAATCATTTTGTTAATTTCAGAAAAGGGAGTCGTTTTAAGTAGACAAACAATTAAAACTATGAAATACAGACAGACTGAGTCTCCCTTTTCACATTATGGTGGGTTTTTATCACTGCAGCCCTGTGTGAAGCAGCCTGGGAGCCGCAGCCTTCCTAGATAAGTAGCATTCCAGCTGCTTCTCCGCCTTCTCAGCTTGAATTTCGATTAAAATCCACCGAGGGTTCGTATTTAAAATCAAAAGGAAGTCTTCACACGGTGCGTGCAGGGAGCGTAACCTCTGCACTAATCCACCGTGACGTGAGCTTTGAGACAGAAACACTCAAAAGGGAGAAGAGATCTAGGTTTCAGGATGATCCAGGGAGGAGTTCGCTGGAATAAACCAAACACGTCACAAACAGAGTAATTATACCCATTTATAAAAATACAAGAATTATAGAGTTCAGTGAATCACTTAAATATTTTGCCTTTCATTTTCATCACCATGAAGGCACAATGTGGCAGTCAGACCAACCATGAAACCTGACAGCATCAGGGGAATTTTATGATTCATCTTAACATGGTGGATGATGTCATCTGCTACGAGAAACAGTGCAACATACGGGAAGGAAAACAAACTAAAAGGAAAAGTGAGAAAGAACAGGAAAGCAGACCTAGACGAGTGCTTGATAAGAACAACGAAAAGGACAAAACACACAAAGTTTTGGGAAAGAGAAGGCTTCAAACTAAGTCATGTGACAGAAGGGAAGACTGAAAGAGACAAACCAGGAGGAAGGAGAGGAAAGAGTCGGTTTGGGCTGCAGTAGAAAAGAGGAGCACAAGAGATAGTTGCTGACAGGAAGAGAGTGAGTTGGAGGATTTGCAGATTCCCTTGGACATTTTGACAGTAGCTGTTCTCTCGTTTCCACCTGCGCAACATCTGGCTCTGCTGTCTGCTCTGCTGCTGCTGTAGGTATCATGGCTGCCCACACACACATGCGCACGCGCGCACACACACACACACACACACACACACACACACACACACACACACAGAAAGGGTGAGTCTGAGTATACTTTGCTTCCTTATGTTTCCATAAAGCTCCTACTAAAAACTTAAATTTTGGTTTATCATTTGAGAATATCAATGGTCTAAAAGGTCATTAAAAGACATTATGAAATGATTTCTTTTTTAATAACAAATCCCATTAAAAGCTTGGCAAAAATATTGTTAAGAGTCAACATAACGGGGGTGCAAGGTCCAGCTTAGGAGTAGGAGTTGCACTCTTCACAAGAGCTTTGAACTCTCCAAGACTAAAAAATTAAGTTTTAGAGAAGCCTAAAGATCATTACATGATCAACATGAAAAATTAAGAGAACACAGTTCCACCAAGATTCAACCAAAAATCTGTGTAGTCTAAAGAAAAGCCAACCTTAATGATCACAAGTGTTTGAAAGTGCTTAAATAAGAGGACAGAAGTTAGTTGCAGTAAGCCAGCCGCATTATTTATACATCTGTAATCAGTTTAATACTAAAATTGAAGATTATTCTGAACTCAGATGTAAAACAAGAAGTGACAAAATATCAGCTGGTGACTGGAATTGGCCTAAACCCAAAAATCTGATCTCTTACCATTTTCCGAATGCACCAACTTAACCATATGAGTTGGCCCTATTGAGACATTTCTGCCATTCATTCAGGCTGCAAGAGAGCACAAGACTCCAGTAGGAAACAGAAAGACTGCAAATTTACTCTGGTTTGTCCTTCTGAGCTTGTTGGCAGGGTTTTGGAAAGCTCACATAAAGACCTACATTCCCTATCAAATAATAATGGCTACTGATAAAGTTTCGCAAAGCATTCAAAGAATTTGGATCTGAATAAGCACTGTTGGCGGCTCAAACAGTGCTAATCGCTAATATAAAATACAAAAGACAACTTAAAATGTTAACGTCAAAATCATTTCATGTTGGTTCTAAAACATTAACTCCTCTTTACAGTAACTGGTCTCTCACACACACACAGTTAAATATTAATGACTGAATAAAACAGGATGGCAAAATTAGTTATTCCAAATGCAGTTTTCATATCTCCCTATGATATAGTTCTTGAAGAGAAAGCAGAATTGGCTAAAATTGAGAATGTCAAAGGCTTAAAAAACAGAGATTGGAAATTGCCACAAAAATTCTGATTGGTGCATGTCTCGAAAAAAGTTACTAAGAGGAAAATAAGCAAGTGAAACTTTTGCTCAAGTGGGCATTTGTAAAGTGAGAGGCAGTTTGGATGGTTAAGACGGAAGAAAATAACATTTCCTCTTGAGTGAATGAAAACCACAGCTTATAGAAATATAATAAAAGTTATTCAATGAAAATCTACTGCAGTGATGGAAAGCATAAAAAATTTGTTGGCTGAAATATGTAAGCTGAAAATGGAAAGTAGCAAATAGGCCCAATTAAAAATAACAATGTGGAAAATAAGATAGAAACAGAAAATACAATCTGGAGAAAAACACTGGGCAGACTTCTCTGTGGTTAGTGGTCAGTTCATTTCTAATGGTGCTCAGCCAACTCCTCTGAAGGATAACTGAATAAAAACCACCCCCTGTGTTATGATACAGTACAATACAATGTGATTAAATACGATATAACTTACACTGTAATTTGTTTTGCCAACCTAGGTTAACTATGTCCCAAAGTTAAAAACGTACATAATGGAATTTCCTGAATCACATTATTCGAACTCAAACAATAGTCTTTCCATCACAGACGCTCATGATTCCACACAGACTTTCTACAAATCACAGGAAAAAACCTACAGACCCACTATGTTTTACTTGGATACACAGAGATCCTGGTTAAACAGTACAGTGCAAGCTGCATTCACTGGGACCCCTGGTAAAGATGTTTAAAATGCCTTTTACTGAAGAAGCATTTTTTTCCCACTGGAAATTTAGAAAATATCAGCCTTTTAATTTCAGAAAATGTATTTAGTGAGAGGAAAAATAAAAGGCGTTATGAAATAATAGTAATAAAATAACCAGTGGCACAACTATTGGTATCCCTAAAAATCCCTTTAAAATAAATGCAACTGAAAAATTTATATTGTAAAACTTGATCATAGTTTCTAGGAGCTTCTAATTAGTAATCCATGAATTTTTGCTTAAGATGACACAGAGGACATTTTTTTAGCCACTGGCCCCGAACAAGGAACCAAACTGATCTTACTGCTGCCACACACCATGACAGGATGGCAAGAGAGGTAAAAAAAAAAAAAAAAAAAAATCTTCAAAACACAGTTAGAGAACTTTAGCAAAAAGTGGCATCTTGGAGTCAAAAAGTCTCCACTGTAACCATTAGACACCACCAATATGCCAAACAATTCTTTTGGTGTGATCTCACAAAAAAGCCTTTTATAGGGTACTACCACAAACATAAACATGTGGAGTTTGCTAACGTTGAATGAAATTTATCTGGAACTATGCAATTCGATCAGATAATAGCGCTTTTCTGCAACAACTGCTTTAGATGGCCTTGAAACAAAGGATCAATACCCAATGCCTACTGTTAAGCATGATGGCGGATCTATGATGCTGTGGGCCTATAACTCTTCCATAGGTGCAGGTAACTCGAACAGCAAGGTACTGAAGCCTATTGTTGCACCTATACTACTTTTTATTTGATTTGCACAGGTACAGAAATACACTAACTCAGTTTTACCTACAAGAAACATTGAGGTGTGAATAGATTTAATTTAATTTTTTTTTACATATTTGTTAAAACTGTCACTATGTCCTGACGTATAATATGAGACAGATAATCTTTGGAAAAAAGAAAATCTCCTCTGGTTCCTCCCTGTGGTCCTACTACCATTTGCAGAAATGCATCGCTCTCAGTCAAAAACAACCAATCAGAGCCAGGAGGAATGTCTTAGCACTGTCAGTCACATTAATGTATGCACTGCTTACAGCCTCCCCCCACACAGCGTGTACAAGCTCAAGATTGCTGCAGCTGTGTTAATGGTGGAGAAACAACCTAACATTACAGGAAAACTGTTTATCCGGCATTATCGGTAGCCATGCTTACTGGCCGCATTCATGGCAGGGGGGAGGAGCTGTAGCACAGCAGAGAGCAAGGGGGAGGGTGTGAGCAGTGCATACATAAGTGTGATTGACAGCGCTAAGACATTCCTCCTGGCTCTGATTGGTTGATTCTGATTGGGAGCGGTGCATTTCTGCAGATGGCAGTAGGTCCACAGGGAGGAGGGAGAGATTTTTTTCACAGATTATCTCTCATACTATCAGAACATAGTGTTCTGACAGAACACAGTTTTAACAAATACGTGTAAAAAAAAAAAAAAAAAAAAAAAAAAAAAAAAAAAAAAAAAAAAAAAAAATTTTAATAAAAGTCACCTACTGCAGCTTTAACCTCAAAGCTATAGACTATAATGCAGTACTTAGGCTTTTCTCTATCATCAAAGATTTAAGAAGTTGCATGTTATTATCTAAGGTTGCAGAGATCTTTCACTACATATGCCAGTCTGTCAGTTTAAATTATTTTTAACTATGTATTTTCATCTTCCTACAGCAGAAGACATGTAGTGGTCAACTCATTTCATGTCAGCTTCTGTGCCACACTAAATACAAATAAGAAGAGACAGCTTTGTGCCAAGAGTCATTTTTACAGACTAAGGGTAGAATGTTTAAAAGTCCTTTCATACCTCGAGTTGCCTATTGCTAGTCAGTGGTCCCAGCTGGCCATTGAGTTTCACTGCCTCTGAATATAAGCTTTCATTTTAAAGGAAAGCCTATCCCATAATGCATATATGGAAAACCAAGGGTATACTGTGTCTCTTTGTCTTCATCCAGCATAAGAAAAGATCCTAACATCTGGTTTAATGAAACATATGAAGCAAAAGTATGGTTTTATACTAATATTGCTCTGATCTTCTGTTCCAATCCAACATCCAAAAATATAAACTGGGTGATTAAAATCCCTGATTACCCAAAATGAGCATGGTAACAAATAAAGTTCCAATATCCTCTCAATGACCAACATTTGTAGAGCTGTTTACAGTCTTGTGTAAAAGTATTCATACCCCTTAAACGTTTTTACTTTACATTACAATCACAAACTTTCATGTATTTTATTTGGATTTCATGTGATTGCCGTACACAAAATAGAGCATAATTATGAACTGAAAGGAAAAGCATACATGACCGTTTTAATGTCTTACAAATAATTTGAAAACTTTGGCCTGCTTTTGTTTTCATTACCCCTGACCCAATACTTTGTACCATCTACAATCTTCTACAAGCATTTGATATCTAGAAAATATTTTTTTGCCCAGAGTTTAATCAGGTTGGATCTTGTCAAAGATTGTTAATTGGATTTAAGTCTGGACTTTGACAGGGCTACTGTAATCCAAGTGATACAACTAAAATCCTCCCATTGTAGTTTTTGCTGCATTAGCTGCAGTCATACATCTTTTGCAGCCTCTAACGTACAGCCACATTGTACATAGGCCAAAAAGTTCAACCTTTTTCTTCTCATCTTACCAGAGCAACCCTCTTCTACATGTTTGCCGTATCCCCTACATGGCTTGTGGTGAACAAATTGGAGATCTTATGCTTTCTTTCAACGATGGCTTCCTTTGTCTCCCATAAATATCAGATTTCTGGAGTTGATTGATTATTGTTGTCTTGTCTATGGTTTCCTCCACCTGAACTGTGGAACCCTGCAGCTCCTCTGTAGTTATTCTGGACCGCTTAGCTGCTTCTCTGATAAATGCTCTCATTGTCTACTAAACCTCTGAGGCTGCCACAGAGCAGCTGCATTTATCCTGAGGTTATACTGTACACAGGTGGAATTTATTTAATAGTTAGGTGACTTCTGAACACAATTGGTTGCACTGGATTTTATTGAGAAGTATCAGAGTAAAAGAGGTGAAGAAAAAAAATGCTGGACACAACAAAATTTTCCCACAAATGTTTTGAAAACAATTTATGACTTTCTTCCACTTCACAATTATGTGCCACTTTGTGTTGGTGTATAACAAGAGATAAAATGCCTTCAGCTGACATTAGATTGAACGTAACATTTGCTATTGAGACATTCCAAATGCAATGGTTTTGATGATTTTATGACACAGTTTAAAATATTTTATGAAATTTTGTTCTTTAAAATTAATTATCTTTTTAAAGCTCAGTTAATAGAATACAAACATTTCCTTGCTTTTGCTGAGAATATTTTAGTGCATGTGAGACCTTGAAGGAATACACTGGTTCCAGTTGGTGTTCTTCTTGTCATGTTTTAATGGTCTCTGAAAAGGTAAACAAAACATTTGAAAAAAAAATAGAAGAATCTATTACTCATATAGATTATGGCTAAACAAACTCTGATTTTTGAAACTTCTGAACTCTCTGATTCCTGTGTGTGGGTGAGAGCTGAGTCAGCAGTGAAGTGGTAAGAAGGAGAGAGAAGGACAAGAGTGACTGACTGACCAGCCAGACACCGAAACAAGAAGTTGTGCCCAATCACTCAAACCAAGTTTCAATCAATACGGTCAAAATTCTCTTGTGTTGGTTTTTTTTAATTTTCGTAACATTCTTTAATCTTTCAATCTTTTTTCAGATTGCTTATCATTCAGTTCTGAATACAAAAAAGAAGAGTGACCGAACCACCATCACCTGTGCTAAGATGAGAACAGCTTGTGACTCTATGGAGAGACAATTTGAGGCCGAGTCCAACAGCTGAGGAGCAGGACGCCCAGAACCGCAGGGCAAGTGACCCAGTCCTGTTCATTGAGAGGAGACTCAACAAGACCCCAGACTAAGAGTGAGCTGTCTCATTGATTTACCTCAGGCTGTTTTTAAGCAAAAGAACTTGTCAGATCTCAAAGGTCTGCCATGGTTGAATTTTTAATTTCTTTTCCGTTCACTAAAGTTAAACGAGGTATTTAGAAATTGAAATTATGCATGTAAATGGAGTCTACTGTTCTAGAGAAAAAGAGACCATTTGATGCAGTTAAATCACCTGAAGAAAACCTGTTAATTTATTTTCAAACCCTTTAAGAAGTTAGATTTTGCAATTTGGGCTCCGTGAAAAAGACAGTTTACCTTTCAGATAGATAGATTTTGACAGATTTGAGTCTCAATAATAATATGCTATTAATAAGGCTGATATCATTTTTAACGATGATGATGCCACCCACGCAATGTGTAAGCTTTAGAAAGACATTATCCATCATCCATCCATTCTCTACAAATACAATGAAGTCTGTTATTGCAACAAGACAAATAGGGGAAAGGTTGAGAGGTATGAAAATGTTTGGAAGGTACAGAAGGTATAAAGACTCCAACCAAACCCTTTGCTTTCTATTAAAATCAGCATTTTACTGTTTTCTGTTAAGGACAAAAAATTACAGTAAAGGAGAGACCCAACTGAAACCAGATGAAGGATTCAAATGAGAATTTTCAAAAAGATTAAGTTTTGAAAAACACCCTTTAATTACATTTTTGCACACCAAGAACCTGTCAGCACCGCTAAAGGCTTTGCAGATGGCTAACCCAATAAAAAATGCGATGGATGTCCAAGGCATGAGAAGAATCCATCTGTGTTTATGTAATTACAGCCCATAATCTGTCTGGTTTTTCTCTCCAACTTCATGGTTTCCGAGGAGAGGTCAGATATATTCATGTCCTCTATTCCTTGGTTATTTCTCCAAAGTCTCATCTAATTAATGGTTTGGCCCATCAGCCTGAGTTACTCTGGAAACTTTTGAAAGTTGACACGTTCACAACTCTTCGGCAATACCCACTATTTTCAATAAAAAAGAAAACATCTCATGAACTGGTAATCGCTGTGGTGTAAACATCAGTCTTTCTGAAGAGGCCAAAACCATATTTCATGTTTTAAACTCTTTAACCTTTGGCACTGATGCAGCTTGAGGCATCTCTTGATCTCTTTTCAATATATTCACTCTGCTGCAGAGTTGTCACTACGCTCTGCTGCCTTAAGAAGCTGTCTCTACATTGTGATGAGGAGCCCTTTGTACTCAGTCAGCCAGCACAGCAGCTCCTGGGGTCGAGGAACGGATGGTGGGGTCGGAGGTCTGCTGGGAATCGTCAGAACTGTGAGCAACTTTGTATATCTGTGTGCACCTTTGGAGATCCATCCTGTGCTCTGATCTTCTCCCCTGACCCCGGATCAAAGCAGACACACTGCACACCACGGGACCTTGTAAGGGCCACTGGCAAGGGCCAGAGTTCCATGCAAGCACACAAAATGGGGCTCACACATGCAGGAATGGTGCTTACACACACACAGGCACAGTCAGACCAATGAAAACGTCAAAGTTGGATCAAAGTTGCTCGTTGCAGGCAAAAAAAATGATATAAAACACGAAGTAGGTTCTTACACTTGCATTCCCACCACACATGTACAAGCAGTCTGTGGACTGAGGGCCAGACAGCAGCAGTATCTGTCCATGGCGAGGATATGAGGCAGCGAGTCCAGTTCATTACAGTCTGTCAGGCCCCATTAGCAAATGGGGGGAAAGGCAGCCAACAACTTCATGCCGTGTGTCCAGGAGAAATCTGTAGAGTGGTTTTAGAACATTGCTGCTTACCGCTCAGTTCAAGGAGCTCCTATCAGACAACTAGTAGGTGTGCTTAATGCTCACTGGAGCACACATACATTAGAATAACAATGTGCAGAGATCTGTTATTTTCTATATTAAAAAAAACTGTTTCTGGGGATTTCCCCAGTGTAGGTTGAAGGTCAAAAACAAAAGTTTGTTGTAGAAATAATGCAAAAGATGTGACAAAAGCAGAATTACCTGCAAAATACCCAAGAAAAGACTTTCAGGCTAAGAATAACAGCAGAACTTCAAGATTTGGGACAGGTAGGACCTACTGATGACAGACTCTCTCATCTAAGTATTGTATGTTTCTGTTTCTGCTGTGTGTTGCTAATAGTAGTTTTAATTTTCAGTTTAATTGAAAAAAAAAGGCCAGTCAGATATTTCTGCAGTCTCCAGGGAGCATTTTATACACCCTGGGTATTTTGCATCCTTCTACGAAAATCCTCACCATTAAACCTAACTACAGAGGACGTTTGAACACAATTTCATCAACTAGTAATCTTTTGATTTATAGCTAACAGACATAGTCTTTACTATTCTTGACAGAGGCCGACAACAACCCTGGAAGTGGTGACATGGTGTTCAATTTGGTATTGTTAATCAATTAGGCATTGTTAGAAAGTTTACTCACTATATAAAGCTCTTTCAAAAATGAAGCTAGTTATTTTAAAGTTAGCAAATAAAAACTATGCACTGGTCACATATACAGAACCAGGAGGTTCTATTACTGGCAATGAGATTTGATGGAGCAGGAAGTGGAACTGGACTCATAGTGTCCTAATGCTATGCCATTTGCTTCTATATGTTAATCCGCACACGCACATTTGGCTAGTACTGAACAAGATTCACAGCAACTGATTTTGGCTGCAAACCGTTACCAAATTGCAGCACAAACTAATAAGAGGCTCTATGAGATCTGACAAACTCAGGCTGCACACACACAGACATCCATTGATGTCCCTGGATATCCAGTCTGTTCCTCATCCATTACCTCCCACAGGTTACTGTATATAATGATCTCACTGGACAGCCATCCCCACAAACAATGGCCCCATTTGAACCATATAATCACATTTTTCTACAGTCATCATCTTCCATATAATCCCTGAAAAACCAGTTGGGTTTTTTTAACAGCCTACCCAAAACCACAGCACATAATGTCAGGCCAATAACACAGACAAACACTCATATATCTGCAGGCTCAGAGCGTTTGATTTTTGTTCCCACTCTCCCACTCCATCATCACTGTGCTGCATTCCATGCTGGATGATAAAATGAGGTTTGGATACACATCTATCTTTTGTCATTTTGAGATCTTCAGCTACAGCTTAATGTGTGTGTGTGTGTGTGTGTGTGTGTGTGTGTGTGTGTGTGTGTGTGTGTGTGTGTGTGTGTGTGTGTGTGTGTGTATGTGCCTAAGATCGAGGGGAGGAGGATAATTTGCTGTAATTGTTCCGTTGCTGGGACTTTGCTAACAGATAGATATCCAAGGTATGGCTGTTGGACTGCGTAGTATCAGTACTTTCCATCAATGCACTGACAGCTGAATGGTAGCAGTCTCAGACCCAGCTCTCTGTTGAGTTTCCAGATGGCCTCCAGTTAGTTGGATGTGTCATACCTGTGTGTCAATAGGAGATTTGATTCCATCTCTCCAACCACCATTACTCAGGATTAAGACGTGGCCCCTTAAACTCAGACGCTGTGGACATTTAAGAAGTATTAGAAAGTCTGTTTTTCTGGCTAATCCAGTGTTCACCAGAGTGATGATCAGATTACAGCAGAAACTCTGGGCAGACAAAAGGTGGTCCAAGCATTTATCTGTAAATGTTTGCAGCCCTCAATTGGTCATCATTAGACCAGTGCGGTTCAGAACTGACTACACACTTCAAATATAGTAATTTTAATATTACTATATTAATAATTTTCTCTGATAAGGTGCTTATTTCTGAGAAGTTGTATTCGATTTTAAAGTTTAACACAAGTTCACATGGCTGAACTAGTCAATGAAACCAAGCATCATTTTTACATGCAAGCTAACTCTGCTTAAGGCTGCATACAATCTTGGACTTGATTTCCAGAATACTAATTGATTAACTCTTATGAATGTAGTTATTGCAGTTATGCCAAATAACCAGCTGGTCACACAAAGCCATCTTACCATTTCATATGTTATCAGTTATGGCACTGACACTACATCCCTTGGGGGATCAGAGGCACAACAGTGGTGGGTTTGCTTCAGCCCCCCTATACCATCCTGGTCCTTACACATTCAGAAAGGTGACGTCTCAGGCAGGGGTTCTTAAAGAGCCTCTTCCCAAACAACATAGAACCACCATATCCTATGTAGCTATGAATCTAGACAAATTGGGGTCACTTTAAAATATTTGTTCATATGCACATCTTGATAAAACGATAAAGTTAAATTCTCTAACTTCAGATCCAGTTGAGCTGAAAGTTGTTCACAGCATTTGTTTATATTATTAGTGAAATAAAATGATGACATTGTCACATTTGAGAAAACTAGAATGAATTGAAGTCAGGAAGATTGAACAATTACTGTTGACATGTGGGTATTTGAATCAGAAGTAAAATGAAACCCTATAAACCCATTGGATTGGAAATATGGATTTGGAAAACCACATATTGAAACTGCACCTTTAAAACTTTGCTGCAACACACGGCTGAAGTTATGGTTGAGGAATTTCTGAAGACTGACAAGAAATCTGTGTGGGAACGGCAGATGAAACCATGGGAATTTATGTAGCCACATGTAAAATTTACACGTATGTCCACAATCTTACCAAAGCATCTGCGTCTGTTTGAACATTAGGTCTAAACGGTCAGAGACAAACACTCATCAATATTAATGGCCAGTTGTGATTTTTTTTTTCTCCCTGAAGTCCCTGTAAAAACAATAGCTCGTTTTACTGGACACCAGTCTGAGCCAACGAGCTGTCGACAAAAGACGATGCAACATCTTTCTCACATTTATGAGGAAATTCCATGAAATCAGGATCGAAATGAGCTGGAAAACAAACAGCATCGATATCCCACTCAAACTTTATGGGACGTTAATAAAAATGTAATTGAATAATACTGGAAAGCAGCTGTTGTAACAACTTCTGGTCAGGATGATGGTGGTCCTGCAGTGTAGTTCAACTCAGATCCATGGTCCCCACAGAAGATCTAATCCTGGTAAAAGAAGAGCCATGCTCAATGATGGAAGGGAAGAATCAATAGGCAGGATGGTCAAAGTTCAGCTCAAATACACTTACCTACTTTTTTTTTTTTAACACAAATTAATTTGTACTTGTTATAACCCTCTTTTAACATAGGCTGAATATTTCTGCAGGTTTGTATGGCCATCATTTTTTCAGGTGTAGCAGCAGATTTGCAGAAAAAGTACCAAAACTTTCTTATTTTCCCTTAATCAAAACAATGAACTGAACCAACCACTGTACTAATAACAAATGCAATGCATAAGACTTTAGCAAGCACTTTAAACCAAAACCTAGTAATAGGCTACATACACTCAGAGTTCCAACATATTTTTTATGTCAAAGATCTAGCCTTTTCAAGAATCAAATTTACATGGATGGATGGCTGGATGGATGGATGGACCAAAGGACAGAGAGAGGGCCAGATGGATACTTTACAAATAGCCAAAGAGAATAAAATCTCAAAATACAAATATCTTTTCATACCCCATTTTATTTTCCATGCTTATCCAAACCTAGAAAATATTAATTCAGGTTCCATAGTATTTCCCAACTTTTTTCAGACAATGCAGGAGCCCTGTACACTTGAAAAGATGCACCATTTGGAGTTAGTCAGACAAGTTACATTGAAAAAGGTTCTGATGTTCCTGGTGAGCAGTGTTCAAGCTACAAATCTGTCTGAGACTTTCATGGATAAAGAGACTTTTAGATGTTTGTGCACAAAATTGAAGTGTCCAAACGCAGCTGAACCAATGTTTCTTCAGTGACTATGCCAACAGGAGGCCTGATTGCTGGGGGGAACACACTGCTTTTGCTCCATTGCAACAAGGATATCGCCATCTTTACTATTCGATTATGACTACCTAAAGCCTTTCAATGGGATTATGATCACGGGACTTCCTCAGGCCTTTCTCAGTGAAAAAAAAACACAACCATCATTCACAGTGAACAGTGAGGCACTGTTGTGGTTTTTCCAGGTACCAGCCCTGGGTTTGAATTTTTCCAGACACAAGATATTTATGCAAACATGGAGACGATGCCTTGAAATAATTTCCACTTTTATTGACTTGACTTGTGAAAGACTCACAAAGGGATGTGTTTGTGGACCAGTCATCTCGTAAACTGCAGTCTACATATTTCCTATTTTCATGTTGATTGATGGGTAAGCTGTTTGTACCCTGGTTGTCCATGCGTGCCGAGGATGTGCATCTGAGGGAACAGCAGAACAGGCTCCACAGAGGCCTGCTTTAGTTGTTACAGTCTGGTTATCGGCAGCAGGTGTGTGTGTGTGTGTGTGAATCGGAGAGAGGCTGGTTTGGTCTTAGATTTAAAGGAGGAAGCCAGTGTCAGGGCTGAGAGATGAATCTCTCCTGAGGGATCGGATAAATAAGGAAAAAATATCTTTGAAAAAGGGAAACACAGCTGTTTCCAAAGGAGAAGTCAAAATAAAAGTGCTGTTACATTCCAGAGCCGCAAGGTAGAGGGCTGGCTCATTCTGTAATGCTGTTTTTGCTCTCTCTGTGAACACCTCTTCCTCCCCACAAACTATTTCTATACTCTCTAACAGTACATCTCCCAATCTTCACCTCTGCATTTCTTTCACCTCCACCCTCTCTGTCTTAAAGACAGTTGGACCTAAGTGTGATTCCCTCTGGAAAGTCTGCGTTGACCACAACGCATTTCAGCGGCTTAGAGGCTGAGCATATGATCCACTGATAAATCATAGCGGGCTGGCTCCATACTCCCCCCTGGGGTGACTTACATGTAAGGCCGACTGCTTGTTTTACACGTGGGCTCAGCTCCAAAAACAGCGACGGTAACCAGATACCTAGATATCCAAAAAGCAGGTGGGCCTCGAGGAAATTCAGGAGAAAAATAATCAAAGTTTCTAATAATACCCCTGTCTGCAGTGTCTGAACAGCACTGGTGAGATGAAAGTGTAGAAATCTGTGGAATTCGCCAAACCATACAATATTTCCAGAAAGCAAACAATACACATCTGGAGTGCCTTTTTAAGATGACATATACTGCTGCAGCGTAATGGGGAGTCTTTGTGGGAGCTGTTCCTGAAACCATTAGTGACAATACCTTGCAAGGCATACATACTCCTTGATCTTTTTAGCACCATACTTCAATGTTTTTTATTGGGATTTTATGCATGACAAACACAAAGTAGTGCATATACAGTCACCCCTATTTACTCTGACAGCCCAAAATAAAATCCAAAGCAACCATTTGCCTTCAGAATTCACCTACATTAGTAAAGTGAAATTTACTTAGTGTCCATACAGTTGTTATTTTAAAGGCATCAGATGTTTTTTTGGTGATCATTACTGAACAAACAGCGTGATGAATACCAAGTACCAAGGCAGACAGGTCAGGGACGAAGTTGTGGAGAAGTTCAAAGTAGTGACAGAGCAACTATTAACCATGCACTCTGCAAATCTGGCTTTTTTTGAAGGTGTGGTAAGAAGGAAGCAATTAGAAGTCTCACTGGCAGTTTGCAGCAAGCCATGTAGGGGGGCACAGCAAACGTGGAAGAACGTGCACTGGCCAAATGAAACCCTTTGGCCGACGAGTAAAATGTGTATTGAAAAACACCCAGTGTTCAAACCCTGCCTAAAACACCATCTCTACAGTGAAGGATGTTGGTGACAGCATCATGTTGTGGGGTTGCTTTTCTTCAGCAGAGAGAGGGAAGCTGATCTACGTTTATGGGAAACTGATGGAGCTAAAACCCTGGTAGAGGCTGCAAGAAACTTGAGATATGGGTGGAGGTTTACCTCCCAGCTGGACAGAAACCCTAAACATACAGCCAGAACCATATTGAAGTACTTTGATCAAAGGATATTCATTTAGTATAATAATTCAGATTTAAATACAATAGAGAACGAAGAAGGAGATAGGGCTGGTAGAGACATTGTCCAAAACATCTGCAGCTCAAATTCAAGCAAAAGCCGTGTCTACAAAGTATTGACTCAGGGTGCATTCATGTTATCTGTTCCACGACTATGCAAAATAATCAGTATTGCTTTATCACATAAAATCCATATGATATACAAAGATGTGTGTGGTAGTTGCTTTACAAAATGTAAAATGTGACTTTTGTAAGGCATTGTGCATGTTAAATTCAACTACCAAAAAGAGGGTAAATTTGATCAGTTCTACCTTTTTGCACCAACTCCTAAGTAATATCCTGAGAAAAGAGAAAAAAAAAAAAACATTTTACAAATAATACCTACTTTGTGCTATAACAAGTAATAATAGATATAGTTACTTTGTTATGCTTTTTGTTTTAGAGAAACAATGTCATAAATCCTGCCTTGTTATTTTGATTTTGGAATAACAATGAACTGATTTAGGTAACATTTAAGATTGACACTAAAAACAGCAGGTGGAAAATGTAACATTTCACTATTACCTTCAGCAATCTAGCCAACACTGAGAGGCAGAGGTCACTTTTAGTCCATAGCAGCTTTCTGTGTTTCTGACGGACTCAGATCTCATCAAGGTCCTGTGGGGTGACTTGAAACAGGCTGTACATGCAAGAAACTCCTGGAACACCTCACAGCTGAAAGTGAGGAGTGGGACAAAGTTCCTCAGACTGATGTCAGAGATAGTAGATGGTGAAAAGTAGAACTTGTAAAGAGTCTTTATAGTCATATTGGCCACTCAGAAACCTTTACACAAGAGCCACAATCACAAACATGCACACATTACACACACGCAAACGCAGATCCATAGGTAACTTGAGGTGAGGCTCCCAAAGGCACACTGACGTGTGCCAGGGGAGGAACCTGGAATTAAACACAAATTTCCAATTTCAAGACAACTATTCTTTCCACTGAGAAGCAGTTGTTAAAACAGTTACATGGCTACAAGTGGTGTCTCATTAGTTATTTCAGCCATACGGGGTAGGGTGTCCTTACTTTTTCTCAGAAAACTTTTTTTGTTGTTGTTGTTGTTGTTGAGATCATGTTTAATGATTAAAACAAGGTTAATTTCAAATGTTTATCTGTAATTTAAACACTTTCTCTTCCAGACATAAACAAAAAAGGATTAGACATTGATATGTGAAGATTTCTTTTTAAGGAACTGAATATGTAATGGGGTGTCCTACTTTTTTTTTTCATAAGACTATACCTCATCCAGGATCTGCAACTCTCAGCATGTTGGCTATACTGCACAAAACAAAAATGAGAGACTTCCTCCTGGGACAAGATTCATATTTGACCCTTGAACACTGCCTGATAACGTCTCTAGGAGACAGACTGCTCAGAGGTGTAGAGAGCGTCCGTACGGTAGGAAGGACTGGGCAGAGTTTCCCCTGTACATCCTCAGTGATAAGATCCTTTTATCCAAACAGGCTCGTGGCACTGGGAGTGGACACAGATATATCAATGACTTGCCTCAGCTCAGAGTTAGACCAAAAGACATGTAATGCCCAATAAGACAGGAGTAAAACAAACCATTTATTTTTGCAATTTACAGTGTGACTCAGTTGATTCAAATGGATTCTACTTTGATCATAACCGTTCCATTGCAGCTGTGGCTGAATGTTTTGGGCTGCGGAAGATAAACATCCCCACAGTATGGTGTTGCCACCACCATGTTTTATCATGGGGATGCTGTGTTGAGAGTGATGTGCAGTGTTAGTTTTTAGCCACACAGGAAAATTTAACATCTTACAGCTCTGTTTGAACAATGGCTTTCTTCTTCCATGGAAGCTGGATTAGTGCACAATCAATAGTGATTCTGTCAACAGATTCTCCCACCTGAGTCTAAGAACTCTGCAGCAACCCCAGAATTACCAAGCTCTTCTTGGCTGCTTCTCCGCTTAATGGTTTCCTTGGGCAGCCTGTCAGTTCAAGTGGAAAGCCCCATCCTAGTAAGTTTGCAGGTAATGTTCTCTAACAAACCTGTGACATCTTTACAGAACTGGACTGTATTACTGATTGGGTGACTAATCAAGGCAGTTGATTTCACTGGATTTTATATAGACTTATCAGAAAAAATAGAACTGAGCATGCAGGCCACGCTTTTCCTTTATTTGTGACAATTGTTAAAAGTAATGTATTATTTTCCCTTAAGCCAGGGTGCACTACTCCCTTTTAATCTATCAAGTAAAAGAACACTAAAATGTATTGAAGGTTGTAGCTGCAATGTGGCAAAATATGAAAAAGTTTAAAGGCTGTGAATACTTTTGCGAAGTATTTAGATGTCTTGCTGGTCTTCATCCATTACGCCCTTTGTGTTATCCTTGCTCCATCCATCTGACTTTTCCTGTCAGTGTCAGGCCTGCAAAGCCAGGCTGTGGGTCAGCCTATGGCTCATAAATTTGTCAGCGGCAGCATTGCAGTGAAGGGCGGCTACTTGCTCCAGAGGGTCAGGATGGTTTGCACTCATATGGAGCCTTTTTTCTCACTGTGGACCCTCGCTTGTTGTTTCAGGCACGTCCTCTTTAGAGAGGCAGCCAGCTTGGGAACATCATGCAAGGCCGAAGGGTTCGCCTGTCTGTGTGTTTGATGAAGACTCCTTGAGAAAATAGTGTGGTCCAACAAACCTCTTCAATATAATCAGCACAAACATACACAAGCACTACGACCCATGCTTGTATTTGTCTTCTAGTAAGGACTTGACTGAGTAAGTGGCCACATTCAATCCCTAACCCTCGATCCTATCCATGTGGGAAAACTCCACCCTGACATGCTGTAAAATAACTTGTTTTTCTACTTTATGTTTCCATCGCTACTGTGTAAAGAGGCACAGTTTATGTTATTGGAATCTGTTAAAAAATGTACATAAAAAGATGCACTAAATAGAGTTAGTGCAAAGATTTACAGGTTAGTATCCAACAGTCTGTTGAGCTGTCCTCAACAGGGCTTCCAAACGTATTTTCTGGTAAATGTTAATTAACCAAAGAGACAGAAGGATAACATTAATCACTGCAAAAACACAAAATCTTACCAAGTATTTTTGGTCTAGTTTCTAGTGCAGATATATAGACTACACTTGAAATAAAACAAAATTAACTCACTTGTAACTTTTCATTATGATAGTTGAACTCTTTTTAAGTCAATAATTGCTTAATATTGATGAAAAAGTACTAGTTATAAGTGAAATACTCTGCCAGTGGAACAAGACATTTTTCCCATATTATAAGTTAAAATGTCTTGTTCCACTGGCATATTATTTCACTTATAACTAGTATTTTTTCGTCAATATTAAGCAATTATTGACTTAAAACAAGCTCTTATATTGTGCTAAAAAGTTACTTGTTAGTTAGTTTTGTCTTATTTCAAGTGTATTCAAGATATTTGCACTGGAAAGTAGACCAAAAATACTTGGTAAGATTTTGTGTTTTTGTAGTGAGTTAGATTGACTCCAGCAATCTATCTAAAAACACTTGGCTTAAATTCACTCATGCAACACCATCCACTACTTCCATCAGCATCTTCTGATATAATGTTCAAGTTCAGCTGTTTATCTTGATGCTGTAAACCTTTTAGAATTTGAAAACATCTTGATAAGCATCTAGAAAGGCCCGCATCATGCCTTAGCACCTACTCCCGAAGCTGGGAGTTCTTTGTCTCTTGGGATCTGCACTTCTGGCAGTCTTGATTAACATCAACAAATCAAATGCAGAGAGAACCTCCTCCATATCTGCACAGCCTCAATTTAGTGTTAAGACTGAGAATTTTTTTTTTAAAAGATGATTTGCTGCAAACTACATCCAAAGACGATAAAGCCATGATAAAGCCATGACTTGAAAATGCAAACTGAAAATGAATTATCACCTCAACATGCAGCACTGATTCAGACATGATACATTATTTTTATATAATATATAGCCAATCTTAAAGGGAGCAGACAAAATAAAAGGTAGTATGATATTCACTGGTTGACACATTATTGTGATAGAGTTCCAACACCTTCCAAAAGTATTTATACCACTTCAGTGTGTTTATGTTAGGTGATAGACCAAAGTATGGAATAATTTTGAAGCTGAAGGATGAGTACACCTGGTTTTCAAGATGTTTTACAAATAAAAATCTGAAAAGTGTGGCATCTTTTTGTATTCAGCCCCCTTAAATCAGATGCCTCCAAATAAAATCCAGTGCAATCAACTACCTTCGGAGGTCACCTAATTAGTAAAGAGAGTGCTCTGGTTGAAGAGCTGGTCAGAGTTGATGGGAAGATGGATGAAGCCAAATGGAGGCCGATCCAGGAGGAAATCCTGTTAGAGGCGGCAAAAGACTTAAAACTTTTGTGAAGTTTTATCTTCCAGCAGGAAAATGACCCTAAACATTAAGCTATTCATTCAGATCTAAATTGAATTGCGAATCTGTGGAAAACCTGAAAATTGTTGTTCACATACACACTCTATTCAATCTGTCTGAACGACCTGTGAGAAAAACGGGAAGAGACTAGTAGCTGTAATTGCAACAGTCTACAAATTGGGTCAGGAGGGCTAAATGCATATGTATGTCACAATTTTTTTCACACACAAAAAAAGAAATCTATGAATTCCTTTCCTTCTAGTTCACTATAATACACCGCTTTGCGTTGGTCTATCTCATAAATCTAATTAAAATACACTGAAGACTGCGGTTGTAACATGACATAATGGATAAAGTTTGAGGGGGGTATGAATATAAGAAGTCAAGGAATCAGGACTCAGTGCTTGAACCAATCCCACCCTGACCCATCTTGGACTAATATTTCTGCACATCTGCAAACACAACGACATGCATGTACATATAAACGGGTTTATGTAATCCATAGAACAAACACATGAACAGCCACAAAATACAGCTCATGCCCATTCAAGGTCACCAGAGACTTTAAATCATATCAGCTGTCAGGTTTCTCACCCTCAGAGCATTCTTTGAGTCCATCTGTTTTCCTTTCATTTCTTCTTCCCCGTCTCCCTTTCCCTTTTCATTGATCTGAGATAAATCCTTGCGGGTTTCCCGGCGGCTACACAAAAGAATGTGACGGCAAGAATATCCAATGGGACATTTACGCTGTTCCTGTTGGCTACGAGATGCACAGGGTTATTATGATAATGGATGGGATTTACTGGGCACACAAGGACACACTTGATGGAGTTCAGCAGGTCACCAGTTCATAACCTTTGTCCACTCTGAAATTCCAGACACATACCAGCAGGGCTGACTAGAAAATAACACCTAATGTATCACACAATCACAGCTGAGGATGATGTTAGGGAAGTAAAAAAAAAAAAGTAGAACAAAATGGAAACAGAATGAAATAACAGAATCACATTGAGTGCTTTGCTTTTTTGTCCCAGCTTATCAAAATCGTAAGAAAATACATGCATTTTTTTCATTGCAAAAGAATAAACTCATCCTAATCTCCAAAAATAACACAATATGGAGTCAAAACTGGAGGCAAATGCTCTGAACCAAGAGAAACACTGGCTAAGAACATGAAGTATGAAATGAAGTGTGCTGGTGTGATGTACATATTGTACTTTGCATCACGTAAAATAGCAGCGTTAGCAGCTCAGGTGCTCCACATGTACCGGCCTGTCTTCTACTTTTTGTGTTTGTGTCTTGATCATGAAGAACCCAAAGCACATCAGCTCTGCAAACACTCCCACATACTTCACTCAGGATATCAACAACAGTTTTCTTGTAGCAGAAACAGAGATTTTCGTTCTTTGTTTACATAAAACATACAATGTCAACACACTGAGTGCCCTGTCTTAACCTAACTTATGTTTGTTTGCTTAATATGTGAAATAACCCAAAATTTGATATTTAAATCTGTCAATCTTTGACTCATAATGAGAAAATAAAATCAATCTGTAGCAGAGTTTACCTTGAAAAAAAGAAAAAGTAAGAGTTTTCAAGGAGAAAAATGGACATTTACACACAAAACAAAGAGCAAGACTTTTTTCCATCTTTGGTTTCTTGTCTCCTTTTCTGTCTCCTAAATGCAAACATAAGAGATGCAAACAAAGACAACTCAAGTGCAAACTCTAATTCCTGCCTAATGATGTCTTCTGTGTGGGCTCCTTGAAAACAGTAAACACGACACAAAGACTGACAGTTTAAAACCCTTTTAGGAGGAGATAGCCAGGATGGAGTTAAGACGCACACATTCTTTCTCATTGCTTCTGCCTGTTTTGAGGACCTACAGAGCCTTGCACAACTTTGTCACATTTTGTCAAGATACAAACCCAAATCGCAGTGCATTTTGTTTGGCTTTTATGTGATAATAGCACATCATTTTAAATGGAAGATCATGAATACATGGTGTGTTGTTTTTTTTCAAAGAAAAATATTTAAACTGTAGTTAGCATTAGTTAAACCTCTTTAATCTGATGCCCCTTAATAAAATTCAGCACAACTTATAGCTACTCAGGAGGACTGAATATAAATGCAAGCCACACTTTTCAGATTTTAACTGATCCATAATTTTCCATCCACTTCACAGTGATATGTTGATCTATATTATAAAGTCTGCAAGAGTAAAGAACAGAATGTGAAAAAGTTCTAGGAGTATGAGCACTTTACCCAAACAATCAGATGCACATGCACTGAAAGAGAAGTGCAGGAAAAAAACGCAACTGATGCAGCAAGTGAAGCTAAAAGCTTGAAGATGAAAAAAAGAGCAAATTCCTGTGTGCCAGCAGCCAGAGGTGATAAATGGGAGCAGCAGCTCCTAATCAGATATTCCTCCAGGGTTATCAGCCCTGTGTAGTGAAGTGTTACCAACAGGGAGTGCGCTGCATTTCACCTCCTTATCTGGTCACACTCCTCCATCCTACGCCACTATCGCTCTAGACTGAAACTATACCCAGTGAAGACGTGGGAACTGATGGGCGGAGAAGAGTCAGCAGAGAGAGAAGAGTGTCGCAAGTCATGTAATCTCTGTACTTAGCCCCAATCTCAGCTGCCATCTTGTCAAGTTGGAGATTTATGGCGTGAGAGCGAGTGATACGATCGGGATGCGAGGGAGCAGGGGCGGAGGAGGGATGTGCGTACGTGGTGGGGCGTCTGGGGCGGGGGACATGACAGGAATGACTGACTTTAAAGTCAGATACAATCTTTCCTATGATTTTTACAGCTTGGAGATCCTGTAATAAGAAAGTAACAGAAACTAGTTGGACAACAGAGCTATTTTGTAGCACTCCATCTTTTCAGAGAAACATGCAGGCCGACTGGAAAAGACATAATCTGGTTAACCAGAGAAGTTTCCTACATCAGTCCTGTTTGTTTCTGAAGGCAGCTTGTATGTTTTCGCCAGAGAGTCTGACAACCAGTACAATCCAAACATGAGGAATGGGAAGAGCTTTAAAACCCTGAAACTCAATAAGCCGAATTATTTGTATATCTTGGGCCATTCTTCAATATCTCAGCAAGTTCAAGTGAATTTGAAGCTGCAGTGAAATATTTTACACTGTAAACAGTTAAAAACAAACAGAGGTTCGTAGTTTGTTAATTTTACTTTTTCTTGCAGAAAAGTTTCAAGTGCCCAGTTTATGTGTCCATAAAGATCCTTCACTCTGCTGTAAAATATCCTGAATTCCTTCTGGTTCAAGCATTCTCAGTGCTGAGGTGAAATGATGGGTGGTCCTCTGTTCTGTTCTCTGAGGCTTTGCAGGAAGTGTTTCAAAACGATTTGGAGAAAATTTTCCAAAGCTACATTCTGTTTCAAACAATCGACTCTTTGGTCAAAGCCAGCTAATTATTTGATCATGCTGGGGCTTTGGGACAAGTTTTGCTGCAAAGGAAGTGGCTTACCTGGGCTTATACACTGAGAAACGCAGCCAGGCATCACAAGACAAGCAAAAAGCAGCCATCTAATAAGGGCACTTCATTTCTGAATAAGTCCAGTGCTGCTGGGATGTGGCTAATCTCTCTTAAGCCTTCTGAGTTGTTTGTCTTTAAAGTTTGGGAGGTAGGTAGGAAGAAAGCAGTTGCTGACTTAGGACAGAGGGGTAGTGACAGCTCAGCTATAGCCATGCAGTGAGGTGAGCAGAGACTGAAATGAGACAGAAGAAGGAGAAAATGAAGCTAGAAGTGATGAAAGACAAGAGGACGAAAGTACAAAATCATTCCTGAAGATTTGCTACAGACAAAAGCCATGAAAATTCACTTCCTAAACAATAAGAAAACACAAAGTCTGAGAGAAAGCAGGAGGCTGAGTGGAGGAACTTTAAACCTCCTAAACAGAGATGCAAAAAACATCTTGATCACGATACCAAGTTTTGACTGAAACAATATATCCTTAACTTTTTTTCAAACCCAGACTGTACTTGGACTCTAGAAAACAAATTTTCAAATCTGTTTGACGGTTTCTCCTCAATGCATTCAAGTCATTTTTTGTACAAGAGCTGATTTACAACAAAAGTCATCTCAATTTCCTTTCGGAGACAAACTGGCCCAATTATTTTAAATTCAGGCCAAATTCAGTTCCACTCAATACAACCCTTTCCAACACAATACAATTACAATTCTTCATGTTCTTTTATATACATCTAAATTTGGCCTTTTCTCTAGACAAATCAAACACCAATAAAACTCAAAGTGTTTTGAAAAGATATTAATTTCCAGAAAAACTTTTTCCCATTTTGTCATGTTACAACCAATTATTTTAATGGATTTAAGGGACATTTAGATAATAGGGCAATGCAAAAAAACCATGTGATGTATATTTGTAGACTTTACTATGATACCTCTACATATAGAAAACCAAGTGGACCCACAGAAGTCTCTTAACCAGGAGACAAAGTTTAACCCAATACAAACCAAGTTGTTTTGTGAAGGCCTCAAAGCTTTGTTAGAGAACATTAGAAAACAAAGAGCATCATGAAGACCTAGGAACACAGCAAACAAGGCTGGAGTAAAGGTGTGGAGAAGTTTAAAGTAGGGTTGGGTTAGAAAACAGAGGGCTGAATACAAATGCACATCATACTTCTCAAAGCTGTTTGCAAAAAAAAAAAAAAAAAAAAAAAAATCAAAGCCTTACATCCTTTACATGCTTCTTCACAATTATGCATTACTTTGTGTTGGTCCACTAGATAAAATCCTAACAAAACACTAAATATTGTGGTGGAACAAGACGAAGTGTGGAAAAGTTCAAGGGGTATGAATATTTTTGTGAAGTACTGGAAACAATGACTTTGCTATGAGCAGAGGAGGTGCTATGATGAAGCAAACTCCATCCATCTGTTAATACACTGTTGTACTCCGATTCTCCAAGATCAAGTAATGAGTGAAGCCTAGACATCCCTCTCCCCAGTGAAAACCTCCAGAACATTCTGGGAGCTTCCAGAGAGCTCCCAGGCCAGAGGGCGGGGGATCTATAGACCTTCAAACGAGTTCTGGGTCTTTTCCAGGTTTTCCTCCCAGTGGGACATGCCCAGAAAATATGCACAGAAAAGTTCAGACCAAATGCCCAAACCACTTCAACTGACTCCTTTTGATGCAAATAAGCAGTGGCTTTACTTTAGATGGTGGACCTCCTCCTCCAACCTCTAAGGGGAAGTCCAGACACCCTACAGAAGAAGCTTAGTCCTGCAGATTGTATTTGGGACAGACAACACAGGAACAACATTTGCAGTTTCTTCTATGTGACCTAATGAAACAGCAATTTCTCAGCATCTTTGACTAACTAAAATGACAAGGTAGCAGCTAAGCTACAAATATCACACCTCATAGCATCATCCAACATTCTCCATACGGACCATTATGACTTTTCCCATACCTCTGAAAAGCTGTTAGGCTATATCCCCATTCCTTAATTGAGAGAGCAGTCACTTTTAGGATGCAATCTAACCTACATACCTAATTCTTCATACATCATCTTATACATTCACTGTTTTTAAGTTATGCTTTATGATAAAGATATGTAAACCAGTAGTCTTATAAAGATTGACTTTGACAGTTTATTCCAGCTTAAAGTGAGCAACTGTGAATATTACAATACCATTCCCTCTTCCTCTTTTTAAAACAAGAGTAGAATCACATGTTTTCACGCTGTGCCAAGAAAATCCAAGACAAACAAGTGAAAGCAACTTCAAACAATAGTTAGGAGTGACCAGTCCTTTTTTTCCTTAAAGACACCGGTGTGTGTTAGGGCACGTTTAGAGCTGCATGACTCATGTAGTCCAGTGTCACTTACACCTCAGTGGAAAGCAGGATGTCCACAAGGCAAATAGTGATGCACGTGCTATTCTCGGGATGAGGATGAAAATGGAGCTGGAAAATGTGTTTCTGCTGCCCCACTTCTAAGTTTTCCATAACTTGTTCAGCTTTTTTTCCTTACTTGTTTTTTCATGGGTGATTCTTAAAAAGCGATGACGACAAAGGAGAATGGATGACTGAACAGTAGGTCAACATGAATCACCCAGAAAGGGCTAAAGAGGCATATGGTGTGCAGAAAGCGCATTTAAGACTGTATGTAAAGCAGGGGCCCAAAAATCTATTGGTGCCCCAAGAGAATATCTTCAGAAACTGAGCTGTCTGTCTTTGTTACAATCTCAGCTGGCTGTGATATACATCAGTTCAAGCTAAACCTAAATCATAGTCATTGTCACTGCTTTATTTGATGTAGGTCACCTAAAAGTCACATTTGTACCTGTGCATAAGCAGGAGATGCTAATGTTGACAGGTGACTTGAGGGTTTAAAGGGACAGTTCAGATCTACTAGTGAAATTGGTTTCAAAGTTATCCACTTTATTCCCGTTACTCATGATGCTTTGCATTATTTACGTGTGCAAATTTCAGATCAGTATTCTTATGTTTAAACAAATTGTCTATGAGAGCAAAAACGAACCAATCCTCATGGGAACATCAGCCTCTGCACTTTAATTGGCATAAAATAATCACAGAATAGAATGTCATTCATTTATGAGTTCTTATTTTAAAAAAAAGACATGAATCGTTATTTCTTAAACCTAAAATCATACCTGATCTGCTCTCAGCAGTGCACTTGATCCTTTTTCAAAACCCAACTTCTCTTTCTGTGGTGGTCTGTTGTACCCAATTCACAATTTGGATTAAATATTTTCCTCTGTGGACTTTTCGCTCACAAAAGGAGAGAGAAGCAACCATACAGGGTTTTCAGATTTCTCATCTGCTCGTAACCAAAGGAAACTGAACCCCTGATTGCAGGAATAATCTCATTTCACTTTGAATGTATGTTAAATATACTTGAAGTCAAAAGCTAAATTTCGCCTGATTAAACGAGCAAGTGTTCAGACATGTCCATTAAACAGAGAAAAAAAGACAACATTTTTGTTAATCTGCAAACCAGTTAGCTAAAAATAAACAGCTTTACTTTAACTTCTGCTTACTTACCAGAAGTTGTGCCCACAATCAGTCTTACAGAACCACCAGTAATACAGTGGATAAGCAGTTAATATCTTACCTGCAACAGATAATTCTCTTGGCATCTATATTTAGTATAAATCCAGTTGGTTGGTCCCGCAGACTAAAAGTTAAAGAGGGACCAAGATCAAAGATTTCTGCCATCTTAAAACAACTGAAATGCCAGATGTTCTGGCAGTCTATGTCGCTGCTGTTTTATGAAAACTGAAACCATTTTAATATTTGCACTCAGTGGTTATTTTCAAAGCAGCCAATAATTATCATCAGGAAATAGAGATTGGAGGTGGTGCGCCACCAGTGATCTTCCTCAGTGAAACACATGTTGAGAACTGAACATGTATAGTGTTTCTAGTCAGAGTGTAAAAATCTATCAAATTTGGATTCACTTAAACCACTCTAATAGTTTGGCTTTTTATACGACTTCTTTCAGTTTCACGCAGGAAGATTATTGGTGCCACACTGCCTCCAATCTCCACTTCCTATGTAAATAACCATTGGCTTTACCTTAAATGTAATGACAGCTTCAAAGTTCATAAAATAGCATTTGCTTAAACCGCTACAATCCCTTTTGAGAATTAAGTATTTTAAAGATGGCAGATGTCCACTCTGGTTTTCAGCCCTCAGACTAGCAACCAACTAATCGGGATTTATATTACATGAAAACATCAAGAAACTTATGTAGTAAAGGTAAGACAATAATTCTTTAAAATCAATGTAGGCACACCAGCTCCCATGTTTTATGCTCAGCCTAGACTGATTAGCTTGTTACAATGTCTATCACCGAACAGTATTTGCCAGATAAGCAGCTCCTCTTGCGTGTCTCTTAATCTTACTCCACATTATTCAAACCAGTTCAGACAGATTGTTTGGCCCCTTCACTTTTCTTCCTTTCATTTATCTTAATTCTAATTTGTAGTTTCACTCTGGCCACACATGATATCCAGATTTTTGGACAATAACAAGGACCACCCAGAAGTGTTTCAGGCCTCTTCCTTCCACAGCTCTCTACGTCGCCCCACAGTAATGGCTCCATTAGACCAAAAAGACACATTAAAATCTAATCGGGATGGCAATGACACACAGTAGTCGTGCACAGCTTTATTTGCAAAGCAGATGGAAGGCCTTGGCCTGTCCGACATTAATTACAATCACATTCGGAGAGGAAGCCGTCCCTCCTCCAGGGCGGTCAGGACTCTGTGTACGGCTGGAGGAGATGGCAACCTAATCCCTCAGGTCACCACAGAAATCTGAGGGAATTGTCAAAAGATGCACAGGACGTGATTAATCAAAGTGGGGAGCCAGATGTGCACCGGCACAGGAGTATAAACCAAAACCTGCACAGCAGAGGAAGAACAAAACCACAGACACACAAACACCACACTGCCACCATCACACCAGACCCCCCCAACACGGAAGCCCACAGAGGGGATTCGATATACGAAACCAAAAACGACGGCTTCCATCTTTGTGGATATCTGGTTTTCATCAGAGCATATTGCAACACCAACACTCAGAGGACCAATAAGTAAAGAAGTATTTTGGATGTCAGCCACTTCAGCCTAATTCTTCTCATCACAGAAAGAATAGAGAGGCTATTTATGGTTTACACAGGTGAAGAGGAAAACATTTTAGAACGTCTGGTCCCATCAGGGGACAGGAAAAATAACCCAAAACATAATTTTGGAGTGGTGATACATTCCCGCTGCTCTGATGGCCAAACCATGACAATGCCTTCTGTTCCCAAGAAGAATGATAATCAATCTGGTTTCAGACCTCCTCTTCCACTGGCCTGTGACTCTGGCAGGACCTCTGTTTATCTTCCAGAGCTCTGTTTAGAGTCTCCCAGTAAACACTGGAGCTGCTAATGGAAGGAAGGGCTTTGAGCTTTCATGTTCCAAACTCGTTATGATTAAAGTGTCCCTGTTTATCATGCTGGGGGCTAATTAAAGACCAATCTGCTTGGAGGGGAAACACAAACAATGCGATGCAAATTACGCACAGAAAACCCGCAGCTTTTTAGCACTGGAGGTCAAGATCAGGAATAAGCCTTTATATACAAATACCAGTGGTGGCGGTTGATGGTTTTGTTGAGGATACTGGGTTTATTCTCCCGCTTAAAACATACATCACGGAGCAGATTGCACAGCAAGACTGACCACAGAATTTCAGTCCCATAAGTGAACCGAGGAGGGCAAATTTATCCGGAGAGAGGGCGCAACAATAAATTACCCAGAAACAATACAAAGCTCATTTGTCCCACCACATAGGAAATGAGTAAGTTATTTGCTACTTTTGCGGTGTGTGCACAGTGGGAGAGTTCATTATAAAATACTATACTGTTAAGTAAATTCAGGTAAAGTGGGACACCAGGTAATTTGAGACTGGATAAGTAAAGTGCATTTTACCCTTGCCTTAGTTAAGTGTGGTAACACAATGGTTTGGGAGCATCAAATCACATGATATAACTGAGGTGATATCACACATGGGGGTTTGGTCAGCATCAAACATCATGTTAATGTCTGGAATTTGTGGCCTAAAGCTGGAGCCAATGCTTCAAAAGCCATCACAAATAAATTTCCTGAAGAGCCAGAAGTGCCACCTGAGCTACGGAGAAAAAGAAATGGACTGTTGCCTGTTGGTCTACAGTCCTCTTCCCAGATGAAAGTATATAGGCATTGAGAAATCTAGTTTCCAGAGTGAGGAGGAAGAGTGGAGAGGTGCAAGATCCAAGATGTTTGAGGTCCAACGTTAAGTTTCCACAGTGAGTGACAGTTTGGGGAGACATTTCATCTACTGGTGTTCTGCTGCATTTTATCAAGTCCAAAGTCAGGACAGCCGTCCACCAGGAAACTTTAGAGCACTTCACGCTTCCCTCATCTTCATGTAGATGCTGATTGAATTTTGTTGCAGGACTTGGCACCTGCCCACACTGCTAAAAGTCTCATTACTTTGTTTAATGACAACAGTGTCACTGCTTTTGATTAGCCAGTAAACTGGTCTGACCTAAACCCAACATGAAATCTATGGAGCTGAGGCACCAGACCCCACAGTATAGACAAGCTGAAGACCACTATTGAAGCAACCTGGGCTTACCGAACACTTCAGCAGAGTCACAGGCTGATCACCTCCATGCCACACTGCAATTATACAGTAATTCAAGCAATAGGAGTCCAAATATTGAGTATGCAGTAAAGTACATGGACATACTTTTCCATGGGCTCAGATTTCTGTATTAATAATAATTTTCTTTAATTGGTCGGGTGTGATTTTTTTTTTCTGAGAAAAATTGACAAAATAACAGAAATAAACACTTTCAATAGATCATTATTTATGTAATAATTCTATAGGAGCTCTCCTTTCTTGAACTGAATTACTGAAATAATTGAAGATACTCAATTGATAGATGCATGGAGGTGTAGCCTGTGCTTGTACACACTGTTTCATGTTTTTGTTCTTTAAATAAATCTTAATGTAGTTGAACAGAACTGCATCCTGGACATGGACAGTCACAAAGAAGAAAAAAAGTGAAAGAGGCTCCGAAAAATCATGGAAAATTAGTTGAGAAGGAGTAGAACAAGTGGGGAGAGGAGAGGGTGGAGGGAGCTAGACAGAAATAGAGAGAGAGAGGAACAAGGCAGACCTCTTCTGGGGCAAATCTATTTCATAAAGAAGGTCAAAGCATCTCATATGAGGACACAATCATATCGCAGAATGGATGAGTGTCAACAATAACTGTTTTACAGCTTAAAATAATGGACCACATCAGTAAAACATTATCCCAAATTAGAAAACATGTTCCTTGAAATTTTTGTATGACTGCAGTAAATTGCGGAGGCACACTTTCATAAAATACCACAGGCTCAACTTTTTGAGCCCACACCTTAGGTAATAAAATATATGGTGTTTACACTCAGCTGAGCTCAGAAGATGTAATTATAAATAACGTCCCTATAATAACTGAATTCACCCTATACGTGCGTAATGGCGCGTCACCTGCGCGCCGTGATGGAGACCCAAGCAGGTCTACAGGTGGACAAGAAAACAAAAGTGCTTCTTAAAACTAACAGAGGTGGCCACTTTTGGATTCATGTCCTAGTATTTGTCCAGCTTTTACTCTTAAATTACATATTATCCCTCTCAGTTTTCTCTTTGATTCGCAACCAAAAACATGCTTCCAAGCACAAACAAAAGACTTTTTTTATTTATTTATTTATTTGACTCACCTAAATTAACGAAGCTCATCACCATATCCGCGTCATTCAGAAAGGCCGTTTCTTGATATGTTGCCAGAGTAGGTCTCTGGGTCGCCGGCACGGACTGATATCTCTCCAGCGCGCCTTCCACTTGGCTTCTCTCCTCACTTGATAAAGTTTTGTACAAGTCCAGCATGAAAAGCGGAGCGGAGTTGTACTTTCCGTGGGATAGATGCGGCCGCGGTCTGTGCGGCAGCCCCAGGACGGACAGGATTTCCTTTTGCATCTCCCTCTTTTCGTGCGTCCGCAGCCGCCGGTGGACGAAGCCCGGCTGCCCCTCGCTGTTGCCCTCCAGTGAGTAATGACTCCCCGCCGCCACGTACGTGCAGTAGTAAGCGCTCCACCACACTCCGACCAAGGCAAGCAGGCAGCTGGTCATGGTGTTGTCCCCGCTGAGCTCTCCAGAGTCCCGTTTGTGCCTGGCTTGGAGTTTCAGTCGCCTATCCGAACGCAAATTGCGCGTAATGGTAACCAAAGTCCACCCGAGAACGCTGCTATCAGTCGAAACTATTGATCAAAAGCAGAGCAGAAGTCCCGTATCAAGCCATCTGAAATACTCAATAAAGGAAAATACGCATAATAGTACCGCTCCTGCTTTCATTTCTGCTCCCTGCAGCGCGCTTTGCTGCTCCAGGATAAAGTGCACCATGTGAGAGTTTATTCTGAGCGCTCCGCTACTCTTCAGTCAGTGGACACACTTCCACAAGCAGAGCTGCGCCTCTGGTAGAAGCCATTCCACTGAAACGGACACATTCGCTCCCAGTACGAATAACGAAAAGGTCTCAGCGTTGCTCGAACTGCTACAGATTGAGTGTCAGAGTGTGGAAAGTATCAGCAGGTTGCAGTCCATAATATCTCTGTGCGTGTGAATTCCTGCGAGTCTGTGTGTTCAGAAACCGCCCACTTCATGTGCCCTCAAGAGGTGGAGCTCTTTAAACTACAAGTTTAACATCATATTTCCATATTTTGTTCATTGCTGCCTGTCTTATCAAATAACTCCGACTGGTAAAGCCTAATTTTAGAAATGAGCCTGTGAGATAGTTTCATTTTCTGTGGCACCTCATTAGTATACATATTATAGCTCCGTTTTTTTGTTTTGTTTTGTTTTGGTTTTTTTTATATATAAGCAATGCGATGTAAATTCAGATTTATAACTTCAAAATGTCTCGCTGTGTTTTGGTTTAAAATAAGAGTGTCGTTTTTGCGTGAAGATTTTTAAGGTTATGTGCTTCTTGTATTCGCTTACAGATGCATGACTTCTGCCATTGAGCTAAAATGTCCAGTGGAGGCACGACCCCTGACGATGGACTTGGAAACAGCAAGCAGAACGTCCTCATCGCCTTCCGAGGGAAGAGCTCAGAAAAGCTCTATTAATTTGATTCAGTTCGGTTTATCACTGTGGTGTACATTCACAAATATCATCATCTCAAGACTTTTCACAAGACCAACAGGTGTAGTTTCTTTCCTGTAATATAGAAATATGTATTCAAATGAACCGAATGCATACCAGCACAACTCAGTCATAGACAGATTGAGGTGATTTACATTCAGTCGAATATGATTGTGATTATAATCCAAAAATGCCATGGGAGATTCAGGGATTTCTCAAACACACACGAATGAGTCAAAGCAACACCGTGTGTTTGATGAGGGAATGACATTATAACATAATCTAAGCTCAAAAAAGTCCATTTTGCATAATACCCCCCTTTAAGATGTTGACTCCTAAGGCAACATGCCTTGAAATTTTTAATTTATGTATAATATTTCTCATTTTAGAATATAATTGTAAAATATTTTCCTTGAGGTCACAGCTGATGTCTCTCCTCAGAATAATTTAAAAATATATCGTTTTCATCAGAAGTTTACATACATTCTTCATAGCTTATAATTCCATATCATTTAGGGTCTTTATTTATTTTAACAGCTCATGCTCTATGTTTCAAAAAAGTCAAGTTCCAGGCTTACTCTCAAGTGTGGCTGTGGTGGCATCGTGATTAGGGTCTGTTTTGCTGCCAGTGGTACTGCATAGCATAATGAATGAGGAACAACTTGAGATTCCTCAACTCTGCTTCAAACTTGTTATTCCAGCAGGGCAACTGTCCACATCAAAACTCAGAAAGGATAAAGCAAGTTTCTTAAATGGCCTTGACCTCAACCATGATGAAAATGTGTGGACTATATGCGTAAAAGTCGGGTTTGTGCCAGGAAACAGAGTTTCAATTGCACTCCACCGTTTCGGACAGGAAGAGCGGTCAAATATGCAATCAGAATCATGCATTTAGGCAATGTACAATTTGCTAGGAGATATTTATCCAAATATTAGTGAGAGAGAGAGAGAAGGAGGGAGGGAGGGAGGTAGAGTACAGTACAGTATGTTGTTCTATGTTGATGGCAGGGCTGGTTTCACCACCTTATGGCTGTGCTCAGTGCCCTGCACAGCTGATCTAGCCAGCAGAGAGAGCTTGGAAAGTCGTCATGGCTTGCTATGAAATGACAAATATTGACATGGAAAATTGGACCATTTAAGATGATAAGATTCTAACGTGTTAATTTTTTTTCTGGAGAGTTCAAAGCTGGTTTATCTTCTTGATTTGGTCTGTGAAGATTAACGGCAATGTAAAGCACCACCATGAAAGAAAACACAAAACCTTTGAATTTTCAGCCCCAATAAAATCTAAAACAAAGCACAAAAATAAAATTGGGAACCAGGTTTGACAGATCATGGGATATAGCAATATACTGCTCAGCAACATGTTAATAAATGGGCCCAAGAGCTGGTTGGATTGTGCCCAAAAATGAGCCTTTATTGACTCTGCACTGTTAAAGAGTACATAAATGTGGTGGAAAACAGAAACAACAGTTATAGGGAGAAGATAAAGCAAATCCCCATGAAACTTTGAAGACCAGTGCTCTATGGAACACACACACAGCCTGGGGTATAATGATGCTAGCTGTGCTAACTGTGCTCACCGTTAACATAAGAAGAGTTGAAAATGTTCAATTCTTAAGGGGGCTAGAAAAAATATTTTGAATCTGGACACCTTAGCTTCCATTAGAGTTTCTTAAGAAAAATGGAATCTATTAACCTCAATGTTTGCAAAACCTCGCAAAAAACAGTGATCAGATTGCGTCCCTCAGTGAATTGCTACACATACTGTATAATGTAAAATGTAAAAGTAAACATTATGATTTCAATACAAAGCAGAGAAAAGTCAAGGATGTTTCTGAGGATAAAAAGAACTTCTTCAAACACTAGCGTCCCTTTCCTGTCTCTCTCCCATCATTCCCATCACCCTACCCTGTGTTTTGTCTTCACAATGCCTTCAGATTGTGATGGTCCTGATGATAAGGCTCAAAGGTGTCCATATCTCCCAGTGTCTCTGCTACTGCTGCTCCCAGAGCCTATCTTATCTGCATGTGAAGAGTGAGAAGCAGCATCAAAGCCACACATTCCACCACCACCAGGAAGACACAAATACCCTCTGCTGGGTGGCTTTCAGGTTAAAAACAATACCTCTCATATCCCTATGAGCTGTAAAAAAAAAAAATAAAATAAAATAAAATAACACAAGTCTGAAAAGTTTGTATGAAACAATTGGCTGATATAACAAAACCAGAGCATAAAATTTCAGCTGCCAAAAAAATCTGCTGTCACTAAAGTAATTTATTTGTCTTTTTAACTCCTCTTAGAAGCCATTTTTCCATTTCTTTGAAAGAAAGCAAAGTCCTGATTCATAGCATGGATTTTGTGCTGAAGCTGAACAAAAAATCAATCCTTTCACTGGAAATTATTTTAGGTTTTTTAAAAGAAGCCTTTCTGGCTGCTGCACTGAACAGGAAAACAAAGCGGTGATTATTTTCTGGATAAAACGATGGAAGGAAATGGGTCATTTTTACCGCCTCGCACTGTGAGTCAGCTCGTGGTAACAAAAAGCAACAGATCCATGTTAAAAGTTTCATGCGCCATTAATCTTTGTCGTGTCATATTAAACAAACATTACTGGGATTGTAAAAAACTGTTCACAGCTGATCCTGCCCCTGTGCTCTAAAACACTGTCACAACGATCCAGACAAACGAGCAGACCAGACTGACAGGAACTTAAAAAGCACTTAAAGGGACAGTATAATGTGTTTTCCAGCCACACAGAATCATTTTATAGCACAATCAAGTAACTATGTTACCTTCCATTGTTACAAAGATGTTGTATATATATCAAATATGACTTCAAAGAAATTTGATTTCATAATTTAACGCCCTGAAATTGGGCCTCGGTCTCTTTAAGAAAGTCCTGCTCTTTCTGAAGCTCCGCCTTCAGGAAGTCATCACAACAGCTAACCCTTCAACGTTTTTACCAGCACTGCACTGAGAAGTAGCTAGTATAATGAGCTCAGCAGATGTGCAGCTCCAACAGGTGTTTGCTAATTGCTGCTGGCTAGTCTGAAGGAGCTGAGTGGGGAAGTCGCGGGGGAGGGGTGCTCTGTGTGGCGGAAGCTCAGAAGCTTAGAAACTGCAGCTCTAAGGAGGAGTTGGGTCTCAAAGGCAGCACTAGGTCCATCCAGGCGTTTTGCCCAGCTGAATGGTTGCCAAGGGGGATTAGTAGATTTCTCAAAGATGCATGAAAGAATCAAGTCAACATTCCAGGTATATTTTTGATGAGGGAATAACATTATAACATGATTTAAATCTAAAAAAGATTCGATTTTACATAAAACTGCCCCTTTAAGTTCTGCTATATTTATTTGACGCTGATCAGCTGGCCATGTTTGCAAGTGTGTGTTTATGACCCAAGGTAGAGCAGGTGATGTGTGTGCGCTGGTTGAACTGGAAGGAGAGGGAGGAGGAAACATTAAACAGGAGCTCTGTGTCCTGTCATCACAGCGTCTAGACAGAACACCTCCTAAACCTAATGAGGTTTTTTTTTGTGTGTCTGGATCACCCACACAATTGTGCACCAAAATACACATTCACTTCTATAATTTTTAGGGTTTAGACCTTCTTGTGAAACCTTTTTATATTTTAAAAAAAAAAATAAAAAGAGTTCAAACTTGCAAAGAGGAATAAGTATCATATGTACTATGTATTTGCACACATTTCTCTCTGAAGCTAAAACCTCTGCTTCATAGTCACATGAATGTTTACACATGGCATAGATCTGACAAGAAGAGTTCACATCTATGCAATAATTCATCTGCTATGTGGTTTTAGTCACACAAGCTTGCACAGATATGTAAGCAGACTATTATCAAGCAGTTTTCACATCAGTTCAAGGAATCAGTGACAAGATGGTACATGTTTGATACTTCTGAAGCCACTGAAGTCCTTTGCGTTGGATTTGTTCTGTTGGGACAATCTTCTAAAGCTGTGGTTTGCTACGCACACATATTTCTGTTAAATTATTTACTTTGTGTTAAAGGAAAAAGCTGAAGAACAGGGCTATTTTTTATTTGAATACAGAAAATAATATAATTAAGCTTTCATTTCCCTTAAACACAAAAAGCACACTGCATTGATACAAAACAACTTCACTATTGTGTTATATCAATTTTCGTATGTCATAAAGTAATAATTATTCAGATGGGCAATTGACAGCAACAACACAAGCTTGAGGCAACAATAGATTTGAGATCACCGAAGTCACAATTAGTAACTCTCCTACGAGCTAAATCCTAGGAGAATTTCCCCCCTCTTCCAACTCCTGAAGTAAACTGGATTGCCCCGGGAATAGCTTCAGCCTGGATGACTTGAACTCCTTGGTCAAATTCATACTGCATGGCCTAGACAAAACAAGAAAAATTAAACAGTAAAAATTACTCAGAACAGGCTTATCACCTTTAAGCTGAACAAATCGGCAAGAGAAAATTACTAAACTATCTTAGCCAATATGTTAAAATAGAACTAGAGTTACACAATACTATAAATTGCTGTTGTCACAGCAACATTAATGTGTTCAAAATTACAATTGCAAAGGACGACTCAGATGCAATATTTTGTAGGACCTTATATTTTAAGTGCCACACATGCAAGTGTGGAATATATTAGGCCTGTGGGATGGACTTTCACTGTCTCGATCCTCACACTTGATGGGTGTTTTTAGTGGCAGAGACGCTAAAGCTTGCAAAAAGTGGCGGGGACATTGTGATAAAGGAAAAGAATGAGAATAACCCCCAAAAAATGTGGTTTAATCGTCATCACAATATTCGGCAATAGTATGGCCTGTTTATCTGATATTGCACTACCCTAATCGGAATTGATTATTCATACAGAACCAATCTGACATTAACATTCAGCTGTTTATAACCTTATTGAATATGTCTAAACATCTAATAAAGTCATTATATGTCCTTCCAGACAATTATTAGGAAACCAAGTTAGGCTAAATATTGTTCTTAGCCGTAATACCACCACATTACATGTGATACACAGCGCCATTACAACCACAAAATTCAATGTATTTTATTGGATTTTATGTAATGCATGGTTTTCAAATTTCACTGCAAATAATGTGGCTTGTATTTGTAATCAGGCCTCTTTACTCTCATACCCATAAAAACATGCAATTCTACCAGTTATCTCTAGAATTCACCTAATTAGTAAACAGGCCACTGGGTGTGATTTAGTCTCATTATGAATAAACCTTAGAGAGCGACCAGTATCATGTAGACCAAGGAACACAGCAGACAGGTCAGGCAGAAAGTGGGGGAGAAGTTTAAAGTAGGGTTAAATTACAGAACAATATCCCAAGCTTTGAACATCTCAGAGCTCTGTTCAATCCATAATCTGAAAATGGAAAGAGTATGGCACAACAGCAAACCTAACAAACCATGGCTGGCAGGCAAGACAGGAACATTAATTTGAGGAGCAGCCAAGAGGTACATGGTACCTCTGGATAAGCTGCAGAGATCCACAGCTTAGAGGGGAGAATCTGTAGACCGAGCAGTTATTAGTTGTGCACTTAAATTTTGCCTGTATTATTGGTAGCACAGGGAGAAGGCCATCTGTAGTTGATAGTGAGGCTTTTTTGTTTATTTGTTTATCATTTTTTTATTTTCAGATATTTGACTACTGTATTATTTGTGTTAAAAGCCGCAGGTATAAGTCATGCCATTTTCTGTGCTGTCCCATTTGACTAAAATGTTGATGTGTTTGGTGTTGTATCACTTTCTATGTTTATGCCATTAAATTAAATTTGGAGGCTTATTACCCTGTTACCTTGTCACTTCCATTCAATTTTGTGTGCAAAGTACTAATTGCTAACAGGAAAGGTGTTTTACTGAACATTTCATGCTCAGTGTTGCCATCGGACACTTAAAAATCTGGCTACTTACCCTGTAGATGTTTGAGGGTAATTGTGTCAACTCAACCAGAGTTTTGCAGCTAAAATTTTAGATTCTGTTAGTATATAGTTTAAAGAACTAAAGTTGGCTGGTGCTGTGCTTTGGCTGTTAGTGATTATGTGTGTTTTTAGCCACTAAAGAGAGGTGAGACTGAATTTGAGGAAGATAAATCACTCAGTAGACCTCTGAAAAATCTGTCCTTACTTCTTTGATAATGGTTATATCTCTGCATGATACCCACATTTGACCTCTCAAAATTTATGAGACAAAAATATTTCATTTTCTCATGCTAATTTAGAAAATGTTGTCCAAGTTATTATTAGTGATGTGGTTGTTAAGGGGGTTAGATTAGTAAATTCCCTATGCTAAGACACCATCAGGTGTTAAAAACAACTTTCTTTTGAGCATTTTTCTTTATGGTGAACATAGAGAAGTCAGTGAAGCAGAATAGGGTGTCCAACACATAAACACTACTGCGACTATGGATGTGTAAAATGAAATATACCTGTGTGAAGGACTGAGCATCATAGCAGCTGTACATTGCTGAGGAGCGGTCTGTCCGCAGGCACTGCTGAGGGAAGGAGCTGATCTGCTCTGCTAGTTGCACAGCTACCTGCAAAGCTGTGATTGCAACACAAGGCAAGTCAGTTTACCAGTGGCGGTTCTTGCATGAGTGGTGCCCTGGGTGAGCACCTCCTTCTGCTGCAGTCTGACCAATCAAAAGGCAGAAAATCATCTAAATTCCTAGAGCGGGATAACATTCAGAGCATTCCTGCACATAGCATGTAGAATAGTCTACCCTTTCGCAGCAGCAATTAGGGACCCTCAAATTCCTTTTGAGTGGACAAGCCAAAAAGCAATAGAAAACTTGTTCAAGGCAAAACTGACAAATAAGTTTTATTTATTTTTTTGTTTGTTTGTTTGTTTGGTTTTTTTTTGTGCCGCTTGTCCAACACCCCTTTCTAATGCCACCCTGAGCTACTACCCATACGACCCATATCAAAAACTACCACTGCAACTTAGACACAAACACACACCATATGCATGCATATAATAGCAAATGTGGCTACATATAAAGGAGGATACATGCAGATCGCTGATGAAGAGTTATAAAGGGAAAAAGTTCTCATTGCTATAATGCAGCTGAGGTTTCTTCACTTGACGTCACTATTCCTCCTGACCCACATCAAAGCCCTGGACTGCATCCAGGTCCTTCCTATGGAAAACACTAACTCTGCTGATGGCACACTTTGATGTTTCCTTTGTATGTTAAGAAGCTGCTACTTCTTCCTTTCCCTCTGATGTTAAATGTGTGCTAAGTGATTATCCTTCACAGGGCCAATTAGGCTGCGGATAAACTGTGGGTAGAAGAACTTCCTGAAAGAATTTAGCTAATCATCCTGTAACATCCAAGCAGGGAGATGAGGGAATGAGAGACTGAGTAGTAACGAGCACACAAAACCATAAACTATATTGGATCTTTCAGGCACTAATGTAACACATCAATCCTCAGACTCCAGCTCATTCCCCAACAGATCTTTAAAAATATGTTTACATTTGCTCGAATAAACACACAGTTTTCAACAAGAAACTTCATAACGAGCTCAAAATGTTTTCTCTTCAAGGTCTGAAAGTATTTTTTTAAAAATGATATACAAATAAGGCAGCATATTCAAACTACTTTAAATACCTTGACCATCAGGAACAACTCTATTGGCCAGTCCGTAGGCTAGAGCCTCTTGAGCTCCGACGGGCCGTCCAGTCAGGATCAGGTCAAGCGCTCTTGATAAACCAATGAGGCGAGGAAGTCGCACTGTCCCCCCATCAATCAGGGGGACTCCTGTAGAGACATTAGATTTAAAGTAAAATAAAAACATATAAAACATTTTAATGAATAGAAGTGCATAGTTTCCAAAATACCTTAAAATCCTGTTGTACAGTTTGAGGTCTACAGTTAAGCCAAAAATTATTCCGATATAGGTTTAATTAATATCTTAAATTTACCAACATGTTTCTTCTGACTGCAAATAAAATTAACATTTCAGAGTGCCCAGCAAGAGTCCCAACTTTAATCTGACGGAGAATCTGTGGAGGGAGCTAACATTAAGGTGATGGCAAGGAGGTCTTCCAAACTCAAAGACTGAGTTTTTCACCAAATATACATTGTCAATATACCAGGGGAAACATATAAGAGCTTCTCAGTGATTATGAGTAGAGCTTGTTTGCTGCCATGCCAATAACAATTTTTCAAATGATTATTAAGAAGGGTGTAAACAATTTTTTTGACATACCATTTTTTATTAAAATGTAAATAAAAACTTTTTTTCAAAACTGATCACTTGCACAGTTTTATAATCCCATTTCCTATCAGAAACAAATGAAGATTTTTGTTGATTGAAAATAATTTCAAATCAAAATATGCCAGGGGTATGTAAAATTTTGGGCTTAACCATCCATCTAATATCAGACCAAGGCATGGAACTGGCCTTTTATTTAATTTTTGAATGAGTTTGTGTTTATCCATGGGTTGATATACGAAACTGATGAAAACCCAAGTTATCAGTTTAACAAAGAATGAGAATTAAACTGGATCTTAAGACTTAATATGCAGCTTGTCCCAAAGACACAATTTGTCTTTCTTGTCCTGACTTTTATACAGACTAGTATTCTATCTCCAGTTTTGAATCTCAACTTCCTGAAGCCTGAATTTCTCAAGTTTTTTTTTAATTATTTTAAAGAAATCCTTTCAAATACTGTTCATCTGTGTAGACAGAATTTTAGACATTAAACGTCTTTTCCTCCACCTGCCTATGTCAATAAACGTAGAATATGAGTGAAAAAGCAGCCAAAAACCAAAGAAAAATGTTATAAAGTCCACAGAACTGCTGACCAAATCCACTTTAACAGTTAAAAGGTGCTCTGGTTTTTTGGAAGCAGTATATAAGTAGGGACAGTTTAATTTAAATCATTATAAATGAAAATAGCATTTGGTCAAATGAAAAGAAGTTTGTACATGTGTGAAAGTACATGTGCTTATAAAAATAAAGGCTGAATATACACAAATTTAAACACAAATATAAGGTAAACTCTTACCCTACAAGGTAAGCCACTGCCACTGTGTTAATGACTGCATTTAACACTTTTGACAGTACAGTAACAGAGGTTGCTTATGTCAGAACAACAAAGCTCTGAAATCCCGACAGTCCTACTTTCTTTACATCTGGACATATGAGCTCAAACTCCCCACTGGTATTCACACAGGAAATGTTTTTAATTATATATTATTTCCCTGTCCCACAGAGACTTGGGGGTAGGAGAAGGAGCGAGTACACTGCAAGGAACAGTCAGCTTCTGGCATTTATCCTAATTTCTAAGGAGCACCAGCTGCAACTGGCACACTTTCTCCCGATCGATTCCACACCACAATCCCAACTCCCTAATTCCTCCAAGTCCCTGATTCCATCTGACCACCCCTTATTGGGAGCACGTGTTGAACATGTTGTTATAACCCCACATCATCATGCTTCCTTTCAGATTTTATTTTCCTTTTTCTTCTCAGTATGTGAAACAATAAGTAATCTGATTGTACTTATCGAAAAATATACATATTTAACATATTTTCTTTGTTATTTAAATCAATGAGATTGTAATACAGAGAACACCAGCATTAAAACTCGGCAGGCAGTGTCAAGGCAGGATTTATGTTCAGCCATACATGTGGCAAGCTGACAAAAGATCATGATCAAGCTCAGGCTGTACAGGGTTTCTACACTGTTGGGAACAAGAGACTTCATTCAGTTTTAAGTGCTGATTGTAATCAGAGAAGTTTTACACGGACTTTGCAGATAAACACCTAGAGCAGGTGGAACATAGCACAAATAATACCTGAATTCCTTTTGTTTTTAGTTAAATATAAAAATAACACAGATCTCTGGTTTAAAAAAAAAAAAAAAAAAAAAAAAAAAAAAAAAAAAAAAGCATGTCTAATGGAGCTGGATTTGATCCAGGATATTTCCTTTACCTCCTTACTGGGTTCTTCTCTTCTTCTAGCCATTGATACGTCTGTACTAATCCAGTGATCAAGGTGTGGCCTCAAGTCAGAAACCATCTCAATCTTCTCAGATTTCCTCTTCATTGTTCCATAGTTCAAAATTCTACTGCTCCCAAAGCTTGGATTTTTTTATGCTTTCATACCAGATGTTTTGTTCAGTCACCCCAGCCATCACAATAGTTGATGAATTTCTGTTTTCAACCATCAGGCAATGGTCTAGGCCTCCCTTTATCTAAACTTACTGGGCTGTTTATTAAGTACTCCTTGCTAAAATCAAGTTGGAACCCGTTTTATCGTTAGAACTCCCTGAATTCTTTGTGGAATACATTCAACATGTGTTCGAAATATTCCTCAGATTGTCACATTGGGGGAGTTGGGGGAATCACCTGGTGTAACGATAGAGTGGGTGCCCCATAATACAGAGGCTATAGTCCTTGACGTGGTCGTCCTGGGTTCGACTCCAGACCTTGCGACCTTCAATGCATGTCTTCCCTCCCTTTCCTCTTTGCCCCTTTTGTGTCTAGTAACTGTCAATAATGGCCACTAGTGCCAAAAAAAATCCTACAAATGCAAACAAAAAACAGATGTTACATTATACATATGACAATCCTGCAGTTTACTCAGATTTACTGACTACCCGTCCATGATGCCAGTCTCTGATACTACTACCTCCCAAAGGAAGCGGATTAAGATCCGGTGACTTTGGAGGTCTTTAGACTACAGTGAGCATTATTACTGCTGGAAATAGCCTTCAGAAGATATGGTAGTACACTGCAGTCATAAAGGAATGGACATGGTCAGCAACAATATTCAGATATGCTCAAATGGTACTAATCAGCCTATAATGTGTCAACAAAGCCATTACTCCACCACCACAAGTGTGAACTTAATACAAAGCTGGTTAGAGCCATGCTTTCCGTTTTTGAGCAAAATTGGGACCCAACATATCTTGTTTCTAACTAGTGGGTATTTAAGTTAGTGTTGCCTTTCTATTAAGACCCACCCCCACCCCGGGAAGGGAAGAAAATTAAGGAATCAAAAAATACGACAGTCGAGAAACCAGCATGACATACACAGGAATGTGGAGCGAGACCGAGGAGGACAGTCTGACAAAGAGATAAAGAGACAGGTTGACCTCCAGTTTGTCTGACTTTGGTGCTGCTGTTGGCACCACTGCTATCAGCAACCGGAAGGATCTCCCTTCTTATCCCCCGCGGCCGTCTCCTGCACCTCCTCGCCCACAGTCTCTCTGATAATGGAGTCTCTAATGTGCTGTTTGACAGAGCTCTGCTTTGTCACACATAATAAAAGTAGCGATGTTGGTGAACTGCTCCTTGAAATATTCAACTAAAAAGGAGTGTTTGGTTTGAGGTGGAGAATTTTATTTTTTGGTAAAAGGCATTTTGTATTAGTGATCCAAAGCCAAGATAAATAAAACATTGTTTCATCATTCATGCCCCAGTAATAGGCAAACCATTTGGAAAGGAGTCTGCAGCCGTCTTGTCTTAAAACCAGATAAGTCTACTGTCAAAACAGAGGCTTGTTATTGCCAGGTTCGACATGAGTCAGCACACCCTATTGTTATATAACCACATGTAAGAGGCAGCTCATTTCCTGCAACACAGGGTCATCGCTGCTTATCTGACAGGATTGAAGAAAAAGTCTGGAAGAAAGAAGAATCATTGTGTTTTATCTGCTTGCAACACACTTTGAAATGTGTTAGCCTGAGGAAGCAGCACAATACTTGAGTCATTAATATCTGACTGGTAATCCACCCTTCTCCCTGAAAACACTCTAGCATCTTAGTACATTCACAAAAAGGTTATCTTGAAATTAGCTGTGACCAAACATCTCCCAGTCCAGATACTTATAAACCAAGAACACTGTAAAACATGACACACCCAGGGACTCTGGTTGGGTCCTGATCCTGCTGGCACCCTGACCACATCAAAGCTAAACCTACCACAATGGCCTCCCATGAGGGTAATGCGATTAAGTTTGATGTGGATTAACAGTTTCCGGATAACTCCAGACTAAATGGACGGAGGCAAAAGAGTGGACTTTCAGGCGGAAGCTTGAAGCTTTGAAATGCTTGCTGGGAATCAATGAAAATACTTTAGTTGGGTTGGGTCGGAGATGGGTGCCACACTTTTAATTTGGTTTCATGTCTTCAGACCACCGAGAATGAAAATGAGGACATGCATACTCCACGCATTGCAAAAGTATGCATACTTCTTGAAGTTCTTCACATTTTGTCATGTTACAGTCAAAAACCTCAACGTGTTTAATTGGGATTTTATGCGAGAGATCAAATCTAAATATTAAGAAATTGTCACGAGTCAATGGAAAATACAATTGAAAAACTAGTACATAGTTTTCAAATTTTTTTACAACACCCATTATTATCTCTCCCTAATGGAGATAAGAATCCCTACAGCATGATGCGGCCACCAGCATGTTTCACCATAGGAACAGTATGCTCAGGTTGACATGTAGTATTAGTTTTCTGTCACACACAGAATTGTGATTGGCCACAAAGTTTGATTTTGGTCTAATCTGACCACAGTACCTTCTTCCACATGCTTACTGTGTTGCTTACGTAGTTGTGGGAAAATGCAAACAGGTCTTCTCCTTCCTTTCTATTAACAATGTCTTTCGTCTTTCCACTCTTCCATAAAGGAAATGATTTGTGGAGAGCAAGAGTTTCTCTTACCTGATATGTGGATGTCTGTAGTTACTCCAGAGTTACCATGGGTCCCTTGGATGCTTCTGTTGATCAAGCATGGCCCTCTCCAGTGTGTCTGTTCAGGTGGCTGGCCATGTCTTATTAGGTTTGCAATGGTACCATATGCTTTCCATTTCTGGCTGGACTGAACAGTGCTCTATAACGCTTTCAAAGCTTGGGATATTGAATTGTAACATAACCCTGTTTTTAACTGTTTAACTTGTCTGCTGTGTTCATTGGTCTTCATGATGAAGTTTGTTCATTAATGTTTTCTATTAAGCCTCTGAGGACTTTTCTTCCACAATATAATTATGCAACACTTGGTATTGGTCTATTACATAAAATCCCAGCAAAATACACTGGGGTTTGTAGTTTGACAAAAAGTTAAAAAAAAAAAAAAAAAAAAAAAAAAAAAGTTTAAGTTGTCTGAATATTCTCAAACTGTACTATAAAGACCTAATTTACTGGAAGGCATTGCTTTAACCTACAGCTGCACTAAAGGTTAAGGTTTACTCAAAATTTATTTTGAAGAACCATCTTTTGCTTTCGGACAAATGTAAATCCAATTAATTTGAGCTGCATATGTTTTTGTAAAAACTAAAAAATAAAAATGATGCTCACATATGTTTACTCAGTTGTAATCCTGTCTGTTTTTCCAACGAGCAGCATGACAGCTCTGTTCATTCATTCCTCATGAAGGAAAATCCTGCAGATTAAACAGAGCTGGTTTGAAGCAGGATGATGTAATCAGTGCACTATGTCGGTCAGGTTCAGACTCTACGAGCAGGTGTTTGGATTGGCTGATTTCAAGTCAGCTCTTGGATTGCGGTTTGACTTTAGTTCAAGCGCTGGATTCTTTTCTTCCTCTCCATCAGTCTTGCACAGCTACGGAGACAGAACTTAGAGCTGAGGAAGGGAAACGGAGAAGAAACGGGCGTTGAAGGATGCAGAAGATTAGGTGGTGTATATTTTGGAAAGGTTTCATTTTCAGTCAAAAAAAAAAAAAAAATCAAAGTGATACTGGATCAACCCCCATGATTTAGGTTCTTGAATGAAATATTAATAGTATTTTTAAGTTACATTTTCATGTGCCAGCTTTTTTTCCTGCTTTACTTGTTCCTCTGGTTTAAGGAGCCAAAATAACATTGGAGATTTAAGTAAGCACTGTGGGTTTTCATTTAGGTCTCTGAGAACTCAAAGAGCTGTAGACTCTAATACCAGATTCCTGTGATGCAACCTTCTCCTCCTTCTCATTTCCTCTCTGGCATAGCCGAGGGGCCCCAGACAGGAAGCCGCAGGTTTCGGCAGCCAATACCATGCCAGAAAACTGTCAGATCCTTGTGGTAGCCATTGGCCCACATCAGAGGAGCACAGCGAGTCTCTGAGGGGTTTTCAGCTCCAAAGCCACCAGGGATTCCCTCAGGCGACCGCCATCTGTGCCCTACCCAAAAACGGTTACAGAATCTGTCCATTAAAAGGAAATAATGGCTAAGAGACACTGGATCTTTAAATAAACTGAAGAACAGCAGTGCCTTTGTTGGCAAGGGATTTTTTTGCAGTTGTTTAAAATGACTAGAAGTTAGCTTTTTTTGTCTTTTAAAGTCTGTTTGTCTTGTTCTGTTTCATTAAATTCTTCCAATTCTCCTTAATCTATATTTTCATCTAATGACAACCAACTTCCAAACTGAAAAGTCATTAGATGTTAGTTGTGCAGTGTTAAACTTTGCAGAAAATGTTTATGAATATGCATGGCTTCCTAAATGAAAAATAACCATTCTTTTCTGCAGCAGCAAATAAAAAGAACAATAAAACAGCAGTTTTAACTTAGCTAGAGGAAACAACTCAAACGTGTTGACAAATAAGCATTTAAAATGTGAGGCAATGACAAGCCAGAAAATTAATCACTGGGGGAGAAATGTGCAACTCAATATGTAAAAACCACAGCAACATTTCTGCCTGCCTGACATAGTTTTGAGCTGATGGAAGATGCTGGATTTGCTGAACGTTCAGTGTGAGATGTAAAGTAGAGACTTTCAAATTTGTTGCAGAGATGTGCTCTAACTGATCAGAGGGATAACACCTCTAACCTCTTGTTAGCCCTCCAATCTGAAGTCGAAACCAACAAACTGCCTCATTCTTTATTACCAAGAGACACCCAGAATATAAAATGAAAATTAATGTTAACAGCAGGAACTTATAGATATAATTAAGTATGTATTTTGTTGATAACAGATAATAGAGTTATCTTCTGGTCTCTGCTTTTGTTGCAACCCTAATGAAGCCCACTGTAGGCAGGGAGTCTCCAGGTGGGTTTGTAGATAGGCTAAAACAGAGAGGAATAAACCTGCATCAATACATTCTGATATTTCCAATGTTTCTCTCCAACCATTGTTCAGATAAATACCTGAAACGGTGGCACAGATGTGCAAAATATCTAAAACGAGTGCACTCCACTCATCTTCCAACCAACAATGTCTTAATAACATCCTTGTGAATCACCTGTCTTAGCATGTGTTAAATTATATTTATCAGCTGAGGAACACCGGGCTGGTAGCACTTAAATGAAGCCGTAACAACATTGACGGGGATGAATCTGACTCGTTTAAAGGAAAATGGAAGAAAATCTTTTAAAATACAAGAAATAAGACTACGTTGCACGTTTTGACTTGAAGGGTGAAGGTAAAGCAACAGCATAAACCAGAAGCACATCAACCTAGTGATGCTAAAAATTCTCCATAACTCAGAAAAGGCGAAGCTTATGCTTAAGTTCATTCCAACTACTACTGAGAAGGATCTGGGATCAACAAGTCATTGAGAAACTTTGGATCTTGTGGTCTTTGGATAGAATATCCCACCTCTAAGATACTACATTGAAACGTCAAACCACACGCACTACAACAAGAACAGTACAAAGGGACAGGATCACAAGCAGGTAAAATACATATAAAATGTGACGCATGGCAATAGGAGTCAATCAATCAATTTATTATAGTCTTCTTAACCTATATATAGGATAGAAAACAACTGAATGATATCTTTTGGTGTATAGGACACATGTCAAACTCAAGGCCTACAGGCCAACTCTGGCCCGCTGTAACTATTTATGTACACCTCTCGACTCTAGAGGGCAAATAAATCTTCAAGATAACAGTGATGTGCTTAAATATTTTTTTTTATCAATCAAATCAGTTTTTATTTGTATAGAGCCAAATTACATCAATGTGAAAAGATGCTTTGTGTTATTTAATTAAGAAATACTCAAATAATGCAAAGACAGCTATTTATTAATATTTTAACAGTTTGTTAGGTAGTTTTATTAATACATTCTGCCACAACTGCCCCTTTGAGGACCTTCATGATCTTGATCTGGCCTGAAATGAAAATGAGTGTGACACCCCTAGTGTAGGAGATCCCAAGTTGATCCAGTTTAGACCAGTTGGATATACACTGGAGACACAGCTGATGAGCCTATTGAATTGAGACCATAGCTAGGTTAAGTTAGTAAACAATATACTCTACAACTCTGGTAGGTCATTTTTTGAATAAAATTGTGGAGAAAAATAATCATGAGCTTGCTGTCTCCTCTCACCTTACATGATGAATGAATGAGAACTAGCTCAAGTTAAGGCTGTGGATTTAGTTCAGAATATTTCAATGATGAACTATGAACAGAACCTAATTAATATTTTACCCTTGTGACCTGAAGTTTAGAGTGAATTTGCACAGAGACACAGAGAGGCAACAAATTTCTAGCTGTATGTCAAAGGCAGCTGCATGAGATGGCATTGATAATAAATGAAACTGGAGTCCAATACTTTGGCCAAAATTAATTAAACTTTTGTTGAATGTACTTTAGTGTAGTTTTTGTTTAGATTTATCTCCATATATTCCACTAACTTAAAGGAAAAAAACATATAATTATTAAAATTGAGAATCCCAATAATGTCTACAAAAGAGCTTTTAAACTGGAAAGTGATGACACACTTAACACAAAAGACTCAGAGCTCTGCCAGGATGTTCTCCTGTTAAATTATAGACCTCAAATGATAAGGTTTTCATGTTTATACTTCAAGTCTAGTAATGTCTGTAATTTCTAGTAAAAAGTTGTATTTATAAACACCCTTGTTGTATTTTAAGCCCTCTCGAAGCATGGTTAAAGGAGTGAGAGTTGCTGAAGAGAGGTGAAGCTGCTCTTTACACACTGAATTGGAGCATGTTTTTTGGTGAGTGGGGGTTGGAGAATCAGGATCAACTCTGTGTGTTTACAACAGAACATCTAAAGTACCACACGATGTTTTAGAAATATAGTTGAGTCAGCCACCAAGCCTTACCAGTAAAAATGCCAAAAAAGGAAAATGTTTACAAGGAAATTGTGACATAAATAATCCGTAAGCCCTGTTTGGCTATGCTGTGGAAACCTGGCAGTTTGTCGTTTCCTCTTCTACTTATCAAGGCTGCCCAGCAGACTGTGGCCATGAAGCCAAAAGGTCACGGTCACCATCGTTATCGCTTTGTGGCCCTGTCCTTGCACACAAACAAGAGGAGGCTGTGGTGATAACAGAAGACATAGTAACAACGCTGAAAAATAGAAACAAAGTCGACTTCCTGGTACTAGGAGACAGATGGTGAATGCTTGGATGCAAAGAAAACTGAAGGGTGTTTTTAGGGCAGGTATTGTAAGGTGGGTAAAAATACAACAATTACCATTTCTGGAATCAAACTGAAAGAAGATTAACTTCTATTAAAACTGGAAAAAATAGAAACATGAACATCACTGTTGTTTTTTTAAGGACCAATAAATTGAATTTAGAAGACTTTCCCCATTGGTTTATCAACAACTGAGAAACGCATTTCTAGATTTTTTTTCCCCCAAATAATAAAACCAATACCTACCACAAAGAAAAGGTTAATACCAGATTCCTAAGCTGCTTGAAAGGCTTCAAGATGAGTTTGATTTTTGGAGGAATGCTTATCAACACCAATGAAACCGTTTTTGGTCATCACCGGGCCTGATATTACCTTGAAAGAGTCATAACAAGAGGTTTTTTTCCACTTTAAACTGATGTTGCATGGTCAAAACCACACAGTAATGCTGAATAACTGTCAGATACTGAAAGCTGAAGCTGTTTTTGGGAAAAAGGAGCAGAAGAACTCACTCTTTGCCCATTTTCTGACAATTCTAGGGCCATAACATAAAAGTACATCCAACTGGCCTCAATATAATCCTGCTCATTAATGGGTTAAATAAATAGCTTGATCTCATGGGGACTTGCCAGAACAAAAAAAAGCTTTACAATGTACAACAATGAGAGTTACTGTGTAGCAGTAGTAGCAGCATCTGAGACTAAAATAAGCAGCATCAAAGAAAAATGAATCTGGAACTTCTTGGCCATCTGTAGAGATATCCATTTCCAGAGGAAAACAACCCTGTGATGATTTTGGCTTTATCCTTTTGTTTAAGAAAATAAAAATGCATTGTTGCTGGTGAACAATGCTGTTTTCGAAACAGGAAGCTCTGGAAGTTCGTTCACTCTTAAATATACAGGACAGATTCCTATGAACTAAGATGGATGGCTGAACTGGCTGCTGTGAAATACCACTGGGCACCTCTGACCAAGTCAAACCTGAAGGACAATTTACTTCATCTCTGGTTCACCTCTGGCAAGGAGGAGGGTTTGCTCTGAGGTGAATATTCAAAATATTTAACAACAAGTATTTAAGAAAAAATAAACTTGAATAGAAACCAGGAAAATTTTAATTGTAAGCAGAACAGTAATTTTGGTAAAGTCGAGATGAGCCAAGGATCAACAACTGGAACGTCAGGTGAATGGTGATCATGTATTCCTGGATAAACTGGGAGTGTGATCAGTGCAGTTGAACATGCTAGTTTCACCCCTCAGGTGCTACTTTTGGAAATTTCTACAGACCCAAATAAATTGGTGAGCCCCCCCTGGTGAAGATGTGTAACAAGTCTTAAAATAAATTAAGCTTTTTACACTTCTTTAATCTCACTCTGCACTCCAACAACGTTCCCAGGGATATGGACCTTTGTGTCACATCATATTTGTACCCCAGGGAAACAAACTCATTAATTACTAATTAGAAGTTCCAGAAAACTCAATTTAAAAGAGTAGAATATCTATAAAAGGCCTCAGTTACATTTGTTTCAAATGGATTGTTAGGGGCAGCATTGAATGAGTCACATGTGAGTTTGAAATGTGTGATTTCCTTACAGAATAAATATACTCGAATAAAAGGTTTCAGTCTCTTACACATCCTAAAGAAGGGTCCTAAAAAAATCTGTCATGTCTGTACTTTGAAAATAGTTACAGCAACAGCTTTCCAACTGGACTGAACAACCCTGACCTCGATGGATAAATTATTCTTGGAGATTTCTCAAATACTGTGGATGTTATCCTTACTACCAGGCCAGAGCAACATATGGGAAAACTACTTCTGCCAAAACCGAGCTGCAATGAAAGTAACCCTCATGAGTGAGTGAGCAGACCTGATGCTATTGCACAAGGTGTAAAAGCTCAAAATTATAAAATTTTTAAATCTCAGTAAGGCCAGAAAGGCATACCAACATACCAAATCTGCGGCAGAAGACTCCCATGACGGCACTCTCCTCCACCACCCTCAGGTCAGCCAGCAGAGCCAGCTCCAACCCTCCAGCCACAGCAAAGCCACTCACTGCTGCTATCAGTGGCTTCGACAGCTGCAGACGAGACGGGCCCTGGCGGAAACGACTGGATCAGTCAACCCATACATACACAAAACATTACTCTGTATGCTAATCCAAATGACTGAAGTCATCATGTAAACAGAGTAAACAAGGTGATCACAGTCCCGGATCCAAGCGAGCATATTATCACCACTTCACAACGATTTATGCTCTTAACTCTACTTGGTAAAACATTCCAGGCTTCATTTTCTAATTCATTTCTCAGACTGTCAAACAAATGAGGAACAAGAGGATTCGAGTTTTGACCACAGCTGAACAAATGAAGCCGTTTGTTTTTCCTGTATGAGGTACAGTGGTCTCATTTGCTGCACAGGAGGTCCACTCAATCCCAATGACCTACAGCAACACGCAGTCCAAGCATTTTTATGGAAACTTACAGTCTCCATAAAATGTTACTGTACAATATTTATATACTGTTAATCCATACCAACTGCTACAAGAGCCTATGAAGCTACAGTGCTTTGATAAAGTATTCATTACCCATTTTTCATCTTGTGCAAGTTAGAACCACAAACTTTTTATGTGACAGACCAAACAACTTAGAAAATCAATATGAAGTGGAAGGAAAATGATTTATGATTGTCATTTTTTAAATAAATAAAAATATGAAAATAACGGCTTGCGTTTGTTTTCAGTCCCTGAGTATATGTAGCTGAAACATAGTGGTGGCAGCATCATGCTGTGGGAATGACACAGAAGCTGGTTAGAGCTGATGTAAACATACATGGAGCCAAATACTGGGCAATCCCAACAGAAAGCTGCGGCAGGGATTATAACACTTCTGCTCAGAGGGTGGCACCAAACTCACAGCTGATAAAGACAAGGACTGGGCAGATAAAGAAACAAAGAGGAAGAAGAAGAAAAAGAACGAAACATGTTTTCTAAGTAGCAGAGTGAGGAGCCATACAGTTTCCCATGTGTGGATAATTTTTCTCTTAGGAATGAATAGAACAGAAAATTGTATTGATATTCTGGTGAGAAATCAATTTATTCTCAGTTTTTTTTTTGTTGTTGTTCTTCTGAGTAGACGGCGTATAAACCAACATATTAGCTGCAGTTTTGTATCATTCATTTGAATTCAACTTTTTAATTCTTCTCTAGTTTGTGTTGAACCAATGGAAGTTTGTTGCTATATGTCAACAAAGGGAACGAATGTGTTGGCAGGTACTGTAACACATACATATATACATACATACATACATAGCAGCAGGAGAACAGGCATCGCTCTACTTCACTCCTTCAAACAAAATGTTCCTAACAACCTGTTCTCTCAAACATTTAAAAATAAAAACAATTACTGGCAACCAGAATTTCTGGTTTTAGATTTTACGATTTACATGATTACAGATTTACATGACACTGAAATGTAGATATAAACCTCACAAGTACACACATGCAATCACAAACCAAGCACTGCTCACCATTGGGCCCGGACCCTTTGTGACATCTTGCTCCAATTTAAGGGGGGCTTTTTGATTGGCCAGCATTTTCAGATCATAACCAGCGCAGAAATTCCCTCCTGGAAGAGACCGCAAAATTACAAAGTATGGCAGAGAGGAAGGGAAAATGATGAGGATGAAAAAAAGGCTGCAATTTGGCTTGCAGCTCGCTTTCTTTTGGCTCGCTGGGACACAAATCCTTCTCTTCCCTGCAGGATGTAAATTCAATGCATAGGCACAGACTGCATGTGCTCACATGCATCATGCCCTCATTAACGGACAAGTAATGCAGTGCAGCCACAGATCTCTTCCACTGGATTCATGTGGTAATTACAACATTGCCCAAGAGGCAAACAAACACTATGTCACTGTCTAAGGCAGGGACTCATAAAATCCTCCTCTCTCTGTAATGTGACAGTAATGAGAATGATCATAATGAACACATGTGCCAGCAACACCCATCAACTGGGAGCTCTGATTACAGCTGTGGGTCAGCACAGGGTTGTTATAGAAAAACTGTGTGTCATCTTGTTTATGGGAGCAGCACTGTAAATGAGCGCCCTGGACCCTTCTGACGTTTTAGAGAAACGGAGCAAAAGCTGTATGGGTTTTTTTTTTTTTTTTTTATTCACATGACATGAGCTCTAAAGTTAACAGAAACTGTGACACAATCATGTAAGAGATGATGCATTGTGAGGGCAGACTGATGTCTGAGGGTATACGGCTTTTGATGACAAGTTTACATACACTGTAGGAAAAAAACATGAGCTGTTTGCTGTAAAAGCCTTATTTGCACTGCTCTGCAAAACTATTAATACGTCTTTGAACCTTTTTTTAGATTCTGTTATGTTACAACAGCAGAGATATTGCATTGGGAGATTTTGTGATAGACCGACACAAAATGATGTACAATCATGAAGTGGAAGGAGTAGGGCACGCGGTTATTTTATTTACACATAAAACTCTGAAAAGTGTGGCTTACATTTGTGTTTAACCCCTCTCAGTCAACAAGTTGTAGACAGTGGGCATGTCTCTTGCAGCTTTTCACACCTGGACAGGGAAGTCTTTGTAAAATAGTTCAAGCTCAGTCACATTAGACAGAGTGACTGAACATAATTTTTCAAGTCCACACATTCTTAGCTGGATTTAGTTCTAGACTTTGACTGGGTCATTCTGATGAATGAATATACTTTGATCTAAACCATGACATGTAAATTCTGACCGGATGTTTAGGGTCATTGTACAGCTGGAAGGTGGACCTCTGCATGATGCTAACATCACTATGTTCCTCATGGGGATCTTTTGTTCATTTGACCAAAGCAGCTTGTTCCACACGTTTATCTTGTGCTCCACACAGCCTGTAACTATTAAATAAGACAACGTCTCTATTAAATGAGACATTGTTGTCTCATTTAATAGTTAATAGTTGTCTCATTTAATAGATTTGTCACTCTTTCATAAAGGCCAGATCTGTGGAGTGCAAAGATAAAAGATAAAAGTTGTCTTTGGAACTGAGCCTTGGACCTCTGCAGCTCCTCCAGCACAGTCATGGACCTCTTGGCTGCTTCTCCTTGCCTGTCGTCTCAGCTTAGGTGGACTATCACCTCTTTGTATGATGTCCCATACTCCTTCCATTTTTAGATGATTTATCAAACAATGCTCTAAAAGTTCAAAGTTCAAAGCTTGGGATATTTATTCATTTATCTTTTGAATCAAACCTTAATTTATTCCTGGTCTGTCTGGTCCCTGTCCTTGGTCTTCATGTTCACCAATGTTCTTTAACAAAGATCTGAGACCTTACAGAACAGTTGGATTATACTGAGATTAAATCACACAAAGGTGGATTGATTAGATTACTTCCAAAAGCAACTGGTTGCACCTGACTTTATCTATGAGGCATCAGAGTAAATGGGGCTGGATAAAAAAAATCTGCCTGCCATACTTTACAGCTTTGTGAAAGCCATGTGTCCTTTTCTCTCCACTTTGCAGTTATGCTTTAATTTATGTCGGTCTATGACAGGGGTCTGCAACCTGCGGCTCCAGAGCCACACGTGGCTCTTTGACCCCTCCACTGTAGCTCTTAGAAAACCAAGGAAGTTATTGTAAATATAAAGGCAATAAGAAAGGCTGATTTTTAGCAGTTATTCTGTTGTGTTTTTATGCCACATCAGCAAAAAATATTTACAACGGAAGAGCACCAATGTAGAAGGCTTTTATAAGTAGCTTAGCATTTTGTTAGCTTTAAACACTGGGCTTTATATTTTTAAGTGGGCTACCTATAATTCTTCATTTTTCATATTTATGGAATGAGCTCAGACAGCTGAAGTTGCTTTTTGTCTTTCTGAAAGGATTGAACTTATCTTGTTCTAAAGTTTGAAAATAGAAATACATTTTAGTTTAATTATCTTAGCTTTCTAAATAAAACATTTTATTGAATACACATTAATAAAATCTATCTTGCTTTGAGGCTCTTAACATTTTTTTTGTAGCAGTGGAGGCAAAAGTGCTTCTTGGAATTTAAAAGGTTGCAGACCCCCGGTCTATGACATAACATCCCAATAAAATACAATAAAGTTTGTTGTTGTATTGTGAGTAAATATGAAAAAGTTCCACTGGTATGAAACTTTGTATATTATGAAATGAATTATGGCTACAGATTTATGATTTATACAATAGTTGGAGATGGTGGTGAGGGATTTTATCAACATTACTCCTGAATCCTATGGCATCATGCTGCTCTTGTACAAAATGATTTGTCAAAACTCAGACTCCTGTTCCGAGATTGGAGTCGTTATCTTGATCCCCGACTTCCTCAGCACACAGGTTGAAGTCGAACTGGACAAAGATATTGAGCCTCACATAAGCCACAATGTGTTCCCAAGTTGTAAGTTTCTTAAGATAAAAGCATCTGTTACTTATCAAAACAATGGAGGCTTCTACATTGAGATGCCAAAAAATTTAACAAAGCAACTAAAATAAAATTATCTGATTCAACAATACAATGGAGCTCTTTCACTGACATTTAATTCAGTTTGACTCATCGGTACAGGAAAACAAAGCACAGACTTCTATTTAGCTGTTTCAACATGAAGGTCCTGATATTACATATGTGGCTCTGATGGACCTTGGATCAGAGCCAATATGTTAACGTCCCTGGAAAGTAATTCATTTTATCTAAGAGGCTTAATCTTAGGTTTAAAACAAGAATGTGACGATCTTACAGTTCTGAAGCTACTACCTCCACCCCCACTGATATTCACTACAGTTTCTAAAATTATCAAAGTACAACAAACTGATATCTTAAATTTTCTGCATTTATTTGACGTGACTACAGTGCTGAACGCACGCTTTATATTTTCACATCTGCTTCGTCACTTTACTCGTGTAAAGCAACACAGCTGACACAGCATCCAAAGCTTACCTGGCTAAAAAGTTACCCACAGAAATCTGAACTTGAAATCATCAAAACACATTTCCCAGCAATTCAACCCCTGCTGAAAGCAATTACTCTCAACTTCATAAGTTTTTTTTAAAAAAAAGAGCGAGCTGAGAGAGTGACTGTGTCAGTGTTAATTTGACCTAAATGGATTCCGTATGTTTGCAGAAACATTACATCCACACTGGAACCTCCCTGCTTGTCATTTTACTGCACCGAGGCACTGCTAATCACCGCCGAGGGGTCAGCCTACTTCTCGTGATGGAGCAGCAACAGAGGAGAGCCTGCTGACAGAAATGTGGGGTGTGATCGCTGAAATGTAAGACTGACTTTTACCCGTTCAAAGCAAGCAAGTGGCTCTAACGCACCGCTCCCTGAACAGAGACTGGAGCTGTCTGCAGCCATCGTGTGGAGAGGCAACAAATGTTACGGTTTGAGGCCACAGCACGGCTCAAACTGCACACAGGCTGCTCCAAGCTGAAGACAGTATTTCCACTATGTGCTATGACTGAGGTGTGACATGATCCTGGTCATGGCAGGCAAGCAAAGGGCAGGTCACCTCACAGGTGTTTGTGTTCACGGTCTGGCTTTCTGGGCATTCAGATCTAAGTATTTTGAGAAGGAAAGGATGAAAAGAAGGCATTTAGAAAAAGAAGATACTTTACGAGAGTTTAGTTTTTAGACTTGTGATGTTTAGTGGTTTTGCTTTATTGCCGTAAAAGCGATTCCACTTCAAAACTTGTGTAAATTCACTACAGAGTTCACAGAAAGGTGTAAGTATAAAAAACTTTCAATGGATTTTGCTGATGTAGACTTCCTGTTTACATGTTTTTGAAATAAAGAGAGAGAAGAGGAGAAAGATCTCCAGTCTAAAGCGTTAACTTGTGATTATTTTATAGAGGCAACACTCGGAAATGAAGGAGATTTTTTCCAAGACAGAGGAAATTTGCAACAACGACAGATATTAAATATCTAAAGCCTGAGAGATGTGTCCCAAAGTATCGATAACCAACCAAACATGCAGAAGCAGCACCTTGTTTCTTCACCTTACCCTTCATAGGTCCCTTGACATCTGTGTTTTTTACCATTATTTTTCCAAAATGTTGACTGTGTGTTTCTACTTTTTTGACACAAAAAATTTTAAAATGATCAGCGTCAGTGTTGCTGCCAATTTTCTACACTTCCAGGCTCAGATAATACCAGCCCCCATCCCCTAAATTAACTCTACTGCTCACCATTCACATCTGTCTCCTGTTTTATTGACAAATATCCCTTTAACAGTGACAAAAACAGCATGTGACTTGAACCAACCATTCCGAAGAAAGACATATTTTTCACTTCCTGAAAAGTTCCGTATTTGTGAAACAAGGTCCTTCTTCGACAGAAATGATAGGTGGGATGGAAAGAAGGGGTTAAAGCGTCAGAAAACTCATGAATATGAATTTCTCATGCTTAATTTAATTTTTGCTCTATTTGCGTAGTTTTGTCATTTGCTTTTACTGTCACCCGTTTTTATCTTGTGTAAAGTCATGGATATGACTTTTCTGACTAATTTCATGACTATAAAAATGTATGGTGAGGACTGACGTTAACAACAGCATTCATTAAAATTATTTTTAAAAAATCTGTCAACAATCCACAAGGCTTGCGGTTGTTTTAATTTGTGCTTCAGAACAGAAACTGTTTTAAACCCCTAAAATATTACTATGACTGGAGGAGTTACTCCCTCTTCCTTCACAGATGTGAGAAGCTGATGTCAATGACTCAAAATCTATTAAACTTAACAGAAAATATGAACTGTTAATGAGTTTAGACGGAGATGATTGAATAATGATGCTGAAAAAATATTCAACCAATTTGAAAGGCTTAACAGTCTTGCTTCCAAAAACACGATGCGAACAATTTCCTTTTAACCACATAAATGCAGTGGAAACACAGGGAATAAAAAAAGAGAACTACCCATGTTTCTGCAAACGTCCAAACGCTCCTTATGTAAACCAATGTCACTTCTGTTAATGGAATATTTCTGTGCATTACTTTTTTCTAAAAAGAAGTAAAGTGCTTGAGCACCTTTTTGTGATTTTTATGCAAAGCAAGAGGAGGAGAGTTTTAGAACTGCCAACCTTTTGAATGTCCCACTTTTTCCTGTCTGGTATAATATTAGTAGCAAATGATGATGGCAAATTGACAATTTTAAAATCAGAAGTAAAATATCATGAATCCTTCTTCTGATTGATATGAAGTGCAGTGTCAAGATGCTGCACACAACTAGCAACGCCCACCTTTCCCGTGCAGAACAGCCACGTTCAAGTCTGCGTCGCTGTCAAAGGCCTGCAACTCCTCCAGCAGACGCCTCGCTGTCTCCTGGTTGACCGCGTTACGCACCTCTGGTCGGTTTATTGTCACGGTAACCACGGATCCCTTTCGCTCTGAGACCACAGTCTGACCTGCAGCTAATGACAGACAGCGTGTCAGATGCACAGATTAAAAAAAACAAACAAAAATGTATGGACCACAACACAGAGACTTAAAGCCTAAACCTCACAGTGATGGAGGGAGAGGGTAAACTGGTTCATGTGGTTTGAGTTGACGAAAGGACAGCAGACGATGAGACACTGGAAGGGAAGATCTGTGCTGAAGTGAGGTGAAGACCTCTGCCCTCTGCCTCAGTGTGTGTTTATGTGCACCACATATTGTGGCTCGAGGTTGGGCCAGGCAGCTGACCTGTCATTGTTTCCGTTCATCCCAGGGATTCCAGCTGTTTCCCACACCCACAGGACACAGTATCCAGAGGAGATGAGGCCAGGGAAACAAAGCTACTGGATGCGTGAGGGACCATGACGACGACTGCTAAACCAAACCCAGAGGAGGATGAAAAGCGAAGGCAATTTGTCAAAGGCGAGCTTTCTACTCTGCTACACCTTAAACAAACACAGTAATTACACAGAGCTGGGCAAGCTCCAAGGAAGTGAACCGCATCTCAACTACCTCTGTGGAACATTGTTTGCAGTGTTATTTCAGGAACATTTTGTGGCAGAAACACTAAGAAACACTTGGTTAAATGGAGGATACTTTCGTATCGTGCTTTTATGAGAAATTCTGAATAAAAATATCTTAAAAAAAAAAAAAAAACACATGACAAGCAATTTATCACAAAATGATATAAAAACAGATATATAGTGATTATAATCTGTAGCAAATGTAAAATTCATGATGGCTTCAGACAGTTGTACAATTGCTCACATGCTGACATGTCCAAATAATCTACAATTTTATTTGCAGACAGTCAACTGTTTTTCATACAAATATAGTACTCTAACCCAATGATCTATGATACATCCATATTTATTATGGGGTTGCACGGTGGCACAGGTGTTAGGACTGTTGCCTTGTTGCAAGAAGCACTGGGGGTCTTTCTGCATGGAGTTCGCATGCTCTTCCTGCAGGAATGCATGAATTCTCTCTGGGTACTCCTGCCTCCTCTCAGTCCAAAAACATGACTGTTAGGTTACTTTGCTACTCTAAATTGCCCTCAGGTGTGAGATTTTTTGTGCGCATCTCTTTCCTGACAACCACTGGACATAGGCCACCATCTTTTCCCCCATTTTACTTGTGTTCAATTAGTGTGCTTCCAAATAATGCCACTGAGTTGATTATTTCTTGAGTGTACAGAGTAAATAAATAAATCATACACTAAGTTCTAGGAATTAATCAAATTTATGCATGATTAAAATGCATGATCTCATACTGATATTCTCAAAGTTTCATTGAACAATAACAACACAAACTGTATTAATTTCATCTCAGAAACTTTAATTGCCTTGACTTTCCAACACCCCAGGTCTTTGCTTCCAAACTAGGAATGAGCAGGTTAACATTTAACATAGACCAGGGAACAAAAATACTGTAGTAACAGCTAGCAATCATGAGCAATTCTAATTGAGGATGTCTGTAAACCCTAAAATGTTAAAGTAAAATTGAGATTGCTACATTTGCTATTTTAAATGTTATAATACAGAGCATCAGAAAAATCAAGAATTCACGTTTCAAAATGTTCTGTTTAGCAGGACAGTTGCACAAAATGTAACTTGTGTAATGAAGCAGCCTTTTTTATAGTGGGTATGTTTTATATTGAGAGTAATATTTGTGTCTGTAAAACTTGTCTGAACTGTATACAGTGCAAGATTTATTACCAAAAAGACCATGGTGTTTTGTATTTTTTCATTTTATCATCATTCTTTTTATCGCCATTGCAATAAATACTACAAAATATAGTAACATTTTTAGTCTATATCAACCATCCCTACTGGAGACATTATTTTACAGACCTCTGAATAAAAACCATTACATGCGAGTATTGTCCATTTAGTTGCCTTTCCAATTAAAATTTACTTTATTTAAAAAAAATTAAAAAGACAAAATTAAGAAATTGAGGCTTACAAATTATGAAATTAGTGAGTCTTTACATTGAGGGAGAGTCTCTGGGACTTTTACTTTAAAACAAATGCTTTATGAATTTTATTAACAATGAAAACAGTAAACAGTCTTCAGACACGCTTAAAAAACATACCTCTTTTTCTAAAACTAACTGGGTTCAACAACTTTCTCGAGCGAAATGCGAAGATCTTTATTCCATACTTGCATTCCCTGAAGTAATTGATTAAATGTGTGACGCAACACAATATTCTTCCTTTTTCTGTCCATTTGCATAACTTTCCAGCTCTGTTTCGTTTTCTGCATTTGATGAGAAATGAGCTCCAGGTGTGTCAGTGCCTTCTTCTGCAGTGACATCATGGCGGCCTCTGCTGCCACCTACAGTTCTCATTAAGCTGCTGCGCACACTCTTACCTGTCCCTGCGTCTTCGCCTCCCGTTGAAGCGCTGTAGGACTTTATTGTTTTCAAAGTCGTGCTCCCACACTGACTTAAAATTCTGCCTTGATAACTAGCTGCGACAATTTGTCCCAGAGCCCGAACATGTTTTAGCGACATTGCCAACACTTTCGTAAAGGAACACTCAGATGCTTAAACTTTGAAATTCACAAACTACGGTATATAAATATTTGAACGCTCAATGTTATCTCGAAATGATGATCAAACGCTTTTAACACCAGCTCGGAAGGCGCAACACTGTTACGCGTCCTGGTAGAAACTGCAGTCAAAATCCACAAGGTTCTGAGGACAAACACACACTTGGTGCATTGCAGCAGTCATACCTGCAGAAATCCAGCAGAGGGCGCTCTTATCCTCGCTAAATCGAGTTTCTGGACTTGGTCACATTTTAGAAATCTGTTTATGATTTAACACATTGTGATGTTGCCCATTTTATTTGGCTGTTTATCAAGACATGTTCCAATAATCATTCACCATGACAAAAACTAAACGTCTGACATTCTTAAAAAAATAAATAAAATCTATTCATAGCTCTTGAACTTATTCAGATTTTTGTCATATTAATTCAATTTATTACAATCACAAACTTTTTTCAAATCAAGATTTTATAGCACATAATTGGTAAGTGCCTTCACTGGTGGCAGAACTATGCAGTGGGAGGCAAGTTACAGCTGTATGATGTGTGTTAGAGGCAACAAAACACTTTTATGTTCTATGCTACTTTGTGTTGGCCTGGTCAGGTAACATTCCAATAAAACACATTGTTTTTATTTGGAATTTGACTCAACGTGGAAAAACTTGAATCTGTATGAATATTTTTGCAAGGCACTGTAACCAGCCATTTTAATCTGCTGCCTCTACAGTTGTTCAAACCTGCTCCACTTCCATCACCTGTATGAGTAAGACTCCAACAGGAAATGAAAATATGCCATCATTAACAAGTAAGTAGATGCAACATAACTTGTACTTTTACATATTTCACTATATTTTTGTGAGATGTTTGCTGAGTTATTTATTTATATTGCAGTATTTGTACTTTCATTTTCATCCTATAAATAAAGAGTGTAAATTCGACACTGGATGATCTTTTTTAATAAAAGATTTCTTTTAATATTTGTGTTTTGTTTTTACACATTTTAAGGCATCATGCACAAAAAAAAAGCCAAACTAAAGATATTATGCTCCCCCTCTACCAAAAATGATGTTTTAGCTTTAAATAATTGCTGTTAAAAATATGTTCATACAAATATGGCATGTAAGCTGGCATGTCAGTGAACCTCAAAGCAGAGCGTCACCTGCTTTCACAGTTTTTGTAAACATGGCTTTGAGCAAAGAGGGCAGAGGACAAGTCAAAAGAAAGGGACAGCATGCTTCAATATGGGGCTTAATTTCCCTGAAAAGCATGCAAATTATATTTACAATGCATTATTTTATTTAATAGAAATATTTTCTTCAATCTCTTAAGTTTAAGACAATAAAAATGTGTCAACATTAACAGACAGACTAACAGACATAAGACAGATGTGTCCATAATTGTCCCTAACCCACAGTCCCCAGCATGAACCTGTTCAGATTTGTCAAACGAAACACTACAAGATTTTTTTTTCTTTCCTTACATCAAGCAGTTATTTTTTTCTAACTTTAAGAGTATAACTTCAGATTAGGTTGCCCAAATCAGGCTGAGACTGGGTTTAAAAAAAAAAAAAAAAAAAAAATGTTGTAGTGTCTACAATGGCAGACATCCAGAGGTTGCCGGGAGCTTTGGCACAGTTGTGTCCAGTTGTGCTCTTCTGTGGTCTTCATGTGCGTTATACGACATTAAAGACCATGGAAAGATACTGTTCATAAGAAACTTGGATCCAGCCGTCCTGGTCTGTGTCGTACCGCCTGAAGACGTCAGTCAACCTCTGTGGACAATGACAGAACAGCGAGCTGAAACGGTCGGCTACAATAACAACATCTTTACACAGTTATGCAAGAATCAGCACAAATCAGACATAAAAACTGGAACTGTAAACATCTAAAGAGGCACATTAATTATGTGCTACATCCCTGTTGCAATTTTCAGACCATCGTTGTGTTATTGGACAAAAGCAGTAAAAATAAAAATTGCTCCTATCAGTTTCGATACAGTACAGCAGCAAACAAAAATGTTTTCAGCTTCCAGAAAGTTTAAGCTTGTAGAATTAAAGCAGCTTCTAACTCACTAGCACCTATGATAAGGATATCTAAAAAGAAATAAAAAGAAAGCCTTAAAGGGGTCATGACCACAAATTAAGTTTTTCTGTGGTTTTGGGGGTATAATACGATCTGTTGTGCACTGATGAGGCCCTGTGTAGAGCCCTGTCAAGAGTTGGTATCAAAAGTCCTGCTCATAGACAGTCTAAAAAACGGACGAATCAGAGAACAGTTTCTCTTTCTACGTGATTCATATTCTCCAATTAGAGCACAGCATTAAGCAAACAGCCCTCCCCCCCAGCTGATACACCGGCTAATTTAAGGGCTGCTAAAAACTGGAGCTGTTCTGTCCGTGGGAGCTCAAAAACAGCTGGAAGTTTCCACTTGACTCCCGAAGGATGAGAGAATCAGAGAAGAGTGGCTGAAGTTCATTTAAGGGGAAGTACCACGCAATTACAACCCCAATTTGAGACGATGTTCAGCGCATTTCACTGAAGAGTTTCCCAAATATGGTTGTAGCCAATCAAAGCGAAGCCAACTAGGTAGAGCCACATATTGTTACTGTACCCAACGCTTTTACCGAGGAGGGAAATCTGGCCTGCCATACTCACTTGTCTTTCCAGTTATCAATAGTGAGATAAAACAGACAGGCCTCTGTGTCAAGTAATATTCATACAAAAGAGAAATAGCAAGGCATTGGTTGATAATTCAAAGTTGTTAGGCCCTCTGATCAACTTAAATAAATAAATTATAAAGAAAAAACTATTTTAGTCATGCTTAATTTATAAGGGAAGTCAGTAACAGTGACAACAGTAACTCTGTGCAAACCAAACAACTTATTAATTTATTTCAATTATTTTTTTACATCTTTACCCATGCTGCCAATAGTGGAAAGCACTGCCATGTATGTTCAAGAACGTATTAAAAAAAAAATGGAGCCAAACTATTTCCGAACCAGTCCAAAATACGAAAACACAGACAACTGGAAAGGGACTGAAAACATTTTTGTCAGGAGAATATTTGTTATGGATGATTTTTGTGCCACCAGGTTGAGCTCGCAGTGACCATTCTGTGCGTGCAGTGAGTCTGATCTGGGCGCACACATCTACATGAACGAACAATAATTAGATTCTTGTACGTTTAAATCTCACACATGTTCGCTCAACAGTGCTCTGGCATGCGCTCAACTCTCGACAACCCTCACTCAGCCTAATCTCTGCTCGTGCGGCTCTGCCTTTGCTCACGGGAGCTCTGTTTCTCTGCTCTCCCCACTTTAGTTGTGTGTAAAAGTCTTTTTTAAAAGTCTTTTTTAACCCAATCAGATTATCCCTAGGAAATATTGCATTCCCTGGAATTAAAAACAACCAAATACTGCACCAAACAATCAAAATTATGAAAAAGAAAATGGGAGAGGAAAGCATAATAAAATAAACACTTGAATTTTGTTGCCTGAGAATATTTAGCTAAGCAATTCAAAATTTATTTGTATCTTTTTTTAAGGGACTATCTTTTTAATTTTACTGAAGACTATTTTGCTCTCATCTTTCAACTGTTTCTATATTTTCAGATTTTACGTAATAGTCTCCTTGTACTTTCACAAAGGAACATGTTTTCTCCATTTTCGTGTAATATTTTCACATTTTAGTTCATAGTTTTGAAATGAGATTGTAAATTTTCATGTCAGTATTAGGCAGTTTTAGTAGCCAGTGTCATTTCCATTATCAGCCCATCTGGGTTGATTCAAAACTTTAGCAGTGTCATATTAAAGGGGAAACTTTAACTATGAAAGTTTGGTTTTTGTTCACTTAAAATCACGGCTCTTCTTTTGTTTTCCCGTATCTTTATTTCAAATATCTTTATTATATCTTTATTTATTTATTTATTTTTTATTTTCAAATGAAGAGCTGTACAGGTGAAATTTTGGAAAGAGCTATTTAAAAAGATGGAAATGGTGGAAATATGAGAAAAATAGTCTTCCAATGAAAAATGTCTAGCTGTGCTTTCATCTGGGTCTTTCTCCAAAAATCAACAGTAACATTATGAAATATATATTTTGGATATAGGTCTTCCTTAACAAAAATACAAAAAGAGTTTTGCATTTCCATTCAGGAAGTGGAAGAAATAAACTCCTGAAAATGAGACAAAAGCATTTTTCACAAATCGCATAGTTGCTTAAGAAATGTAGAAGTATTACCGAAACAGCACAAAGTAACCAGCCCAAGCATATTTGTATGCTTAACTAAATATTCTTCGAGTACAAAATTTAATTCCTTATTTTATTATATTTTCTACTCCTGTTTTGTTTCATAATTTTGGCCTTGTGATGCATTATTTTGATTTGCCGGTTACGATTGGTTGCTTTTCACTCCAGTTAGTGCAGTATTTCCTTGGAATAATCTGACTGGATTAAAAAGACTTGTCTGTGATTGGATGGGAGTTTGGTTCATTTACATACAACTAAAGTGGCGAGAGCAGAGAAACAGAGCCGCGCACGTGCAGGTTGAGCAAGAGTTGTTGAGTGCGTGCCAGAGCACTATCGGACGAGCATTTGTGAGATTTAAACGCACACAAATCTAATTGCTGTTCGTTCACGTAGATGTGTGCGCCCACATCAGACTCACCTGGTGGCACAAAAAAAAAAAAAAAAAAATTAAAAAAAAAAAAAAAAAATCACGCCATAGTTATGAGGTATCAACAGCATGATTTGTGTTCCATCGCTTGTTTCAATTCTTTAATCGGTTACCTGTAATACAATACAGCACTGGATGAAGTCATCAAAGGCCACCTGTCCCTTCCTCTGCCGGTCAAACTTCTCTATCAGAGTGCCGTAGAACTGGTCTGATAGACGATAGCCTGCAAAGTAACAGCAGGAATATGTCATAGGCAGTCTCCGTTTGGTTTTATAACAGTTTAATGTTTGCATTTTTAAAAATATGATAGATTTTTTTTTACTCCCAGGTTCTCTTTAGACACAAGTTATAGAGGTCAAGTAATCATCCTTGATGTCAAACATGCCACAGTGACACATGGGACTACTGATGAAGCAGGGTAAAACCTACAGTGCATTAACTGGAAGATTTTAACAGGACTGTGACAAACCAGCCTGGCTGAAGCAGACAGACAGGTTTTGGTAGCGTCTGACATCTTGCCCCCATTTAAACAATCAATCAATCAATCAAATACAGACAAATAAAAGGTTTTATGTTTTTTAAACTTGTCACTAATGCTTAACCTGAAGGTAAATGTTTTACCAAAATGCAGAGATGAATAATTAAGAGTAAAGGAAGGAAGTAAAGAACTACTTAGACGAGTGGGAAGTTTAAACTGAGGTCCTCCTGACAAGCCGCTCCCTGTGCACCAGGACAGAGAGTCCAGCAGTTGCAGCCCTCCACCACGGCCAACAAATTAAAACAACAAAAGCATACTTTGCAGCTCACCGAATCCGGTCAGTGCCTGTTTGAGCTCATTCCTGTCGATGAAACCCGAGTTGTCCCTGTCGTAGGTCCTGAAGATGTTCTGCCAGTCTGTGATGTACTTCCACACACCGGCGAACTCGTTGAAGTTGACGCCACCTTTGTTTTCCCTGTCAAACATGGCTGAGGGAGGGAAGCAGGTACGGTTTAGTGACATTTTTCTGATTTGCAAGACTCACACTCCTTGAGGTTTTTCACATTTTGCCACACTTCGACCATAAGCTTTAAGAATTATGTGACAGACCGACACAAACTAGTGCATAATTGCAAAGTGGAAGGAAGCATCACTCATAGTGAGCAGTGGTGGGTTGAGCATGTGCAGTGTTAATTTTCACACGCAAAAATATCGGTCTCAGCTGACCTGGGCACCTTCTTTCCACAAGTCAATGGATTTTTCCACCGAAGCTGTGGATCTCTGCAGCTCCTCCAGAGTCATTATTGGCCTCTTGGCTGATTGTCTGATTAATTCTCTCCATCCCAAAGAGTATTTGCTTCTTTGTTTTGATTTGTTTTGAAAAAAAAAAAAAAAAAAAAAAAAAATCCCAAAAATCTACATAGAAGGTTGTGTTATAACATGACAAAATATGAAAAGGTTCAAGTGGTGTGAATATTTTGAAATGAAAGACAGTGTTGCATCTTTGGGGAACAACAGGAGGGTTTAATAGTGCGTTTTAGACAGACTGCCACGTAAGTTACAAAGACATAAAACAGCTCTGAGCACCACTGCTCTATGTCCTCACTCTCATGCGTATCAATCCAATTACCTCCCAACAAAGGCAGCGTTATCACATGATGTGCTTCTCGCTGCAAGACTATAAAACAATGGATTTACTGCGCTTGCTACCGATGGGAGGAAAGAGACTTATAAGGATTTATTTTAAAGCTACAACACACCAGGAGATGTGAAGTCCGGAGGAGAATTATTTTAAAAAGTTAAACAAAAATAGTAGTTGTTTTTTGTTTGGTGTTTTTTTTTGTTTTTTGTTGGGGTTTTTTTTGTTTGTTTTTTGCATCTGTACCAAAGTACAGTCAAGGTTGTGACAATACTGCAGAGCTAAAAGTTTGCAACCCAAGCTCCAAACTTTGACGAATCAATATCTGGAGTCTGAGCCAGCATTCCTGTTTTGCTGCAGATGCTGCTTTTGGCTCCTCTTAGTGTTGGCTGTAGGTTCCAGCCAGAGCACACAAAAGATAAGTCTGTTTGTGTCCTCATGACTTAATGACTTAATCTGGTCGTCGTGGCGCGGGGGGACAGATAAACAACTCAAACAGTCTCAGCAGAAAAAGGCAGCTGTGTAAAAGCTGAGCATGACCCTGTCAACAGTTACTTACAGATGATGGAGCGAACCGTCACCGGGTTGAAGGGAGTCCATGTGCCTGTGAATCAAAAGCAAAATGTGAAAAAGCATATCAAATGATGACATAGATGCAGAAAAAGAAACTGCAATGAATGACAAAAGGAACAAAATGGAAATATGTTAATGTGACGTACAAATCTGAAGATGATGCAACTAATGTGGAGATTACGAATTAACTTTAAGATCATCTTCAAAAATATTTATTTCCCTTCTCACTGCTCTCAAACACGAGCTCCTGTAGATTTTTATAGCACTGCAACTTTGTCACCGTATTCCAGCAATGCAGTCTTTCTTCTTTCAGTCATGTCATTGTCTTATGAAAAGATATTATCAGGCTGTTTGTCTGGCTGGTGCAAAGCGTGGTCTAATTTATGACAGTCCTTAATATGTTCACGTGTTCTTTCTGCATAAACAAACAATTTGCACATATTTGGATCATAAAAACAGTATGTTCATGACAGACCGTCTGAGGGAATGAAAAGAAACGGTACAGAAGCATTTTAAAGGTGCATTTTTATTCTGTCCAGCAGGGGGAGATGGTAGTAGAACATAAAATAAAATCTGAGAAAGTCAAGTTTTATTATTATCTGGGTGTCAAAACCCTTCAAATCTGTATTTGCTCACAAGCTAAGTATATAAATTAGGATGGGCTGGGGCATTTTAGACCAAAGTTAGGAGAGGTGTGTCAATTTTAAAGACAACTAGGGTTTCCCATAAACATAAGAACCAGCTGAAGGATCAACAGTGATGGATTTACTTAGTTTCAGCCTAATTTTGGAACCAAAGTTCATATAACTAACGATTATTTCAGTAATCGATTCATCAGATGAAACAAATTGACACATTCTGCCGATTTTTCATTTAACCACTTAAGCATTTGTATACAACATTAGAAATGCATTTAAAGATCAAAATAAACAAATAATTCAATTCCTTTTTTAAATAAGAAAATAAATATGTTATTGCCTAAAATGCAATAACAAATAAAAATAATTGATTCATCATGATTAATCTGATTATCGTTTCAGCCCTAATAATCTGTAAAAAAAAAAATGAAGTAAAATAAAAGCTGTTGCATAGAAGATCCAAATAGTTTGTAAGTTTTCTATAATTGTTTTTTAGTTAGAAAAATAGAAAGACTAAGCTTAAAATCAACCATTACCTACACTAACCACAACACAAAATGTGCAGGCATGGTGAAATCTTCAGAAGCAGCAGTATGTATCCCATCCATCTATGGTCAGGTAGATTGCTTTAGAGAGATGCACCAGTCAATCAACCAATTTTCTCTTGATCCGTTCTGATTTGTGATTAAGAAGGCAAATGCATTCACAAACAGCATGGACTTTGATGAGCATTTTTGAGTTGAATAAAAATCGGATAGAGATTTCCGCATCAAAATCACTATTTTGATGCAGAAATGGAAACTGGAAATCCTCAATTTCCAGTTGGATTCAAACTACTATGTCTAAGCCTAAAAAATAAAATGAAATCGATTTGAATCAGCCTCCTGTCCTCTTTACAAAAAAAAAAACACAACAGAAGTCAGTATCGGTCAGAAAGCTCCTGCTCAACCCATCCGATTGTTTCTCTGCTACTGTCTGCCGCTGTTTGGCCTGGTATTTTATAAGTAAAGCAGTGAAGAGTTGTGTATCAAACAATAATCGAACCACAAACACTGAAACTGTCATGACAGAAGCAGAAAAGAGAAGCATTCATCAAATGACCACAGCAAATAGTTTGGAGTAAGATGTGGTTAAAGGAGAAATAAATTCGAGCAAATCCTGAGTTGGGTGGGACTTTAAAGCCCCCCCACCAGATCAGAGTCTTTCTTTCTCTAGAGGTCCATCTTCAATCACAGAAAATAAAACCCTGAATAAGTCCCTGAAACTTGAGAGGGGATCTGAATCCTTGCTGAGTCACCACCTCTCTTTGTCGCAGGGCAGCAGTTTAATGGCAGGAATAAAGAAGGGAAGATGCAGCATTCAGAGTGGAAAGCAGAAGGATAAAACGATGCTAAGCAATTCAACAGAAGAAAAGCAACAGTTATTAGTCATTGTTACAGCAGCTGGAAGCATTTCATTTCATTTTGCTGACCTAAGAGTGACTTAAAATTCCAGCTGCAAACCCTAAAAGTGCATTGAAAGAAACATAATGCTACTCCTGCTTTCAGCACTAAGCAGGTCTGCAATGAGTGGCAGGAAAGACAAGTGCAACTCATTTAAATAAAAAGCAGAAAGACATTGAACATTCACCTTGATCTGATCCTTTTCAAAAACTTTAGTTGAAATAAATGAAAGGACTTGAAAAGCTTCATGTTCTCCAGGAAACAAGCCATTTCTCCTTTCTTCCTTTCTTTTGTTTTATTAATGAGAGAGACTGAGGAAAGAGCTGTTCTGGGATCAGAATTTTTCCTCATTCCTCTTTGCACAGTCTCTCTAGCTCATCCAGAGTCCTGCGTCCTTTTTCTCTGCAGCTCACCCCACAAACTTCCAAGGAAAGAAAGTTCATTTGTTTCTTGATTTGGCAACAACTAAAAGACTAAATGAGATTCAGTTTTCTGGCACCTGATTTTCATTTAAATGTCTTGATTTCAGAGTTTGTAATGCCATGCGCTCAAAGCAGCTTTCAGGGTATTTGTAGGAGAAAAAGGCCCACAGCATCACAGATCCTCAACCATACTTAACAGTGAAAATTAGGTGCTTTTCCACATATTAAGCCTTTGTTTCATCCCAGATCCAAGAGGGGTGTTTGTTGCTTTAACAAAAAAAAAAAAAAAAAAAAAAAAAAAAAAAAAAAAATGCAGTTAGTCCCATTTGACAATGCACACAGTTCCAGTTAAGGCCCCAGAGCGTTCAGGAAGGTCCATACGTTTACGTTCATGATGGTTGTACAGAAAAGGCCTTTTTCCTGGCATGTCTCCATCCTCCTCCCTGTTTGGATCTGCTTCCAGCCTTGTTTGACACACTTTCAGTTGTTTGAAACAATTTATTACTGCTCTGATGATTCATATAAACAGCTTTATATATATTAATATATAACGATCTTATTTGAATGACATGTTGCATTGGTTTCGCCGTTTTGAAGAGTGGCTAAAAAAAAAAAATTAAAAAAAAAAAAGACCTTTATGTCATTCATACAGAAAGGAAACAAAAGGATCACAAATTAAACATCACCAGATAATCTGATTAATTTTATAAAATAAGGTAAAAGTAAGTGCAGCATTTGTGATTTTGTTAAAAACAATTATTTCATAAGATTGGATTTTTTTTTTCAATAAATAGCATTGATTAATTTGAAGCCTTTTTACTCATTCTTACCAAGTGAGCCGATAATTATGGAAGAAGATGTATAAGCATAGGGGTAGAACACAAGGTGACAAAACACCATACTGCTTTAGAAATGCTCTGTAATCTCATTTTGAACTCAAAGAGAATTTCATAGATTTCAGTAGAAACATATTATACAAATGTTGAGGTGAAACTGAGACAATATGGAGGTGAAACACTGGATTCACAAACTAGAACACACTGCTGCAGATACTACACCCAGCTTTGAGGGTAGGTTTTACACGGGATGAATGCTGGAGGGGTCAAGATCACCTCCAGCATTCATCTGGAGGTGAATCCAGATGAATGCTGGATTCACCTCCAGAACAAGAACAACCTCATACTGTGGTTGTTCTTGGACTCTGTGTGCACTTACTTACTAGAATAACAAAAGAAGGCACCTTGGATGCCAAATGCTGTGCAAGTTTCTACAGGAAAAGTCAGCGAAACAAAACAAAAAAAAAATCTCCCTGTTGCTTTTTTTTTTTTTTTTTTTTTTTTTTTTTTTTTTTTTTTTTTTTTTTTTTTTTTTTTGATAGTATCAACTGATACTATCAAAATGGTATCAGTTGAGTTATATCTGGTATTATTCCGATATTCATTATCATTAAATCTGCTTAGCATGACTTAATTAACTGGGTAGGACCAGTCACGGTCCAGTTTCTGCTCTGAAAACATACCAAGGTTTTAAAAACTGTCAACATTTCCATTAAAGTCCTTTTCATGAGTGGCATAGCGCTGCCCCTCCTCCACCTGTTGCTTAGCACTGCTGGTCAGCTACTATTTTAGTACCTGTAAAAACAACGGTTGCCTTTATGTTTTTAGGTTTTAACATTTGGTGTAAATTTCCTACCGCCATGAAGAAGTGGTATTTTATCTCATACCAGCCCATTCCTTCTGTATGTATGCCTTAATCAGAGATCCTTATCTTAATTTATTTGTTGTTTCTATCTGAATATAGATGATAAAAGAGGGACGACAATCTTGTTCCAGCGATAGAGCTGTCAAAAAATGTGGTGCTCCAAAGGCGGAGCACCAAACAAGCTGTGACCTTTCCAGCTACAAAGACTCTTCAGCTCACAAAGCCGAGTACACAAACATTTCACAGCAGGAGCAAGCTGTGAGGTCACCAATCTATGCCAGATAGACTGCGGTTGCCCCGCGGGAGGGAGACGAGTGGGGGGCAGTCCGGTTTCGGCGTGCGTCTCTCTCTAACGGGAAGCCGGGACAATCCACCCTCTGTCCCGTCCACACACTGTGCTCTCTGACCCGCCAACCAAACAGCCGGCAGTGAGGTGGAGACGTAACGTAGGAGGTGAAGAAAGAGGCAGCCTGGTGGAAAAACAGAGTGCTCCGACCGCAGTGTGTACACAAACATAACGGCCCAGTCGGACCTCACTGAGACGCTTGTACTTACACATTTTGCATAAGCAACCACACATTGATACACACTATTCCAAACAAATCTTAAATGTTCAGCATTAGACCTCACAAAGTAGTTATAGAACCTCATCCTGTCAGACCGCTATAAACCGATGACTTTAAGAGGGGAAAAAAAAAAAAAAAAAAAACACAAGTCAGGTTTCAAATAAATACAGGTAAACAAAGATCATTAACAAATCAGCCTCTTTAGCAAAACTAGTACTGATAAGTATTAAATGAAGAGTGCTTTAGAGGGTTTTCTTAAGCTCACATTAATAATGAAACAGTCAGTCACTGCACAACCATTAAACTCTCTAATGTCAGTGAGCTTCATTTACAAAAACTGCTACAGAGCAGCTTTAGGAGCACGAGCAAGTACGCCAACTGACTCAAAACCAACCAAACAGAAACCGGCAAATCTCAATGGATTTTTGAATAATATTTAGTAAAATAACAAATTTCAATTCTGTATATTACTACCATTTAGATTTTTTCCACTCACAAAGTAGTAGCACGCCACTAATGCGTTACCACAAGGTGGCAGTAAAACCCCGAGTCGACTGACAGCTGCGATTTTAGCTATAACTGAATAAATACGTCCTCCAGGTCATATGAATGCAACAGAGTTTTATCAATCAAATCCCATCTTATTTTCATACGTACAGCTTGCAAAACAGCATACCAGGCAGCACACATTATTTTGCTGAGGTTTTTTTTCACCCTTTACAAAGATATTGGCTGCAGTCATAATGTTGAAAGCGAAAAATAAAATTTGTGAGGCAGAAAAACCAATTTGTCTATGTTTAGTGTGCTCATTAAGATAAAACTGAATTGAAATATGTTAAAGCCGAATTATCAATGAGTCACATCAAAATATGCTAGCAATAGTTAGCACTTCAGCTAACAGCTCCAAATGAAAAACATCAGCAGGAGCAAAATGGAAGGGGTTATAAGGGCTGTAGCTGTAAAGCAGATACTACACTGTCGACTAATTTAGCCTATGATACTGATGGAATGGAGAGTGTTAATGTTAGAAGCCACTGATTTTATTTACTTTAATAAAGTATTGGACTATGAAAGCAAGTCAGCAAATGCTAAGTTTGAAATTACTCAGATCAGTACCTTTCCCTGAGCTTCTGTCTGATGGATCAATATTAGAAAATTCCCTCGCTGACCTCCCAAAATACAATACATGCCGTCATGCTAGCACGGCAGAGACAGCATGAGAAACTGCAACGTCTATTACTCAACAACAGTGGCTGTACATTATGTACTTGCTAGATAGCAAAGATTGATTTGTTTATGGCCTTCTTTGTATCTCTAAACAAGAAGTTACTGGGGGTCAGGTTGGAACCCATAAAAATACTTCAAATCAGCCCCAAACTGGACAACTGAGCTTTCTTTTTCACCAAGGCTTCAGGGTTCACATGCAATTTTTCAATTCCTGGCTACCGCCAGGAATCGAAAAACTGTATGCTCAACTGACTCTAAAATTCAGAAGCGGACAAACAGCACTACATGGTGTCTGCATGTCTAACAAGTTCGTTCCTTCTGAACCTGAGTCATGCAACGGCAATAATGGTCAGCAGCCTGCAGCTCTGTTTCTGTGGTTTATAACAGTCATGAGTGCAGGACACATTACGACACTCGTAGCAACCCTGGTGGGTGCCTCACCTCATTAGCTAAAGGAATGACAGAGCCCGACTCTTTCAGTGCCGAGGCTTCCTATTCTTCAGTCAAATTGAGTCAAAAGAACATCAGCTCTTACAAACGACTGCTAATGTACGAGTAAATGTAAGGACTGCTGAATAAGCTCCTCAAGCTGTGCCGCTCAGCCCGCTCTGCCTGTCAGCGGTTTTACCACACTGCTGTTGCTACACAGTTAAAGTAAAGAGGACAGTCAATCTGACTGCATGATGGGAAGTTGGTCTGATATCTGCTCTCTGCTGCGCAAAGGCAGGCCGGCAGAGAGATAATACAAAGAAAATTGCATAACATATACGTTTTAATGGGACAATCGCAGACTCAATATGTAGGCCATTCTGTCACAACCCGGACTGAGAAAAGGAAGAGGGGGTAGGACACAGAGAGATGAAGAGATGTAAAAATATGCAGGGAAATAAATAGGGACTGGTAAGAAATTGAAATGCACCGATCAGAGAGATTTTGAGGCCGATTTCAGATCGCCGATTTGGTCACACTCTGACCTGCTAGTTCCAGTTTTAATCGATTCCTATTTCTCTGCAATTAATACAAATAACAAAATACATTTTCTACTTTACAAATACATTTTCTCAACAATTAAATGTTAAAAATTAAGCAAAAATTACAGAGCTGCCTCTGTCTGCACAAAATTCTCCAGGTTATGGGACAGAGGTATCTTTAAACAAAAAAATCCACCCAAATGAACTACAGCACATCTGACTCACTGACTCCTTTACTAGACAGATTATAGCTCAATAACCTTTTACCTTCGTTCCTCACCTGCAAATATAATATTAGACCAACCCCCTATTCTAAACAATAACAGCTGTGTCAAAACCATCTCATTTGCTCTTGTGCATAGATTTGATTATTAGTTGTTCATATGAAGGAGCAAAGGTGTAGAGAGAGCAGTCAGCATTACATAGCTCCGCACGAAAAATAAAATCATCCTTCCATAATCTTAAAACAAAGAGAAAATGACTACTGGATTAAAATTAAAAACTGCATTTTACATTAAAAGATGATTATGATTCATGCATTTAGCTTGACTAACAGCAGTTATTTGAAATAGCAGACCCTTGTCAGAACTGATATTTTTAAAGGGATTTGCAACATTTCCTAATCCAACATGTCCTCATGTTGACTCTTCAGAAAGAAAAAAAAAAAAAAAAAAAAAAAGGAACAACTTTGCTTTTATCTGCCAATTTCATACATCAGTTTATAACAGGGTTACATAAAGTCGTTCAGATAAAACAATTTCAGAAAAAGAAAAATACTACAAAGTTTCACTGGTACATAAAACTGTTGAACAGTTCTTACAGAGCCACAACAAACGGCACTGCCCTTACAGGCTTGGTGGCTTTAGCCAGCGCTCTGCAGGACAGGATGCTGCGCTGCGTGTGTTCAGCTTCATTGGCTCCGTTTCATATCGCAAAGAAAGTAATGAACTGGCAGAGGAGCATGGACCGGGAAGCCTGCCGTTCACTCTGCGAACACATAGCAAGGTGCACGCTCAGTACTTGCAGCACCGAGACGCACACACAGACAGGCCAAGTGCCCAAACGGGGAAAAAAAAAAAAAAAAACCTGAACTTTGGCAAAAGAAAAACACGAATATCTTCTTGATAAATAACACCTGGCTGTGCATTCATGCACAAACGCACACTCTAACACTAATCAGTATGCTGAGCAAGAGCCACTGCGCAGTCTAATAAAACCTTCTTTCACTGCTGCTTCTGCGACTGGATTAAACACTCCTTTTTCCCCTTTTAGGAAAAAAAAAAAAAAAAAAAAAAAAAAAAAAGGGAGGGGATCTTAAAGCGTTTTGTCCCCTTGGAGAATCTGTCCACCAATCTTAGAAAATCCAGACATAAACTTCTTAAGGAACATGCGTGTTGATGAAACAAAGCCAGGGTTTCTGGAAAAAACGATACTCCAAAGTTTTCCGCATTTCGATCCTGCAACCTCATTACCACCAAGGTCAAGAGGAGGTGTGGAGCAGGGATGTGTGGTATGAAACCAGGCACCTGAACCAGCGTGCACTGGTGGAGCCCCTTTCAGTCACAGCTAAACAAACTCTGTTAATTTGCCAACAAGATTTCTCATTCGCCCAACAGAGCTTCTAAGATCCCCTCTGTGTGATTGTTAAATCTCGAGTCCTGAAGAGTGACTGACCCTCCATCATTAGCTGCTCTAATTAGCATGCTGATCCCTTGCATCCTCTGTAAGCTGCGGTTTAAACAGGAGAGATGTTAGACCTCAGTGGTTTAAGCCCCACAAACTGAAAGGTTACATTTAAAATACAAAACACATTTGAAAGGCTTATAAAAGTGTCCAGGCCATATTATTTTTTGTCAAGCTAACCATGATATCATGTAAACACAGTAGTGGTAGAGGGGTGGTCTAGGGTTGCTTTTGAACTTGTTGTAATTGATAGAAATATTAATTCTACTTCCTACTAAAACAATCCAAAGGCCATCATTTTGTAACATTAAGATCAAGTCCACTTGGGATAATGAATCAGGACAATGGCCCAAAGCACACCATAACTCCACCTCTGAATGGCTCGAAAAATGAAAACAAACAGTACAAAAAAAAAAAAACAAAAACAATTAAACAAGATTTTATTCCAGGCCTAGTCAAAGGCTGAACTTAAATCCAACTGAGATGCTGTGATATGACCTTAAACAATCAATTGGTGCTGAAAACCGTCTCATGAGGCTGAATTAAACAGATTGTGTAAAGTTTCTACCAACAAGGCAGCTCCAGATTCCTCCCCAGTGATCTAAATCTTAACGGCAGTCATTGCAGCCAAGGGTACAACGAGCAGTTTTTAGATTTGAACGGCAGTTCCTGACATACTTAATTAATGAAATGATCTTTTAAAGAAATCTTTTTATATTTACTCAGATTATCGTTTTAAATATTTGATTTTGATGATCAAACGCATTACAGTGAAACAAAAAAGCAAAAAAAAAAAAAAAAAAAAAAAGACAGTATAAATCTTTAAGGAGATTTTATCTCTTTTATTCATCAAAAATTGTTAACCACCAGGAGGAATAAAATGAGGCGCAATGGTAAGTGATATTTTGTGTAAAGGGTACAAAAATAGAGGAAGGTTGGAAAAAAGGGAAACCCAAAACTACAAAATGGGGATATAACTCCACACTGGGGAAGAATTAGTCATGAGAAAACTTCTTTTATTAACACAACCAGAAACAACCAGCAGACGTTGGACTGCCAATGGTTTGGGATTTAAGGTAGACCATAAAATAGGTGAACACACATATGGTTTGTTGTTTATAATCATGGAAAATCACTCATGCTTCTGACTTCATATTCCACTGTAAAAGGTTTTAAAAGTCACCACCCAATCTGTTATAATCTAAGGGTTTTTTTTTTTTTCTGACTTTGTTTTTTTTCCAAGGACTATTGAAATGTTTCCTTTCAAGCAATACTCAGAAACTTTCATCTTGCTTGTCTTTTGTCCTGAGATAAAAATAAATCAGCACCTTCAACCCAGGGATAAAAATACCATTCCCATTCCCGTTTTTGTCCCGACAGCTTGTCAGATGCTTCATGTAAACAGCTGCAGAGATTTAAGGAACATAAATGGGAGTGGCACGTCGGCAACACATTAATACATACCATTGGATAGGGCCTGCTGAAGCTCCGAGTCTGAGATGACTCCACTCCGGTCTTTGTCAACCCTTTAAAGAAAAAAAACAAAACAAAACAAAAAAAAAATCCACAGATTAGGCCCCTCTACTTTGCCCTCGTCACACCCACAGACACAAGAAGACACAATAGCAGCTGACATCGGCGTCCGCCTGTGGAAACCTGATCTCACGGCGCGCGTGTGCCAGTGTTTCAGCAGCCTGCAGGAATGAATGGAGTTCTATGATCAGGACGAACAGGAAGGCTTGTCAGGGAGAAACTGGACAGACAAGCTTCCAGTGTCTGTGCCGATGCTTAGAAAGCAAAGCGAGACAGAACGCTGACTGTTTTGTGACAGACATGTAACTTCTGGTGCTACCAGCACAGAGTCAGCGTTCAAGAATCTCAGTCCGTAAAGGTGATTTTCTAAGCAACAGCGAAACCAAAAGTGAAAGCAGACAGAGGAGTGAGTGTACGCAGACGAACTGGCTGCATTAAAATAACAGCGTCTTAATAACTCGTGGCAAAATCTTTCAGGATTTTCAGGGTTCCTTCACTTTTCTTTTTGCCAAATTTCCAGAGTTCTCAGTCCATTTTTGACCCACTATTTAAAGATTAAATACAAATTGTAAACAAATTTATTGCAGACATTTTGAAAGTCGTAAATGAACAGCAAATGGACTGAAATGATGAGTGATTTTCTGGTCATACTCAAAGCATCTTTAGCCTAGAGCCCCATGTGCACACATTCATACACAGATATGTAGACAGACAACTCAGTAATGGCAATCTGGAATCTAACCTACAACTTTTTGTTTGAAAAAGACAGCTACTCTTCCCACTGAGCCACAGTCACCAGTCGGTGGTCATGGATGGATGGGTGGAACCTATTTTCAGAAATTCAATCAACTGTGTTTATTATTCATGAAGCAGTGGATCACCCAGGGTTAAAGACCACAGCTGCCTGAGAATAGCTAAAATCCATGAATACTTGAGACCCCCACTATAAACCTATAACTGTCTATTTTAATAGTTCAGACACCAAATACACCTTAATATGCATTAACAGGCACAGTGGAAACCGTCTTTCACAGACATTAACATTTACAGTCTTCCTTATCTCCGCTCTTGGGGGTACAGCCAATCATCAGCAAGGAAAATTAATGGTGCCCCTGGATTAGCTGCTTTGCAAACCCCAGCCAATAGTGTGTAGTATTACACGTGTGTATTTTTGTTTGCTTCCCAAGCTGCATTTTCTTTTGAAAATTTTAAATATGCTCTACTAAAAAAAAGATATCCAGAAATAGGAACATTTTCTGTGAATAATTTGGAGTTACATTTCACAGAAAAATCTGCCAATAGGTGAATCTACGAATAGGCTGGGTTTCGCTGGATTTATTATTCTCCGACAAAAGGGCAGGGAATATTTTCAGAGTTTATCCAGACTTGAAAAATACTTCATACTTTAGTTCCTATAACTGTGCAGGAACTAGGAACCCTGCGGTTTATACCACTGAATATCAAATAAAGCTCGAAAACCTCAGCTGTTTCCAGATGGACAAAATAAATTTAAACACCATAAAGTAGAAGAGATTATACATTTATTTGATCATTTAGACAGGCACCAGAATGAAAGCAATAAAATATTTAGTATATAATTGCAAAGGCTGCACTGAATTATGTTGATATAAAGTTTTATTTGAATCAGCTTGAGCTCTGCCATGATAAATCATTTAGACTCAAAATGTGAACTTGTGAATTTGTCACAAGATGTGCAAAACTGAAATAAGAAATATATTCACATTTTGTCAGCGTCGTTCTTGAATTATTGAAGTGATTCTTGAAACATGTTGATTCTTTCCTTCCACAGAATATAATCTAATGAATGACATAATGGAGCTATTCATTCATTTCATAGCTGGAAGGGTTGAGTAAGACAAACAATAGCGCGTCAACAACATGGAAAAATGTGGCTGGCTTAGCATCTCAAGAGAAAACTTTAAGACTTCACGCCTTGATGCATAAAGACGGTGATGATGTCATAGAGAAGCCTAAGCTTACGGTGAAGAAACGTACAGATAGGATGCAAAACGACGTATTCAGAAACCGACTCTTGTCACTGAATCAACAGGTTTTTCAGTATTATTTAAGGCAGGTACTGTTGTAGCGTAGCCACAGCTCAAAGCACAACTTTGAGTTGGTTTGCATCGGAGCTCGGTGTATGCTTTACGTTTATTGCTGTAGAACAGCAGATCAGGATCAATTTTGCTTTCATAGAAGACATCACGAAGGCTTGATGTAATACATACATCAAGTAAGAAACCGTTACTTAATGTTTTGTGATTCAGGAAACTTTCTCAGAGATTCAGAGTCTTGAGGATGTTAAGAGGACGGATAATGACACACATGATGGCCTGACGCTTATAATCGAGGTTAGTCAAACATCCAGTGACTCAGGCGTTCCCTAGCAACCTGACCTGTTGACGCAGTGCTCCCTCAGTAAACATACCAGCAGAGAGGAGAAGCAAGGGGAGAAGACGGGAAAACCCTCAGTACTCACACACACACACACACTCTCACAGGACCAGCCCACTGCTGACTGCCTGGGCTGAGGTTTCTGCTCCCAGCTGTGGTATTGAATATTTCTGAAGCCTACGTGGCCTTCTTTACAGGCATCAGCTATACGTTTATGTGCAGTTCCGACCGCCTGAATTAGGAAAACAAACACAAACCTGCTCGGTCAGTTGGTGGGAACAGGAAAAAAACCCATCTCTGCAGGTCAGAGTAAATGAAAGTTTTGTCACAGTAAAGGTAAAGAGTGGTTGGGTCGGTGCATGCAGAGGAGGCGCCCATCCTTTCCTTAACACTTGGTTGAATTACTCTAAGAAGCGTGTGTGTGTGTTACGTTCGGTGTGTTTTCTCCCCACCTCCCCTCTCAGCAGCTCATTCTGCCTCAGGCAAAGTGACATCGCAAGTCAAGGAAGGAAAGAATTGAAAAGCATCATTAAAGCTCCCTCTTCCCCGCAGAACAGGCACCATCTGGAGTTTCCATCCTCACTGCTGTCAAATACAAAACCTGAACCTAACAAACCAGGACAACATAAAAACATACAAAACTGAGTCAGTTGTTCTGCTCAGATTTTCCACCCTTGTTTCACTTTTTCCTATTAGGCAACACGGGTCTGAGGAGCAACGCCCTTTCTGCTTTCCACATTAAAAACTCAAAAAAAAAAAAAAAAAAAAAAAAAAAAAAAAAAAAGAAAGTCCCTGGTGGGGAAAAAAGATCCAGAACTTCCCAACTCACTCTGCACTACCAGGAACACTTTCTTCTGGTTCTTATGCATTTAGTAGCCAGTGCATAGGATCAGCATTCTGATTGCAGCATAGCAACAAAACGAACTTGAATATTGAAAAACTGCTTGCAAACATTCTTGCCATACCGTCATCAAAGCAGACAAACTAGAAAGATGACTCATACGGTATTTTTAAAACCTTAATGATAATTGTAACCAATCCATGCCCGGTCATGACACAAAGTAGAATAAGAAGTGAAATACAGTGTGTGCCATAAACAATCCTACCCTGACTCATTGATGGGTGGGTGTGTTTGTATGACAAACAGGCCGAGAGGCCTCCCGTGGCTCAACTACCTGACCCTGATCACATGACAGGGAATTCCAGCGCAGCTCTCCCATTTATGGATGGAGGACCTGCAGATGAGGCCAAGCATGTGAGAGAGAGGACTGTGTGCACTCATGACTGCCATACGGTTTGTGTTTGTTTGGCATTTACTCTTATTACACCGTCTTAAAGAGTCCTGTGTCTGTGACAATGAACCTAAAAAAAAAAAAAGGGGGGGGGGTTTGGACAACTTTCCTGCCAAAAAAATTCAATAGTCCCCAATAAAAGCTCAGAATTCCAAAGTCCTGAGTCCATTTGTAGACATTTTTAAAGAGTAAATGCAAAGGTTTACTCTGAATTCTTAGCAGATGTTTCTACAGAGATTAGGATTTTGAATCTGAAACCTGAAAAAAAAAAATACAAACTGCAAGGAAGATGTAGGATGGATGGACTCTTTACACAATAAGTTTGGGAATAACAACTTATCCAGCTCTGGAAAATACTAAATTCAACTTGTAGACTTTCCCAGACTGTGAAGGAACCCTCTAAAAATGACCGAGGTTCAAAAAACAGCAGATAAGAAACGTCCAGGAACATATGCATACCTCACACTGCATGATTCTGAAGTTCTGCTCCACACATGAATAATTTTCAAGGGCTGGTTCAAACCCCCGCCCCCCCAAAAAAAAAAAAAATGCCTGCAGCATTTCAGTAGTGTTGAAAGCAAATCCTCTGCAGTATTACATAATTTCAATTATTACCAGGGGCCAAACCAAATCAACATGTCCCTGATTGCCTGCTACTATGACTGCCACAGCTGCTGACACACATTTCAGCCTGACCAGAGTGAAAATGATGACCATGAAGGGCTAAGATCCTCATCAGCAACCTCTCTCTGATGTTCTCTTCCATACACCCCATGGAATATGTGGATTTACAGATACCTTTTTGGAATTTGTACAGATTTCACCTCAAAGTATTTATCAGGTATGTTAGTATGAATAAAGTTTCAGGTGAGAACCGGGGGGTGGGGGTGGGGGGATTGCCTTCAAGGACTCCTGGAGGTCCTTCAAACCCTGGTTTTAGAACTCCTGATGAAACCAGCTGATTGTAAGTGAAGTATAATAACAGTTGTGGCACTTAAAACGTCCTGTACCGAGTGACGAGTCATAGCCACAGGCTATGCAGCTCCTGAAAAGGCACACTGCCGTAGTATTTCCTCCATTATGTCGCGAATTTCCCTGAGGACCTTTACTACGAACCAAAAAGCAGCCGAAACGACCGGAGAAAAACGACAAAAAAAAAAAACAAAGAAAAAAAAAAAACCGCACTGTCACTGTAATATTTGACAGAACCACCACCCAGTCCGCCTCTCTTCCTCTTCCCGCCTCTTACGACGGCAGCGAGTGTTCACTGCGGAGCGGAGAGAAAGAGAGAGAGAGAGACGGGCAGACAGGCGGCGGAACGAGCCGCCTCTCTGCACTCACCTCTGGAAGATATTCCACAGAAAGCTCTGGTCCGGAGGAGCGTTGATGTGCGGGGGGGCTCTGTAGGGGCTGTGATACGCCATCTTAACAAGAAAGCTGTCACAACAACAACAACAAAAAAAAACAAACTACAAACCACAACAGGCTAAGTACAGACTGTGCGCTTCCCTCTGCTGTAGTTTCTCTTCTTCTCAGTCGCTTCAATCAGACTTCAGCAGCAGCTGAGCTCAAAGTGGCTGCCCACTCCCGCACAGGGGCGTGGCCAATCATTCACCGCGCCCCGTGCCGGGTGACGTCACACCACGCTTGTCTTTTAGCTGAGTAAAAATAGCACCCACAAACACCGTGAACAAATATTTCCATTTTGAATAAAGTCGATGAAGGAAATGGCGAAACGCTTAAAGTGCATGGCTGACTTCAACCAGGCTGCTATGTAAAAAATATTTAGAAGTTATGGTAGAAGTACTCCAGGTAAATTGTAGCAAAATGATCATTCATTCATATTAGAGCAACATACAGTACAAAACAATTAATAACAGGTAAATCTTTTTCTGGTCTACATCTACTTAAAAACGACAGTTTTCTGGTTTGTGACATGTTCAGTTTCATATGGGTTAATTCGTGGTGGCACATCCAGCCCAGCAGAGGTTGGTACTACCCATCAGAGATGTCTTAACATTTTTGAATGTAAATGTGTGTATACACAATCCCAAACAGCTCGGGGTAGATAACTACCCTACGTGACCCAACACCAGTTGCAGTTCTTGTATGGGATAAATCCAGCCACACAAAGCACATAACTGAGTCTCCTTATTCTCAGCAACTTGTAACGGGTGCTAACTTAGCAGTGGCTGGATGTTCATAAAGGCAGTAGACAATATGTTCAGGATGCAACTGACAGAGAAGTCAAATTGGTCCTTTTGCGCCCCCCTTTTAATGCCTCCTCGGGCAACAGCCCAAATGGCCTATGTTAAAAACTCTCACCTCCCACTGCTCAGTCGTCCACTGTCGCCACATACTTGCTCAAGAGGAGAGTTTGATGCAATGACTCATTGCAAGGAAATTAATTTACTTAGATATCTTTTCACCAAATCATATTCCAAATTATATTTGACTGCATTGTTTTAAACTAGTATTCAAATGGAATGTGTGAAATTGAATTTGAATCTGTCTGCAATGATGCAAAAAAGTGTTTTCTCCTGCGCTTACACATTAACACTATTTTTTTACAACATTGTCCATGACTGGATTGTATGTAATTGATTATACAAATCTATTTCTGGGGAAAAAATTGTCCTGCTTGTCTTGTAAAGTGCCTTGAGATGACATTTGTTATGAATTGGCACTTTATAAATGAACTGGATTCAATTGAAAACCACCAAGTAGTAGGTTAAATACGTATGTTTGAGTACATTTCTGTAGCTGGAAGGGGCAAAAAGCTTCTGGGTGGGTGGGATGGGTCATCTTGTTTGTCTATTTCTTTTGTTAAAAATAACAACAAAGAAAGAAAAGAGTATAATAGAAACAAACTGAGGGGGAAAAAAATGCTTAGAGGTACTTGGGGATCACATTTCCTTACAGTCCTGGAAGAGCTCGAGTTTTATCAACACCAGCGAAATGGACGTTCTGAGTCTGGCAATATTTGGTAACTGGTTCCAACATCAAAGCTGATATCACAATAAAAACAATCTTTATTTTATTCTTCATTGGAATTGCAGTACCTAGCAACAATAGCTTATGGAAAGAAACGGTTCACAAATCTTTTGCTTGAAACAGCAATAACCTGATGAAGTCTCTTCTATTATTATTTCTCAATCAATTAATTTTGATGACACTTTTACAGTCAGGTTAACACTTTTTTAACTACAAGTCAGAAAAGTAATAAATAATTACCATTCTTTTAAAGTACCTGATCTATACCAACTGTCAAATTGTGATGGTGAAGGGTTAGTTTTTATTTCAAACAGTAGAGTACATCACTATAGCTGACGTATCATTGTAATACACAGATGTGTAGAGTGTGGTTTTATTAACATCACTTAGGCTCATTTCAATCACTTCTCCTAAAAAACGTCAGAAAGACTCGTTTTCTTAATTTAGATGAATGTTCATAAAAATTGATTTTTATTAATATTTTATTTATACAGCGCTGAACGCACCACAATTGTTTACTTTCGAACGGGGTTCTTTCCTGAGAGCTGATTGGTCGGAAGTGATCTTGACGCGGGAAAGTTTCAGCGCGAATTATTAGCAATTAAACTCTGAAAATTGTCGTCTGTAGGTGAAATTTACAAACTGTGTGGGTTGTTTTTTTAGTTGAAAAGCGTCATACAACATGTTTTACTACCCAAACGTTCTCCAACGGCATACTGGATGTTTTTCCACAATTTGGTAAGTTCAACAACGCTGACTGATTTATTAGCTTGTTACGGCAAAATAAAGGGAACTAACAGGAGATAATAGAGACTAATAATTTCCTCGATGAAATGCATAGCATCTGAGCAAGTTTAGGATTAATCTAAAATGCTAAATATGTTTTTGCTATTCAGGTTAGCAGCCACAGGAGGTATCCGGGTCTCTCGCAGGGAGTTTCTCAGGGTCAATGTGAAGCGGACATGGTAAGAGTGAGAATTTATTGTCCCCCATTTGTTGATGTAGTTTTAGATGAGGTCATAACTGCTTGTCAGTTTTATAGTTATCTTTTATAATGAAACATGAAAGCATTTATATTTCAACTGCGCTTAAAAACAAATAATAATGAGAAAAAGTATGCATTTGATGCAAAATGGTTTATATTTATAGCTGAAAAGCTCTGAGAAACCTGGAGCTTGCCTCTTTTTATTTAAAATCTAAACCCAAGCTCATTCAGACAACATGCTGACCAAAGCCTGCAAGACTGGACATAATTACCAGAAATTAACACCTGATACACTACAACATGTATTGTCCTTGATGACTACAACACACAGTGCCTTTCAAATGCATTCACACCACCTAAGCCTTTCACATTTTGTCATTTTACAAACAAAAGCTTTAATGTATTTTAGCTAAATTCTAAAGGAAAGGGATACACGGTTTTCCTAATTTTTCAGGAATAAAAATCTGAAAAGTGCGGCATGCATTTTAATTCAGTCTCCCTGAAGATGTTTGGTTGTCGATGCAGCTGGATGTCTGGAAACTGACTATTATGTCCGTTCTTTTTTGTAAAACAGCTTAGGCTCATTCAGTCTGCACACAATTTCTTAATTAGATCGTGACTTTGCCATTTTAACCCAGGGATATGCGTTGATTTAACCCATTCAGTTGTTGCTCAGGCATGGATGTCTTGTCCTGCAGGAAGGTGAACCTCCATCTTAGTCTCAAGTGTTTTCCAGCCTATAACAGGTTTTCCATATTTAGCTCCGTCCATCTTCAGCTCTGGCCAGCTTCTCTGTCACAGCTGAAGAAAATCATCACTGCAGCATAAGGTCAGCACCACCTTATATTGCAGTCAGGATTTTGTCTTCAGGGTGACATACAGTGTTAGTTTTCCCTCATAGATAATGTTTTACAAAGAGATTCTTATGGCTTTCTTGCAACAATTCAACAACATGGCTACTTTTCTACAACTGAAATTTCTTATCAAGATATTCTCCTACCTGTGCTGTCTACTGTGTTATGGACACAGATGGACTCTATTCTCTAATCAGATGACCTTTGAAGACACTGGGTTTATTTTAGTAAAACAAATGCTTGCCACACCTCTCAGATTTTGATTTGCCAAAGACCTAAAAACCAGTTATCCTTTCCTGATACTTTGTGTTGGTCTGTCACATAAAATTCCAGTAAAATATATTGAGAGGATAAGAATACTGTTGCAAGGGACTGTTCTACTATTTTGGGGTTGACATACTTTTTATATTTAGTGTCTAAAAAAAAAAAAACATTTCTGACTACTTTTGTTCTTCCTTTTCCAGCAACGACATCTTGGATTATGTGATGGGACAAGTTCCTGCTGTCGAGCCCAACCAGCCCAGGCCTCGCTTCTCCCTCTACCTGTCGTCTCAGCTGCAGTACGGCGTGGTCGTCATCTACCACAAGCAGTGCGGCTTTTTGCTCGGTGAGATTAAGAAGGGGGGGGGGCTATTTGAGCAAGTTTCGGCTACGTTTAGAACGCCTTTACCTCTCATGTTTTCTGCCTCATCATCCGTTGAATTATGAGTGGGAAAAACATTTCGCCATTAGTCACAGGAATGCTCTTTTGGTGTGAAACGCAAACAGTGCTGCCGTCCCACATCTCGCCTCCTGACTCACCCTGATATAGTGGGATGTACGAGCCAATATGGTGCTGATGAAAGCAGTATCGGTCTCGATTTACTGACACCGGTCCCACGTCCAAGAAATATACAACCACGCAGCTCTCGGACTTGATGCAAACTGTGAAAGATGGCATACAGAGACCGGCAGGAGGAGAAGCAACAAATGGCCATTGTTTATTGTGTCATCTCCTTTCATCCGCCCGTGCGATTCAGAAGAGGGTGTTGGCGTCTGTAATATGCTTATTGTCTTAATTTCTAAGTGTGAAATTTGTAATATTGATCATTGTGACCAGTGTGCGTTATGGAAGTTGTTACGTGTGTCAGCCTTTTTAAGCTGTGCACGTGAGAAAACTCGTAACGTCTCTTTGTGTTTTTCAGAGGAGGTCCAGCAAACTATCGACCGCTGGCTCCGCTCTAAAAGACGCGTCCAGATCGACCTGGCTGAATCCGACAGGTGAACACCCCCGCATGGGAAGAGACAGTTAGAGGAAATAAAGAGCAGACTGTAAAAACGAGAATATGCATGCTTTACTGAAGTGTTGATGGATGAGCTGAGCTCCTCATGCTAGAGGTTTCATGAATATTTCATAAGCCACTATAGGGAACAGAAGCAGCATGAGATCCTTCGTGTCTGCCTTGTGTAGCTCCTCATTTTTATTTCTCAATGCTCTGCAGGTAAATTAAACACCACAGATGCGTTAGTATGTCATGGATCCATTTAACCAGTCGTTAGAAGTGGCTCATCTCTGTCTCGTCCTCTGGCAGGATGGCTTTCGTTGTTCCTGACGGCCTGAACATGATGGAGGAAGCTGAGGGAGCTCAGGACCCCTTCTTTGGTCTGATGGCATCCCACCAGCTGCCCAGCCCATACAAAACAGTCCTGGTAAATTCTCAGCATGCACCACCACCGCTTTATACTGTATTGTTGTATCTGTTGGTTTTGGCTGTAGTGTAGCACATAAAATTAACAGACCTCTGTCAGCACAGTGAGCTGCTCCTCAAATCAAATATTTGGTATGTAAATAATGGCAGGTTGGACAGAGGTGAGCAGTTTGTGGTAGGAGCAACAGTGGTCATGTTTATTGTGCCTTCTAGAGTATTTCTGAGTATTCATTGAACTTTCACACTTTTTTTTTTTTTTTTTTTTTAACACATCCTCAAAGTTTTGTGTATTTTAATGGGATTTAATGCTATGGACCAGTATACAGAAGAGGATACGTTGGAGGTGAGAGGAAAAGGAAACTTGATTTTAAATTTTTTTTTTTTTTTTTTTTTTTTTTTTTTTTTTTTTTTTTTTCAAATAAAAATCTGAAAGGTGTGGAGTGTATATGTATTTACTCCCCTTTACTCTGATACAGCTAAATACATTCCAGTGGAACTACCTTTAGAAGTGACCCTGTTAGGAAATAGAGCCCACCTGTGTGTATTTTAATCTCAGTATAACTTCAGCTGTTCTGTGAAGCGCTGGGAGGTTTTTATCAAACAAACAGCATCTTGAAAACCAAGGACCACAGCAGACAGGTCGGGGAGAAAGTTATACACTGCAAAAACACAAAATCTTACCAAGTATTTTTGGTCTACTTTCCAGTGCAAATATCTTGAATACACTTGAAATAAGACAAAACTAACTAACAAGTAACTTTTTAGCACGATATAGGAGCTTGTTTTAAGTTAATAATTCCTTAATACTGATGAAAAAGTACTAGTTATAAATGAAATAATCTGCAAGTGGAAAAGGACAATTTTCCCATATTATAAGTTAAAATAAATGTCTTGTTCCACTGGCAGATTATTTCACTTATAACTTGTACTTTTTCATCAATATTAAGGAATCATTGACTTAAAACAAGCTTCTATATCGTTTTGAAAAGTTACATGTAAGTTAGTTTTGTCTTATTTCAAGTGTGCTGAGATATTTACAATAGGAACTAGATCAAAACTATTAGGTTAGATTTTGTGTTCATGCAGTGGAGGTGAGATCAAACCAATATGTCATAAAACTGCTCAACCCATCATCCAAAAATATAACATTGTACAACAGCAAACCTACCAAGACATGGCCATTCACATCAACATCAAGAGAACCACCTAAACAAGAAGCCAGAACTACAGAATGGTTCACATCAACGGCCTAGTCAAAGTCAAGACCTAAATCCAACTGAGAATCTTTGACAGGATTTAAAAATTGATGTTCATGGACGCTCTCCATCCAGTCTGACTGGGCTTCAGATATTGTCTGATTTTGTGTCTGAAATAGATGTAATCTGATTACATATGTATACTTCCAAAAAACTGTGAAATTGCCTCCATACCATGCGCTTAAAATCAGAAGAAAGTTCAAGGGGGGAATTTTATACTCTTGAGTCTGGAAAGGTACAGAATCTTGAGATTCAAAATGTGTAGGAACCCTCCTCCTGCCGCTTTTAGTCACTGTTTCTACCCAGAGTCCAAATATGAAGCTGAAATGCAGGCAGTGTGAAATCTTGACATCTTTATAAAGTTAATCCACTAAAACAACAAATAGAATGTTCTTCCTTGTCACTTTTTTTGCATAATTATTCCATGTCACAGTGGCGTTATCTCCCTGAGCCATTGTTTTATTGCACCACGTGCCCCACCCAGAAAGTGCACACTAAAGGAAATCACTGCTCTTAGTCAGTCTAAGCTGTGAATGTGGCAGAAACGGTTGAACTTTGACCTTTTATTCTTGTCAACTTTCCATAAAGACGGGCAGGAGTTCAATTATTTTACATCATATAAATGATCTGCAGTGCCTCAGAGACATGAGCTATGTTTAGTTTAAAGGAAACCTAAACTGAACCTAAAACCTTCTTTAGATTTGCTCTCAGACTTTCAGTCGATAACATCTGAGGTAACCCAAACTGTTGTGTTCAGAGGAAATGATGGTGAATGATAATTAATAGAAACAAATAATAAATAGCCATGTTTTCAGTATCCAATAGTAGTTGTTAGGCATTAGTCATTAGATAAGTTGCTAGATAACACCCAGGAAAAATGTTTCTTTTCCCTCTTCTTTAGCACTAATGTTATATTTAAAGTGGTCTTTAACACACAGCTCCAATGTCACACATTGTTTGTTTTTTTCATGTCCATGTAGACAGAGCTTGAGATTGACGATCTGGGTTCGCAGCACTCTGTGGTGTCCAGCCCCACCATCAAACCGGACGATAAAGGTGAGTTCGAACTGAACTTTTTTTTTTTTTTGCTTCATTCAGAAAATGTTCCCCATAACTCAGTTGCCAACGAGAGCGTAGAAACAGGAAGTCACAAAGACGTCAGTAACTTCATTTGAGACCAGTGTCTGAGTGACAGTTAGCAAATGTAGCAGGAAAAGATCAATAAATACCTACAGTAATCATAAAGATATGACATTTTTTGCACTTGCTGACTCCCCTGATAAATGGAAGATGTGTAAAAACCCTAAAAACAAATTCAGCTTTTATTGCAATTGCATATTCGGAGTAACAAAAATTTTAAAATCAAACTTTTAATCTTAATTCATTTAATTAGTGGGGGAGATAAATCTCTTAAGAAATAATTGCTTTCAACAAAATCCAAGCTGACAGGAACATTTTTTGTGATTATTTGACGTCTTTGAGCTGGTTAGTGTCAAGGAATTTTTAATTAGTAAAAGAAAATGACTTCCTGTTTCTCTTGGACATAAATATAATATGACACAGGGTCCTGAGTTTGCCCTGGCACCATGTTTAGTAAGGAGGATGATAAGGGAAGTAAAAAACATCTTCAAACTCAATGTTGGTGAATTGCAACAATGAGCGCCATCACCAAGTTTCCATAACAACCATTAGGAACTGTTTTCTTGTTGTCAGAGTGGTACCAGGAGACAGTGCTTTCTGTCTGGTAAACCACACTGGGACTTTAACTGGAGCCCTGAGCTTCTGGTAGCTTCTGCTTGGAAACTGAAAATAGGTCTTCATTGAGTCTCTCAACATTATGATGATGTAAAACATGAGCAAATCAACACAGAAATGGTTCAACAGAGACAAAATCAAACATTTCCATGGTCAGCTTCAACCTTAAACCTAAGTCTTATAGAAAACATGTTGGATGTACTGACTAGAAGAGAGAATTGGTGCAAAGATGAATAGTCAGAGATCCCTCCCTATATTTAGTGTCGTCTTATTGGCCAAAAGGGGTTAAAGCAGGGATTTAGTAAAAAACACAATTCTGTTAGATTTTTTTGCTCTCTGTTGAATACTTGGATTAAATACTGGACTTTTTTTTTCAGTGTGACATTTTGCTACTGCAACAAAGATTATTTTAATTTGTCGAGGACCCTTCATACTTTAGATTAGATACAACGTATAATATTTTTTTGTGGTAATATTTTCAGTTTTTTGTCTATGAATGTATAACATGTAATCTTGGATCTCCTTTCACTACCTGAACTAATGTATGCATCAGCCTCTTCGCTTCCGGTCTGACAGCCTTGTTTTGTCTCTCTCTGGTCCGTTTCTCCTTAACCAGGTTTCATTTTGCGTCCGGCTTCCATCACACTAACAGAGAAGGAGCAGTTTGTCATCAACACTGCTGAGGTAAACTCTCTGGCAGGGTTCAGCTTCAGGAACGACCTCGGTCATCATTTTTCGCGACAGCAGACGTCCCGATGAATTACCGAGCCAGGATGTGTGTGAACGGCGTCTCTATTTAACATCTTTGTCGCACGTATAGATGTTCGCGTTGCTCTCCCCTAATTTAAGAAATTGCCATTAAAACCTGGCTACGTTCAGTCCAGAACATAATTCATTTTAATGTGCATGTTATGCAGTGAAATTGATGGCAAACCTTAACTACATCTTATTGTGTATTAGTTGACCTCTCTGCAGTGCTTAATTGCAGGCAGATCCTTATGCTTTGATTAACAGACCGCAGAAGTCTCACTGCAGTGGTACCTCCACACAGCCTCCCCATTCTGTCACTCAGAGCCAGATAATGTTTCTCCTGAAGTACCCTCAGCTGATGAAGTCCATTTTGCCTTGATGAGATCTGACTTAATTAAATCAGGCTGCACTCAGACAGACATGTTGTTCACATTTCTGCTCTTCCCGGCGCCTGCCTGCCTGTCCTAGAGCTTTATCTTTGCCCTACATGCAACATAAGGTGATATAACTGCATTGCTTTCCTGTGGTTGCATGTTTTTCTCATAATTTTCTACACATCTTTTCCCCAGTTTTTTTTTTTTTATTTTTTTTTTATTTATGTTTTTTTCCCCTTGAGGCAGGAATTTAATGGAGCTGAACTTCCTGAAGCCACAGCCAGTGACATTCAGTTGTTGATGGATCAACCTGATCACTTCAGAAGAGGTTCGTCTCTGTCACTCATAGCTCATTTAATTACGGAGGTTTTACACGGTTAGTGGAAACTGCCGGTAAATATTATTTCTGGGTGTCTCTGGTTTTGTGTCCACTAGGTCAAATGTGTTGTGTAGCTACTTTAACGCCAAAAAAAAAGCTAGACTGATTTTGTTCCATCTCAGGGGAAGTCTACAAAAGGCAGAACTTAGAATAGCCTGACCTGCTTTTAGACCAGGTGTTGCCAAACAGAGAGACCCACATGTTGCCTAGAAATTGAGTTGACCTGCCACTACGGTAGCTGGTTGGCCTTGTTCGTTACTAGCTTTTTCCACATCTCTTTTCTTATCCATTTGTGTTTGGTTCGTGTTGCAGGCTTTCTATTCTGTCCTACAGTGAAACTTCCCAAAAAGAAACAGAATGTGCCTTAAATAATTGCAGATGAACTTAATAGGTATTTTCTTTATATACATACATCCTTTTCACAACTGATCTTCTTTGTTCTGACTGAAAAAAAGTTATTGTCCAAGATTTAATTGTACTTTACTATGTAAGGCTGTGTTACCTATATTAAGTTAGTAGTGCTAAAATCTGATAGTTTTCCTACAGCTTAAGTTAAGTTCTCAATGAGATGAACCGCTGAATGGTAGCAGCACCTTCAAAAGCCCGATCTCATCTGTGTTTTTGTGTTGGGTTTTCTGAAACATCTAAGAATATTTGCATACTACACCAGCGTGCTCTTTTCTGGAGTACAGTCATAAAAACTAACAAACTGTAAAATCTTAAACTGTGACCTGCATATGTTTCATTTTTACGTTTTTTTTGTTTTTCTTTTGTAAATATGTGTTAAACAGAAGAGGAGGAAAAGACTAACGAGAGGACGAGGGATCAAGCGGTCTCTTCCTTTGGCGTCCAGTGAGCGTTGAAACTTTAAAAACTGAAGCGTAAAGGTTGTCTGTGTGTCATCTCCTGTGGTCATGTGTGCGTTCCTGCGTCCAGGCTGAAGGACTCGATGCTCAGAACAGAGACGGACAGCATGTGGCTGCTGGACGAGGAGACGGGGGAGCCTGTGGAGGTTCCTCTAGTCGCCGTGGCCCCTGAGATGACACCTGAGCACGTAGCCATGCCATCGGAGAGTGTAGGAGACAGAGCTACAGACAGCCTCTGTGAGGAGGTCAGACACCATGCTAATTGCTCTGCATTATGAGGATATGCTGTTAACAGAGATGTTCGCTCCTCTTAATGACATAAACATGTCTTTAGCTTGTCTGAATGGAAAATACAAAACAATAGATCCACATTTACTCCATCTATTTAGCCATTACATGTCTGAAAATAATAGCATAATGCAGGAGTCGGTGATTGTGACAGAGACACATGAACAGAATCTTTGGGGTTTTTTTTAAGGAAACAGTTGAAAGCATGTAAGGGCGTGCGAACATGTGCTGCTGTGTTATAATCTCACTGGTTCTCTGAGCGTGTTGTTTTTTCTGCCACCAGGTGGTGAATCCTCCTCCGAGGAAGCACAGCGGGAGACGCAGGCGCCAGCTGGTCTTTGTGGACCCTGAGGTCCAGATCTCTGACAAAGCAATACAGGAGCAGATCGAAAATCCACTGATCGAAACTCTCAATATGGTACATTAATTACATATATATCAATGTAAAAGTCACTGCAGTCGCTCAATTTTAAAAATTCTGGTAAAAATGAGCTCTGGGCCACTTTAAGGTTTATTTTATCAGATCTCTGGCAAGCATTGATTACCCTATGATTTGCCTATGATTAGCTTAGGTTTTAGTCCAACTTGTTTAATGTTTTAGTTTATGAACAACTGGCAAACAAATAGACACTCATTCACTTATTTTTATTAATTTTTTTAAGTCACAAATTGTACTTTAAAGAACTTTACTTGGCTTAAAATTATTCAGTCCAGAATTGACAAGTCTTAGGGTTGGACATTTTTAAATAGAGGCAATATGAGTTGATCTAGATCCAAGAAAATGCTGTAAAATTGCCCTATACTACACTGTCGAATCAGGAGCCATGATTGTGATGTTTCATGATTTGTGGCACATCCACATAATGAAATCCAACTAGGTAAATGTTTTTGCATTCAAACACCCAGAGTTTTATAAGAAAATGTAGAAGTCTGAGTCTGCAAAAGTAGGAATCAACATCAGGAGCTGCATGGATAAACAACAATTCACACTCTCAGGATATGTGGTTCACTGATTGAATTTTCAGTCGCCGCTCAACTGTAATTAGGGTCTTGCTATCCAAGTGTCGATTTACCAGTTTCAGTTAATTAAACTGTAGCTTTCTGTTTCTTTTCTTTGCTTTTAAACCCCCTGGAGTAGAGCTCATTGATTCTCTTTCATCTTCTTTTTTTTTTTTTTTTTGTTTAAATTCCTTTGAGGAGGCATGATTTACTTCCAACTCTCAAACAAACAAACACAAAAAAAACTCATGTTCTGCAGCATTCATCTCAGCACCATGTAGATAATATCTGGTTCTTTCTGTCAGATGGAGGTGTTGTTGGATGTCCCTGCACTGACCAAGAGGGCCTCTCCTGCTCAGCTCTTCAGCGCCCCCTGTGGATGTCAGTAACAAGAGTCCATTTAAAATAAATAAATCTTATCACAGAATATGTTTTTAACTGGCAAACAAGAGAAAAAAATGTAATCCTAAAAAAAATATTTTAAAATGCAATAAGTCATAGACAAGAAATAATGAAAGAAGCACAAGTAGAATTAGTGCAGCTGAAAAGTTTTGGAGTAGCCTAGTCAAAGTTCAGACCTAAATCGGATTCAGATGCTGTGGCATGGCCTTAACATACCATTAAGAATTTGACACCCTCAGGTGTGACTGAATTTAAAACTATTATCCTTAAAAGAGTGGGCCAACATTCTTTCACAATGGGGAGTCTTTTACTACACACCATTGTGGAAGAATGGTGTGTAATAAAAGACTCACCATTGATCACAAATTCTTGATGGCTGTTGTTGCTGCTAAAGGCGGTACAGCCAGTTCGGAGAGGACCAGGTTTATCCTTTGATAGATGAAATCATCATAATTTTTCTTTAAAGGGGCAGTATTATGTGTTTTCCAGGCACATAGAATCATTTTATAGCACAATCAAGTAACTATGTTACCTTCAGTTTTTATAAAAATTCTGTATATATCAAATATGACGTCAAAGAAATTTGACTTTGTAATTAAACACCTTGAAATTGGACCTCTGTCTCTTTAAGAAAGTCCTGCTCTTTCCTTCAGGAAGTCATTACAACATCACTCCTCTGTTAACCCTTTAAAGTGTAACTAACCCCACCTGTGAAGGTGTAACCCTGCCCCTCACATATTTTTGAAAAATTCCAGCAAAGTGGACGGAGCCGAGAGATACTGAGAGGCATGGCAGAGTCTGGGGATGAGAGGAGGGGGTGAGCGGGGCTGGGGACAGGAAGAACGAAGATCTGTTGCTTTTTTTTTTTTTTTTTTTATATAAACTTTCTCACTATGTTTAGTGACTTTTTCATTTAAACAACAAACAAGTGAGAAATCTAGCAGCTTTTTTCTGTGTTGTTGGAGACTTTTATGCCGACAAAGCTTTGCAGCTCAGCTGCAGCCCTGCTGTGTCCTGAGTAAACAGAGTTGCAGTGAGCACTTCCCGCTTCCCAAACACTGCAGTCAGTCTGAGTGTCGTCCGTCCTGCGGTTTACCATCACCAATAACCAGAGGAGAGAAGACCCATTCCAATCTGTGTCCACAGTGTAAATAAATCACACATTTGCTAAGCTGAGCAACGCTATTGATCAGTGCTCGCCGAGGTCACGCTCTGCTCGCTTTTCCAACTCCTGACTCGCCACCGGGTGGACAGGGCTGTGTGTCTGAGTGAGACGGTTTTATAGCCAAACGCGGGACTGTGACGTTGTGTACCGGCTGTACTACTGTAACCAATAGGAAAATTCGACTGCCTAAGAATCGTTTGATCAAAGGAGGCCAGCACTGAGACGGTTTAGGCAAAATATTGCCGAATTAAAAAAATTTATTAAAAAAAATGTAAAAATTCACACAGAAACATAAACTTAGAACCCTAAATAACCTATTTAGACGGTTTATCAGCAAAAAAAAAAAGTTGATTTGGGGTTTAGTTACACTTTAATTGTTTTACCAGCATTGCACTGAGAAGTTGCTAGTATAATGAGTTCAGCAGATGCGCAGTTCCACCAGGTTTTCGCCAATTGCTGCTGGCTAGTCTGAAGGAGCTGCACCTCAAAGACAGTGCTAGGTCAAACAAGGCGTTTTGCACAGCTGAATGGTTGCCATGGGAGATTAAAGGATTTCTCAAACATGCATGAAAGAATCAAGGCAACACTCCAGGTATGTTTTTGATGAGGGAATAACATAACATGATGTAAAGCTCAAAAAGTCAATTTTATATAATACTGCCCCTTTAATTTGAGGCTTTTGGTATTTTATGTAAAACTGATAAAATATATGCCTTAGCCCATTTTCTACAATGACAAGTCTCAATATCTGCTCTTTAAAAAGGCCGAACAAATGCCTGTGGCTGTAACAGGTAGAATAATTGATTTGCATGTGAATAGCTTCTCAAGACTTTGTCCTAGATTCATTTGAACAACTAGGTTAGTGTTGAAATAGCTGTGCAAACCTTCATGCAGGTTGCCTTCAAATAAAACTGGGAATGAAATAGAAAACTCAGAGTTCTTTTGCTCAAACCTATAGAAACTGCTTGCTCTGTGCCGTAATCTGCCAATAACCAAATCATCTCCGTAAAGAAAACGGATTATCCACCACAACCTGCCTTCTGACCCCTTTGCAGCTCTCCTCCACCCCAGCCTCCTGTCGCTATGGAAACAGCGGGCCTCGATCGCCATCCTGAGTGAGAGTGGGGCGATGCAGCGAGCAGAAGGGGAGTTAGAGCAGGACGTGGAAATGCTGCGGACGGAAAGGAAGCGGAGGCACTCGTGCATGAAGGAGGTTGGTTGGATATTTTTAGAGGAGCGGAGGAGAGCTCAGCTGGTCGTCATGAATGATGGAAAGCTGTGGGAAGTAGGAAACACTCCCATCAAACCCCGCTTGGTTCCTTAAAAGTTTTTGTTGGAGTTCGTAGAACTATGACTGTATTATTTGGAGTTTTTAATTAATAAGGTAGCCTGCTTCTGCTGCCTGCTGACTGAGCATGCTCAGTTCAGTGGCGAAACGAATGAGATTATAAACCTTTATATCTGATAAATCTGTGCCCCTCTTTCCTAACAGATAAGCAGCGAATCAGGACTTCAAACCACTGAGGGTTCATGTGAGTCTTCTCTCCGTCTCCCACACAAACATTAGCTCCCAGTTCAGGATTTGGCAGCACAATAAAGAGATCACCATTATGCACTTTTGTGTGTAAACAGCTGTGTTAGACGTGATGCTGGACATGCCCAACGAAGATAGGTCTGGACGCGATGTGATGACTCCCATCAGCAGATGGTGGGTTTCTGATGAACCGACAGACAACTCGATGAACAAGAAACATGTCATTGAGTTTCTGTTCGTGTTTTTAGGTCTCCACATGAGGACGTCCAGCCACTGATGGAGCCTATAGCCGAGGAAAACCTGGAGATGCCCGAGGCTCAGACCGACACAGAGAACATGTTGAGGTGCTTTGGTAAACAGCGCTGGTAGAAAGCATGTGGAATGACCAGGATTTTTCTCCACATCAGCAAAAGAAAATTATGTTTTTGCTTGTCAGCTACAGTGCTTTGCAAAAGTATTCAAACCCCTTGAACATTTCCATGTTTTGTCATGTTACAACCACAACACTCCATGTTTGTTTCCAGCTTTATCGCCTCCATCCACCAGAGATTTGGCAAAGTCACCTTTGACTCTTTGCTGCCCCCAGAGGCTGACCGCTGTACGGTAGCTCACACTCTGAACAAAGTGCTGGGTGAGGACATCTGCTGTTCCTTAAATATTCAGTATTCAATACAACGTGTTATGATGTGCAGACTGTGATGAACAAAGTTAATCTGTCATCATTTCTTTCTCCAGAGCTGCTGTCAGATAAACAGGTGACCGCCTGTCAGACTAAGCCCTACACAAGCATCACCATAAAGCCAGCAGCAATCAGGATGTCCATCTGAACACACCTTTGGTCTCACTGATAGTTTATAGTAGAATGAATTCACTCTGCTGTATAATTACATTTTTAATCTTTTTAATTTTCTATTAATAAGAGATCATCTGTTTCAACAGTTTGCAGTTTTTAAGCATTTGTTTAAAATAAGATACTAAATTAAAGCCAGTTTTTAAGAAATTTTAATCTTTTAAGTATTTAATGTGTTCATATGGTTTATTTATTTTAAAACATGTTGGTGTTACATATTGAATTTTTATTCAAGCTTTTGTAAAGATTTGGATGCATTAAATGTTACAAATCACAACTTTGATTGTATCAGTTTAATTCATTTTAAACTTTAAATAAAATTCTGTTGACTTTTTCTATTGACTCTAAAGTTGCCTTTTTTCATATATTGGGGTAAAAAAAATTATGAGAATTAGCAATCATGTGGCATTAAACTGTAGATTGGCCTGAAGTCACAGTATAGTACAGTGTAGTTGGGATAGTTTTTTTTTTTGTTTTGTTTGTTTATTTATTTTTAGCTGTTAAAACTTTTAATGCTATCCATAAGAGCATCAATAATTAAAGCAACCTTTACATTTCAAAATTTGATTAAAGACAATGTGTACTATTTCACCCAAGTAACTTTTTTGAGGTAGTTTGATATTGGACATGTTTTCTTTTAAGAGCAATGTTTGTAAGGCTCTGACTGTATACAGTGACAGACTTCTAGTCATAATGATTGGTGTTTTTTTTTTTAAATACATTTGTATTATCATGGCAAAAACACTGATTAGATTCTGTTTTACCCATCAATATCAACTATACTAATCTATTTCTAAATTCCTTATTGGGTAGAAGCGCAATAGTGGTGGAATAGCCAGGGTTTAATGTGACGTGCCTGAATAGTTGCACATATGAAGTGTTTGCATGTTAAATAAACCGGGCACCAGCTCTGTATTTTTGTGGCACCTCGGTGTGATTGAAGCCCGAGCTGAGGTCAGAGAGCAGAAATCCTCATTGACATCATCTTGCTGGAATGACGATGTGTTTGAATACTTTTGGTAACGGCAGGCTACAGTTATCCATCCAACCTCGACAGCATGTTCTGATGCAAAAATACAGCATCGTATAGCTTCAGTTATCTAAATGTGCACCGAGATGGAGATTAATGCCTTGTAGAAAAGCCACAAATGAAGAAGTGAGTGTGACTTCACTGTGTTTACGAACACTGGGCGGTGCTGGGGAGGCAGGGTCACAGGCTGGGTAGGGGTGCAGGTGGGAAAACTGGTGTTGGTGTGTCAGGATTATTTGTTGTTGCCCATGGAAATCCAACATGCAGAGCTCATTTAAATATTTTCCAGGCTAGGATTTTAAAAAATAAATGGAATAGAACAATATTTCTATTTCCAGACTATTGCCTGTAGTACGTAAATATTGTCTTCACCCATTTGTTAATCTAAGTATCCGTTTGTCACCCATCCACCTATTTATCCATCCATCGAATGTGTGCTTTTCTCTTCATCCATTCATCGATCCATCCTTTCATTCCATACAAATATTTGTGTATCTCTCCACTATCTCTACAATTGAGTTGTCCATCCATCTTTCATTACTGTCATATTTATTTTTCCATCCATACAGTCGTCTATCCATCTATCTTTCTGATTAATTATTCCAAATGTCTGTTCAATTATCTATCCGATTGTTCATCCAGTTATCAAACTATCTGATTTTGTATTCATACATCAATTCATCCATTGTCTTATGTATTTTCCCATCCATTTAATTATTTCTCTATCCATCCATATATCAGATTCTTATCTGATTGGCTGTTTGATTATCTGCCAATCAGATTGTCTCCCCAATTGTCCATTCATCTGGTTGTCCATCCATGAACTTTTGTACTTTGATATGTTTTTTTCCCCAAATAGTGGGTAATGTGTCAGTGCTGTGAGAGGCACATATACCAACCTCACATTTACCTCACCTCAAGGGAACAAGAGGAGCAGAGGACGAGATAAGGCGGCCAGGATCGTTTCATTACACACCGTCATAAATCTGTCATCCACAATGAACCTGAGGTCAGATGTGAGATGATTCCCTTACATGTTCATCCAAAACACATGAATCACTCAGCTCGGAGCGTTTACACTGTGACTGAAGATACTTAAAGCCACATGCTTCCTGTATGTTGTGCTGAGAATAAACCTTCGTGACTTCGCTCCTGCCTGTATCAGTGTGAATATAAACACAAACTCCAACCATCCGTCAGTCAGCTCTCTGACAGTCTAATAAAGCCGACACCTGGGTGACACATAACACACATTCCCACTGGCTGCTTATATCAGCCTGGAGGGCAGAGCTCAGGCCTGTATGCATCTGTGCTTTCCAGAGGCCAGAGGAGGCAGAGCTGGGAATCATCACCCCACTGGGAAGAAGTGGAGAGCGCGGAATAAAGAACAGCTGGAGACAGGAGGTGCAGATCGGGAGCATCGGTCACACTGATAAGACGTCCTAAACAAAGGGTACAGTGTGTTGTTTGCGGAACAGAACGGTGATTCAAGCTGGCGGCAGACAAAAAGCAGGCCTCGTCGGAGGAGGGAGAGGCCGACGGAAGACGAGACAAGCCAACAGGCAGGAAGCTCCACGAGCCACAAAGTGTGATGGTGCGTGTTGAGGTGGAGCAGGACATCCCCATGTCAGTTGCGTTGCCCATCGAGCTGCAGGCCGATGGTGCTCACCAAGCCTTTCCCTTCCTGGACACCACACTGGCTGATCTGGGCATCCAAGAGTGAGTCCACAATGTCAGGTGAAAGTGGTTTCCTGAAGGTAGAGGTGCATCATCCAGTGTGTGGTTGGTGTGTGTGTCCAGGTCAGACGTGAGGGAGAGGGTGGTGTGGGTCGACACCAAGAAGACGCAGGTGAAGAACAAAACGGGGAAGCTGAAGGAGAAGGAAACTACCATCCTGGAGGTATTAGATCATTTATTGGGAAAGCGCATGAAGAATGGAGAGTAGTGGTACAGGAAATCATAATAGTGTATTTTTATGTGGCTTTAGGTGCGAGTGAAAGCTAAGAAGCCAGGAGATAAACAGCTCCAGGAGGTTCTGTACAGCACAGAGGCCCACACTGACCGCTCCTTCTGCCGGACAGGGATGGACATTCAGCCCTGGAAGCAGAGACATCCAGGTCTGTAATCCAAGGAGAAAATACACAATATCCAAGAATCTCGTTATATTCCGACTAGCGTAATGGCTTATTTGGACTTTACGTTACAGAGAGGGGGGGGATTAAATCCACCATGCCCCAGAACTCACACAGCCACCAAAACAGCAGCTAGCCAGACTAATACAGATCACAGCGGTGTGTTAAAGTCTCATACAGTGAAGAAAAATCATACCAAGCCTCCAATCAGTCACTGGAATACAGAAGACTCCGAACACCGCCAGTAATTTATAACTGTGGCTGTTTGGTTCAAATTTAGAAAAGTTTCTTTTCAAAATAAGTTACATGAAGCAGTGATATGATGAACAAGAATTCAGCTGCTTCTACTCCCTTTTAGGAAGCTGACACAGTCACTGTGTTGACCTTGTTCTTTTAACCGTGAGACAAACAGCATCTTGCCAGAGTGTTCACTTCCCCTGAGGCTTTACTGATTTTTGTCACATTATAAACCACAAACTTCAATTGAGTTTAATGTATTTTTTCTGGAACAGGAGATTCTATTCTGAAATCATTTCCCTTCCTCTTCATCATTTTGCACAATTATTAATTTCATGGTTGAATCATGACTGAGGAATTTTGCAAGTGATTGCACAGAGGTGTGTGTGGTTTAAAAATACTGTCTTTCTGTACCAGGGAAGAACAGACTGAAGCCTGTGGAGATGACTATGGCGTTAGACCTGGAAAACCTGCAGCCTGGGAATACCAAGGCTCAGGATCAACGAGACATCTGATGCCTGACAGGATGACCACCATTCAAAAAAAAAAAAAAAAAAAAAAAACATGAATCAACAAGAAATAGATTTATTAACAAAAACAGAGTTGACATGTTGAAAATGTTCAGTTTTTTTATGCATTTCTGATTTTAAACGTCACTTAACTTCAAACTTAACCAAATATAAAAGCTTGGTTGCAATATGGTAGTCTTTAGTGAAATTGTGTTTTTTTTTGTTGTTGTTTTTTTTAACTTTCTGCAACACATACGACCATAAGATGGGAGTTGTGCAGCATATATTGACAGGATGACTTAATAACCCTTTAAATCAGAAAACAGTAAGGTTTTTTTCAGTGAATTCTAGTTTGTGAGGTGGTCTTACATGACTAATGGTGTAAAATTACAGTTCTCTGAACAAGGCAGTGAAAATATTGACTTTATAAGTTAAATAGTATCTACTTTGCATAAGGTATTGAAAAAAATAGGCACTTAAATGAGTTCAGAACAAATTAGGTGAATTTATCAGGAAATGAATCAGTAATCTAAACTCCTTGCCTCATACAGGAAGGTGGATACTGTAAACTTTGTTGTTGAGTGAAAATTACTTTATAATTTTACAGGAACAACAAAAACCAGACCAGAAACAGAACCAGAACTTCTAAATACTGATAGAACTTTGAAACTTTAACACAAGAGACTAAGATGTAAATAAATTAGAGGCAGAACTTACAAATGCAGCAAAACTAGTAGAGTGGCTGAAGTGATATATTTATGTCAAACAGACAAACATCCCTTTCCCCCACCTACAGTATTAAATTCATTGTCCTGTTAGACTGTGGTTGAAGGGAAGAATGTGTTCAGGCTACGAGGAGCTGACGGCTGCGGCGAGTTTGGCTTGCTGCTCTGCAGGAAGGAAGGCTGCTGCTGTTTGGAACTCTGCACCATGCTTCTGGGCCAATTCTTTCATCAGAGAAACCACAGTGCTCTGGGTTTCTGGGGGAGAAGATGAGAGACAAACTAAGACCCAGTGTGGACAGCTAATCATTGAAGACAGATTAGTGGAACTGAACTGAATACTGAAGAGCTGCGCAGACACCGGCTCTGAATGCTCAGTGAGAAAAGAGTAGCCGTTCTCTATGACCAACAGCAGAGATCACAGAGAAATGAGGTTCACCTTTATCAACATCCTTGTGGCCAACAACATGACAGGAAGCAGCAACAATGGGCTTCATTAACTTCACCACCTAAACAAGAGGAGCAGAGTAACAGCTGTTTTATAGCGTTCAAAACTTTGGAATCTAAACAAAGCTCTTTGTTTTAAGCTGTATTTATCACGATTCTGCTGGGGTTAAAGCTCTAATCATGAAGAGGCGTATTATATGTTTTATATGTAACATAATATTTAATAAAAGACAAAACTGAAAGATTGTTGGGGTGGTTTTGTATAAAAACACCTGGTATCTGTTTCAAGGCCGTAAAACAGAAATTAAACCTTTTTTGCGAATGAGGATGCATTTAATATGGACCTAAAACTAACCCAAAGCTCTGCAGCATCATGAAATAAACCAACCATTTAGAATTAGAAGGTTAAGAAGCAGCCAGATGCAAATCACAACCAGACTGCGATGATCAGAAATGCGGCAGTGGTTAGAAAAACTGGGGCACGTCTGAAAAAAGCATCTTATCGATTCAACAACAAACACTGCAGAGCAACACTGAGAGACTTGGAGACGATTACTTCAGGTCATTACTGCTGAAAAAGTTCGACCATAAAGCGTTCCTTCTGTTCGGTTTCATTATACTGATGTATATGGAGTCTTAATAAAGAAATAGTTTTTAAAGGTCTTGAAATGAGACCGTGACTGTATATGCCCTGCTTTGACAATAATGTAAACAGGTGTGAGCTATTTTCTGGTCTAGAGTAGGAGTGTTGAACTGAAACTGGGTTTCTACTGTACCAGGACAGGACTGTGTTTGTAGAGCAATGTCAGGCAGTTAAACACCGTCTGATTCTCCTCCTGATCTTCTTTAAGTGGAAGATGTGATACCAGAGCAGGCACAACCTACAATTAAGAACACCCACATAATGGACAAGGTGTGTATTTTGTTGTTCTGAATATGAAACAAGGCTAGCTAACGGTATCAAAGTGGGACCAACCTGCTCCAGAGGGACAGCGTCCATGTTGCTCAGGATCATCCTGCAGAGGGCAGCACACAGGTTGTCGATTACTCTGAGGTCGGTCTCCTTGCTCAGCATGTTTGAAAACACAGACAGCATCATGGGATAGTCTCTGCGTGGCGTTTGGTTAAGGATTAACTCCGCGTGTACGGCAAGCAGGACCCATCAGACACCGAAACGCAGACAGGTGAAAAGGATACGACACGACGAGCGGTCCGGCTGCCTGAGCCAGGCACCCCAGCCCGAACACGCTGTTGTTGCGGACCTCGGGATCGCTGTCCTTCACTCCAGCAACCAGTACAGGAAGCAGACGATTGGACAGCCGGGCCGCCACCCCACGGCCTCCTGACACAGTCACCAGAGCGTGAAGGATTTCTCCAATCGTCCCCAAAGAAAAGGACCGGTCAGCCACCGTGCAGGAGGATTTCTTTTAAAATTAAAAACATCCAAATATGAAGAATCATGGAATCCTCTCAGCACCCAATGTATCCCATACAAGTCTATTAATCTCTTTGTCTATCCATGTATTTATCTGTTCATCATCTATTATCCATCCATCAATGCAGCATGTAATTTATGGAGCACTTAGGTCTATAAGGTGGACTTTTTAAGCCTTCTTTGTCAGAAAGGGTCCAAGCAGCTCAGATCAATCCACTGATTCAATATAACTGAAACCATGTTTGCAACCAACTGAGAGCCCATATGAAATCGTTGTAGCCAGTAATTCCAAAAGAAAGCATGTGGTGTGACTTAGACAGGGATGGATTTATGCTAGCATCAGCCTAATAATCCATATCTGCATCAGTGTTTTTAGACTTACGGCTTTGCTCATGATGAGAGGCAGCAGATCATTAAGGTAAGGTGCAAACTTGTCTGCAGGAACGCTAGCAGTCACCAGGGGAATCCCTTCTCCTGCAAACTCCTGGAGCATAGCATCATACTCTGCCTGAAAGAAACACGAGTCAGCAGAAAAAGCGCAATAAAAAGCATTTCCTTCGGTGGACAAGCGCTCGGACAGCAGGCATAAAAAATGATACACAAAAACGGGATAAACAGAGTCGGACATTCGTGGTTAATTTACCTGTTGCTCTTCATCATCAGCTTCATCGTTGCTACTGCCTTGGCAAGCGGTCTGATCAGGCAGAAGAGAGAAAACATTTATTTTTTTTTTTTTATTTTTTTTTTTTATTTTTTTACAATCCAAACTTTCAGGACGAACTAAATCCCTCCTGTGCACCCTCCCACCTTTTTCTTCAGCACATCACGAACGACGTGGCTGATCTCCTTGAGGTGTGAAGGGTTTCTGAACACTTCCTCCTTGCAGGACTTGATCACACCGTTCATGGTTTCCAGGACGCCCATGACGACAGGGCGCTCCCGCTCCGCCCGCACCGTTTCCACAAAGCACGGAAGCACCACGTCCAGCAGCTTCAACAGGGCTGAGCCGGAGAGGCGGGAAAAGAAGAACGTCTTTTAATGGCGGGGATAATCTCGCGAGTTATTAATCACGACTCGAGCAGAGAGCGCGTATTCTTCATTTGTTAATATCCTGCATTACCCTGGTGGTTGGTCTCAGTGCGATTCTCAGTCCACACTTTGTGCTGAGCTTGACAAAAATGACCCAGAGCTCCCAGCGCTGCCCTGCGGACGTCCTCGTGGGGAAACTGTGGAGGGAGCAAAATATTAGTGCTTTTCAGAGCAAATCCACACATTAGTGTGGTTGGAAAAAGTACTGCTTAAGTTTCCTGCAACAGGAAATATCGGCTTCTCCGAAGTGCTGTTCTGAGATATTCGCTTTCTGCCACTGTAACTGTAGAATAATGCTGGGAAGGTGGTCAATAATACACTCATTATAGTTTATCTTTCTGCCAGTAAGCTTTTTCAGTTATGCACAAAGCTAAACAATAAGCAGCAAATAAAGGAAGGGGACAAACAGTAACACAACGTTGGCCACATCTGCAGCTAGAGACCATTTTTTATTTATATTTTACATTTAAGTTGAAAAAGGGTTTCTAAGAACACCTAATAAGTAATTGATGACTTTCGACAAGGCTGGAGGAGGTCCTATATTTGTGCTGCTCGCATGCACAGTGAGCAGCAAGGCGATGTTAGAGAACCGCCACCTAGTGGGGCATCTTGAGGTCACCGTGTCTCCAAAACAACTATTAGACACCATCTAACTGTTATCTGGCTGTTTGGGAGTGATGTGAAAAAAATGACTGTGCAATTTGCTGAACTCTGCTGGGACTTTAACTGGAACTGTGAGCTGGGGTCAGATGGAACTAAGGTTGAACTGTATGACAAACATTTCAGGTGAAACTGGTGTTATAAAGTATGGTGGAGGATATGTGATGCTGTGGGCCTGATTCTTTATCAAAGGTTCACACAAACACACACAGAAATGGCCTCAAAGATAAAAAAAAAAGAAATGTTATAAAAGTAGAATAACTTGTCTCCTACCAGCAAAAGGCCATCATACAAATTATTGCAGACTGTCAATAATTACGCCATCTTTGATACGGATAAGGAAAACCAATTATTAATTCATGTGGAATTTTTTTCTGCACTACATGAATGAACTTAAATTAAAAGCTGAATTTTGCTGTACATTTTTCAGCATGTAGTTATACTACTGCAATAATTATCAATAAATTAATCTTATACATAAAACTGCATAATACAGAAAACTTGTGTTTGTATTACAGATATCAGCTGATATTATATATTAAAGTATAGATTTTAGTTTGAGACATTATTTTTTTTCCACCATGAATTAACGTTTTAAAAAGATATGCATTGCAACCATAAAGCAGAGCACTGAATGGAACCTGTAAAAGGTAGGATGAGCCAGATCAGTGACTTACATCTGTCATCTCAAACACCTGCTGGAAGCTGGACTCCAGGAAAGGCTGGAAGGCAGCGCTGTGATGAGAACCCAGAGCAACAAGGCGTAAATATTCCACAAACACAGAGGAACGGGTTCTGGGGAAAAAAAACTAAGTTAAATATTCAAAGCAGCAGAAACTGGAGATGTGTTACCCTGTGCTTAAGGCGATCTCTCCCAGGGCGTCGCAGGCATCCTCCTTCTCATCAATGTAGGCATTTTCCACACTGAACCTGTAACATGTGAAACACAGCTGAATGGCAGTAATCTCTTTCTGAACAGCAGGAACAGATGTGATGGTGACGTGTTGCAGAACCCACCCTGCAACCTCGTGGATGTCTGCCTCCGGCTCATCTTCCAAAAAGCTCTCTTCGGTCTTTCCTCTTTCACTATTGCCTTTGTCGTCGTCGTCGTCATCGAGCAGAACGAAAGTCTTGTCCTCTTCAAGGTGTGCCTGGAAATTAATTTTCATATTGCACTTCAATTCAAAGAACACCTGCAGAGGGATGTGTGTGTGTGTGTGTGTGTGCTTTGTACCGTAATGCCTTCATTAGACTTCAGGGCAAGATGCATCACAGTTGTTATGGCAGTGAGGTGGGGGGTCAGGCTTTCAGGGTTGACTGTGGACACAGCTGAATACAGACCATACCTGATAGGAAAGGAGAAAACCCTTAGAAAAGGACTTTCTGCACACAAAACCTTCCTACGGATTTATTTTTCAAGGTTCAAACAAAACCAAAGCTAATAAATAATATATACCCATCAGTGAATTTGGTTTGCTTTATGCGAGCAGTGTGTGGTGTGGCTTAATAGCAGAAAAAAAAATGACGACAAATGACCTACGTGCATCGTCTCAGGTCAGGATCATCAATGGCATCGGTGAGGTTGAGGCCGAGCTGAATACATTCTGCAGCAAGAGGACTGAAGATATCCTTGCCAATCGTGCGGGCCAGTACTGCTAGAGTATCTGAAAACAGAAACAACCCAAGATCTCCATTGTTGGTATCAGTCTTGGGGTGAGAAGAAAATGAAAGGAAATCCCGTTGATTTACCAAGGGACTGATTTTGCAGAGGCCTCATCTCCTCTGTGGTGGCGGTGAGAAAACCTTTCAGGCTTTCGATCACTGGAGGGAAATAGGGAACCAGCAACTCCTTGGCTGCATTAGCTGAGAACATATAAGACGATATTAAAGGACTTTGCATGCGGATTAGTCAGAAGAAACGTCGACCTATTTTTCTAAAGCGCTTTCTGGTCTGTATTTATGCCACGTCGCGTCTCAGAAAGTTTGATTCTAAAGACATCCTCACCTATAGCACCTATGGCCGACACGGCCAGCTCTTTGATTTTCAGGTTTTCTGCATTTCTGAGAGCAGACAACATGGTCTCCATCAGGGTGGGAAGGTAGGGCTCAATATCAGATCCTGTTTAAAGAAAAAAAACAAAAAAAACATTCAAATTAAAGCTTTTAGTTAACAAATGATGCCAGGAAGCATAAAAAAAGAAACACGAATAAAAATGGATCAAACTCAAATCAGGACAAGTGCTATAAAATCAGCAGCCTATTACGGTGCTGACTGTTTAAGGCCTGGATTAGAGTTAAGCCTTATAGTCTGTGATTTAACCTTTAAACTCTCTTACCCAGGTTCTCCATGAAGTTCTCCAGAGCATAAAACGCCTTAGTGACGTGGCCGATCTTGGCTTCGTTCAGGGACGAGAGGTATCCCAGCAGCAAAGGCATCAGCTCTGCACAGTACTTACTCACTTCAGGCTAAAAGGCACAGAATGAAAAACAGAGAGCAGGTCAATTACACTGAGATGAGGTGTGTTTAAACATTTGAGCGTAAATTTTGGTTCAGAAACAATTAAAGCTGCCACTATTGTGTGGCGTCTCCTGGAGATGTGACGTTCGTTTTCATCACCAGGTTGATGACAAACCAGTCGTTGTGCATCCCGATGAGCCAATGCTCTTTTTAACTGTATTTTAGACACTGAATCAGGAATGGCAGAATTTTATTTTTTTTTTTTTTTTTTTTTTTTTTTTTTTTTTTTTTTTTTTTTTTTCCTCAAACCAGGAAAAAACATGACTGAAGCTTTAATAAATGGATATGACTTTCAGAGAGAAACTCGCAGAACATCTTCAAACATCAGCAAGAACACCTCAGGTTCAGTCAAAAACTGTTTCATGTTATCTAAATCTGAAAAATGTTGCCAAGAACACATTATCACTTGAAGAACACTGCCAGGGTTCTACCGTTTCCCTCTTAACCCGATGCAGAGACTAGATATATAGACGCTATATTATAACAAGCAGAACCGCCAACGCTCAGTGCTTTCTGGTTCTTCTAAGAAAACCACAGTCCCACTGCAGTTACAGCAAAATTCAACCACAAGAACCAGAGAGCAAGCCCACGCTACACTGATTTTAACATCCCTGTGCATTTTGAAATTTGAATTAAGGTGCTTTTATTGGGTTTCTTGAAGTATTAATGGTCTTCGTTTAACATGCTAGTCCAATCCAAACTCCTGACGACTTCTTCCAGGGGTCTCCTGTTGGTAGCAAAGGTAAACACACAGTAAAACCCGAGGCGTTCTGTTCCAGCTCTAACCTTTGGATTAATCTTCCTGAAGACCTGAGGGCATCCGAGTGTTGATGCTTTTAAAAATGCTAATGAAAACATAACTTTTTTTGTATTCCATCTGTTGAAGTTTTTTTAAGTTTACATTTTGTTTGGTTCTATTGCATTTTAATTTCTACTTAATGTCTTTAATAGTTTTTGAATCGCAAACGTTTTTACTGCCGTTTCTGATTCCATCACAAATGTCCACATCATTATTTTTGTGTCTTAAGGTTAGACTGTTGTAGCATTTTAGAAATGTCAGATTTATATATTGTTTATATATGTCATCATAAGAAAAAAGCTGCGATTGCTTTTTTTTCTCTCCAGTTTTACTATTTCAGACATTTTGTTAAATTTTTCTAACAATCATTAAGCGACCACCTTCTGGTCACTGTTAGGCTCCTTGTTTCTTTTTTTTTTTAACTTCTGTAAAAGACATCTTGGATGCATTTGTGATTAAAACGACTCACCTGTAAATATTCAGAGAACTGTCCGAGAGCAAAAAGGGCGGCGCTGCGCACCACCCTGTTGCTGTCTGAAAGACTCTGGCAGACAGTCTGCAGCACTGATGACAGCATCCTACCAAACAAGCACACACTTCATCAGACTCACATCTACTTCAGGAGTACATTTTGCTCATTTCCTAACATACTTGGAACGTATGTAGTCTGCACACCCCTCAGCCAGCACGGCGAGACACATGAGACCACCCTTCTTTTGATAAGGGTTCTCACTGGTAAGGCAGGCCTGAGTGAGGGGGACCTAACAGGACAGGACGCAGTTAATACATCAGAAAGCTCATATAGGAGTAACGGTGCTGATACACTGATAATTAACGTCTAAATGACTTACAAGGTGATGAAACAGTTTCTCTGGAGGCATATGGAGTGCCATAGTGTCGATCATCTGGAGAAAAAAAAAAAAAAAAAAAAAAAAAAAAAAAGGGAAACATCTCATGAAATGAAAGCTTTTTCTGCTTCGCTAAGTAAGCTGCCTCACAAAAACAACATGATCATATATAGCTCGTCTCCACCTGAGCCGCGCCGTGTTTGGGGTTATCACTGTCGGTGGGGTCACCACCATCATCCTCTTCATCCTCCGGGTCTTGCTCGCCCGGTGGGGGCGCTGCAGTCAGAATGGGAAAAATGCTCTGCAGGATGGGACCCAGTAGCTTCAGTTTCAGCACCGACTGCAAGAAGCAAAGCATTTATGGAGAATTTTTTTTATTATTATTATTATTACTTAGTCAAAGAGAGGATAAACTGCAAGCACTTTGATAGGTACAGGCTACAAGAATAGAAATCAGTTTGTGGTGGTAGAATAAATGTGAAAGGGTTAGGAAGTCAATGCCAGCTATTGGTGGTGCTGAGGAGTTCTACCTACGTTACTTTTCAGCTTGATGAGGAAGGTGATGCAAGAGAGCGCTTTCACTCGCAGAGAGTCGCTCAGCGTGGCGTCACTGCCCACCTAAACACAAACACGCATTGAGGAACTTCTCGTGTAAAACCCTTTTTTTACATTTCTGGAAACACTTAAGTGGTTTAAAAAAAAAAATTTAAAAAAAAAAGGTTTGGGGGGGAAATCAAATTCACATCTCACCTCCAGGCAGAAGCGGACAATGTCTGCGATGTGGGGGACGATGATGGACACTTCAATCTCCATGAGCTCAATGAACACCTCCATGGCTTCACTGGCTTGGTTCTGAGTAGACAGACCCAACAAGTTAAAAATATATCCACGGGCGGATCTGACCCGGCAACACCTCAGGAAAACAGCAAATGCTTAGAATAGAAGTTACCTCATCTGCCTTGATGAGGTGTTTTAGAGCAACAATCAGACTTGGAATGATGGCACGCATTTCCTTCTGCAGAACAGTAAAGTGTCGAATGAGTCATTTAAAAACACTTTGAAGAACATTAAAGTAATAACTGAAACACAAAACGTTTTGACTTGTATGTTCAACTCCTACCACTGACAGCCCACAAAAAGGAAAACGGTGTCACTTGCTCACCATCTCCTCAGTGCCGGTGTAAGCAGTTATGGCAGTGAGGGTGAGGATGCAGTAGTAGAGTGCTGTGGGGTTGTTGTAGTCCTGCAGCACAGTGCTGAACAGCTGCAGCAGCTGGCAGTAGTGAGGCTTGAAAGGTTCAGGATTGGACTCCAGAACCTTATTCAGCAGCAGGAGGCCAATCTGTCCGGACAAGAGAGCTGAAATGACCAACTAAAACCAAGACCAATCCGTGCATAGCATAACAGGAGATTTGATTAGAAAATGTTAAAATCAAAAAAAAAAAAAAAAAAAAAAAAAAAAAAAAAAAAAATAGTGAGCTACCCTCTTATATTTTATGCTAAGAATTAAAAAAAATGAATGAATTGGCTTAATCTAAAGATGTAGCTGCTAAATGTTAAGCGTACCTGTCTGTCACGAGGATTTGTGCTCTTGGTGGACTGGTTGAGAAGCTGCAGCAGAGCAGGCCAGCGATCCGGTGTTTCATGTTTGACCATCACTGCACACAGCTGGGAGAGAGAGTGCTGCACCTTGTGTCTGCAACACATCAGGAGAACATTACACCGTGCGAATTTGCAGTAAACATCAACATGTTATTTCTGTGGATTTGTCCGTTACAACCCAGCGCTTACTCTGTTTCCATGGAGAAGGCTTGGAGTACCACTACTTTCAGGCTGGAAGAAAAAGGTAAATAAAGTCACAACTAGGCCTGTGTGATCTTGATTTTAGTATGACAACTCTGTGATATTCTGTTGAGAAGAAGAAGCAGACCTCTCTCTGTCATTAGGGCTGATCTTATTCCAGTGTTTCTTCACTCTTAACCTCAGCATCACTGCAGCTGACTGGCGAATCTGCATTCAAGCAGTAAACCAGAGAAAACATAGGTGATCTAGAAAACCTTTAAAAGCACTGTTATCCTGTAACTCACAGACACGGCTCACTTTAACAACGATATTTCTCATTATTCCTGCGGTTGTTTATGTTTTGCACCTTAATTCCCACACTTTTCCCTTCTCAACTCAACTTCTCATTGTTATGCTTGGATAGAGAAGTCTGAACAGCCAGCTTTGTTCACCATGATCTGTTGTGGCTAACCTGCTTGTGGAGGGTGTCAATGGCTGGACAGCTGTCAGGTCAGCAGTCTTATACAACGGTTATATCGATCATAACATGGCAACCACAGAACATGGCTGTACTAAAACTCTTTTTTATAATTTGGCTCTTTTGTGCTATGCAAATTTTCAGAAAAACTGCATTTGGGTCTTTCAATAGCTGTAAGTCATAATCATCAAAATTATATTTAATAAACGCTTAATAACCTCCTTGTTTGAGTACATGTTCAACACCCATGCAGACATATCGAAATGCTTTTTACCCCCTCATAACTTTTTGTTATATATGCAAACATTGTTGTCTTAATCTTGAATTGTGTGTTACATAAATAAAAGTCCAACCAAGTGCAGTAATGGTCAACAAAATTAAACAAACCAAGCTTATGAATTAAACTGTCAAATATCATAGGCTATAGAAGGAATCTCATCAAGCTGACACGGGCTTTTTTCAAAAACCTACTTATTGTGGATACTGATGTTTCTATAGGAACACATACTGTAACTGCTTCACCATACCTCAGGGTTTTGGGAGCCACTCATGACAGCACAAAGGGCTGGTATTATAGCTGGGTCTTTGAAAGCCTGCTTCAGCTGGGCTGTGGCCTAAAAAAAGGGAGGGAGGGAGGGAGGGTCGTCAAAAACTGCTGAGGTTGACAATACAACAGTTCATTCAAATTTTTTATTGATAGTAAACATTCATAAACGGTTGCTCAGGACATCTTGACCGAAACCAAGCAAACCGTTTGACCGTTAAACTGTCATTTAATTTCAACCGTTAACTTAGCTAACCTAACTCCTGAGCTGTTATTTCTAACTGCTGTTACCAGTTATCTGGCTTGCCCTCAACACTAGCTAACAAAAGAGCTAGCTTCACTTATTACCTGCTGAATAACCGCATTGTCAGGCTGGGTCAGCTGTAACAGAATTTGCTCAAGCTCTTCTGTCATCTTGATAGTTGCGATCAATCTCCACTTGATTGATCTTTTGGCGACCGTTAACGAGTAAATATCACTAAATCACACGGAGGGAGGAGTGAGCTGTACTTTCGCGGTGTGACTATCTGAGTGTCAATCGGGAAAACAAAGTCTTTCTGTGCTAGTCGGAATGCTAACTGATGAGTCCGTTAGAGAGGAAATGACAGGTACGAATCTCCGACTCGGTCCGATCCACTCTGGAACGTTTGGACGACCAGTAGCACGCGGGACAGAACACCGGCCAGGAGTTCCATGTGAGCTGAGTTAAAGGGACATGCACATTCTTAGGCTTTATCCATGGAAACAGCGCCAACAACTGGAGAGGAGGACAGATACAACATGCTGAAGACTTTTTTTTTTTTTTTTTTTTTTTTTTTTTTTTTTTTTTTTTTTAAATTCATTTCAGCCTTTAGTGTTGCAAGAATACAAAATCAGTTTTTGGTGCCGGGTGCATATGTTACACTTCTCCAGCTAATGTGAGTTGTTTGTTTTTCAGGACGGCTTTTTCTTAAGAATACGTTTTGCATTACAAATGCACTTAAATGCAAAACGTATTGGCTCACCCATCCAAAACCATTGAGTCCAGGTGTTCCGATCATTTCATGCAAATATTTGGTTACATTTCTTTTAGTCATGTAACCTGATAAACCACATCCTTTTTGTACATCATCAGATAGCTTGTGGTACAATGGTGGTCAGTTTTATGATCGATATTCTTGTCAGAAAAAGTACAGGTTATGCTTGGTTTCCTTCCAGAGAGTCGGGCAGCACGACATTGGGAAAGCATGCGATAATGTTGGTGAATGTTGCAATTACTATATTACTTGCAATAAATAAACAAAGAATTAAAAATTACTGCTTTCTATCTGCTTTGAGCTCACAGCAAACAGAAGCAGGTAGAGTTGCTAGAATTTGTTCTCAAGTAAGAGAAGCGTTATTTCACAATAATATTACCCAAGTAACAGTAAAAAGTACGCTGCAGTAAAACTACTCCGTGAAGTACACTTTTTTCGAAGAGTTACTCAGGTAAATTTAACTAGTTACTACCCAACTCAGATAGCAAACTTAGATCTCAGATAGTGAGTTGACTACCTCATGAAAAAAGTAATATTTCTATCTCAAGAACAAGGCGTTAGTGAAGATGTTGCTTGTGGCCAACAACTGCGGTTTGACAACTTGTTTGATGTTTCTTAATCATTTCACCACCTAACCACCACTTTACCTTCTAAAATGTTTTCTATTGCTTTAAAGCAACACATTTCACCAACTGTATCACAGCCAAAGAAAGCTTCAGTGCATATAACTTAGAGAACGATCTGATATGTACTGCAGTTCAGTCAGTTTTTCATGATATGCATGCAGTAATATTGCAATAGCAACTAACTTTCTATATATTGTGCAGCCCCAGCACAGACCCTACTATTAAACATAATCTACACATTTTCAATGTCCTGAGGTCGGGGCTATTCATAAAGCTTAACTTGTGTCCAAGTTTCAACCATCTCGGTGTTGAGCTGAGGTGAAGTTGAAGAACTTGGAAGTTGTCCTCCATGTCCAGTATTCCAACACACCAGTATCACTGGCACTGAAACAGACCCTCGGCATGGTTCTATCACCACTTTGTGCACGTTTCTAGTATTAAAAGTCTTACCCGTAAACCTCTAAACATTGTTTTTGTCATTGAGGCCAAACAGTTCAGTCTTCGTCTCCTTGGCCTATAAATTGTCCTTGTCCATATGAGCACATTTCAGTCCAGTTTGATGGTGTTGGTTTTAGACTTAGGGTCTTGAAACATATTTAAAATGAACTATAATGTTATAATTATTAATTATAACACTGTTTTATTTAAGGGACAAGTGGGAATTGCAGAATGGGACAAAAAGGGACACTTGTCCACTCTAATCTTAAACTAACCCACCCTTGTACAAAAATCAATTCACAACTGAGTTAAGCTTGAAATTAGATGCATTTCATTTTCAGATCAAACTGCATTTATAAAATATAAACTAAAAATGTCTTACTGAACACCTAAAATAACTGCTATCAGCTTGCTTAGCTACAGTAGTAGCCTTGTGAATACACAAATCAGTAACAATAATCTAAAATAAAACAATCAGTAGGCAATGACGAGTGTTTTTGTTTCTTTATAAAATTTGAATAAATAGAATTTTAGTTGTCAATTGAATTTGTGACACAACCATCATCTCACACCAGTCATATGGTGTGAGATGATGATGAGATAAGGTAATGACTGACAAGCCTTTACACACCACTCATAATTAATTCTCAGCACACTAAGCTTGACCGAGCTGGAATTTTTACCAGCTTCTCTCTTCTTCTTGGGTCAAAAGGCCTAAATGCAGATACCTAGTTAAATAATCTGTATATTTATTTGACCAATTCTTTTTGAGACGTGCCTGAAAAATGTATGCATGCTCTGTAGATCAGACAATGCAAATGTGCATCTGTAAAATGTACCATTTCCAATGCTAAATTTTACAGGAACTCCTCTTCTTAAACTCAGAACCAGAATGCACTGGCTCTGAGTGCATTCTTCAAGATTGACTCCAAGATTGAGGTCATCAAAAGCCAGACTTCATCCTCTTAGTAGTTGCAATCAGTGCTATTGTTCTCCACACCTGTCCACCACCCCCATACTCTCACTTCCAATGTCAGACCCATCCAGTGAATGCTTGGCTTGTACAACATCAAAAACAAACCCTGCCCTGCCATAGATCAGTTAGAAATGCTAATGTCCCTATTTAGGCTCTCTCCTTTCACCTCACTTCACCTCTATAACTGCATCATTACCATGTCAACACAGCTACTGAACTATTCAACCACTGAGCCTTGGATGATGGATTTAGTCTTCTAATCTGAGTCTGAAACTAATAAGAAAATAATTATTGATGCATGAAAGATGTTAAAAAGATTCACAGAAAGCTTCAGATGTAATGTGCTGCCAAGACAGAATTTTCAATTCTTTCTTTTTTTTTTTTTTTTTTACCACAACATTGTTCAGATTGAGGTGGCTGACTTCAACCGAACGTTTTTTGTTTGTTTCTCATTTATCACTTGGTGTAAAAATGCTAAAGAAGGCATAATTAGTTAATAAGATTTTTAAATTATGGATTTTAGAAGGGCTAAAACAAAACAAAATAAAGGCTCATCCACAATAGATAGCTGTGAAGACTGTACAAAACAGAATGCAACTGCTGCTACGAAAGCCTTTGAAATACAAATAAAATTGAACCTAAATACTATCTCCACACAAGAGAACAGATAGATAGATAGATAGATAGATAGATAGATAGATAGATAGATAGATAGATAGATAGATAGATAGATATGCAAAAATAAAACAATAAAATAAAAAAAAAAATGTCTTTAGAAATTTATACTTAAAAAAGTGGGTCTATGAACTTGTATGTAATTAAAATATTACTCATTTTCAAACTACTGACTTTATATTCTGGATGTTTTTTTTTTTTTATTTGTCTGAGTGTTTAACAGTGAAATGAAACGACCATTTAAAAACACACAAGCTCCGTAACAAATGAAAAGGCTAAACCTGCCTAACGTTAGCGTTGAAGAAATGTGATTGGTTGAAAGGAAAGGGCCTGCGCCTACACACCTCCTTATAAATATCCACTGAGCAGCAGCGCGGGAGCATACGGTGGTTGAATTTGTACGATGCGAACTTTCTTTCTTTTTTTTTTTTTTTTTTTAACTTAGAAACAGTTTTTAATAGTTTCCTGATGATTTACGGCGTTGCTTTTTTAATAGCAAGAGTTTAGGAGTTTTGTTGTTTAGTTTTCGTCGTGACGCACAGTTATCTTGCAGAAAAATGGCAGAGTGGAATACGCAGGCAACTTACAACTACAACCCGTCTTACCATACCTACCCCTACAGTCTCGTGTATCAGCCGGTGCCCGAGCAGAACAACGGAAACCAGACTGAATGGAGCGACAACGGAGTCACGGATTTCAATAACTTCAACGGCGGGGCGACGCAGACCCTTTGTGCCGCCGCTGCTCCCACCACCTCAGTGGCCCGGGAAGACACCCCACCACGCAGCCCCGAGACTGTGACCGGGAATTATTGTCAGGGTACCGGGCTCGGGCATCTTAATGAGACCCCGGCAGGCAACCTAATGGTGGCCGGGCCGCAGGGGGAGTCATGTGGAGCCGTTGGGGATGAGGTGAGACGGACCAGGAGTCATTCAGTAAGTGACAGAGAGATTCACACCTCACCCGGTAAGTGGTTCACTCTCAAATGCACGGCATATCTCAAACATGTCTAGCTCTCTCCTTAATCTGTATATCTCTCTTGTTAATCTGTATTGAAGTCATCATATAGTTGCAATACTTACATTTCCTCGAACAAACGTGAAAATTTCTTTCTCGAGTATTAAAGGCGAGTCTGAGTTTGTTTCCATCTTGTTTTCTTTAAAATTATGTTTCCAAATATGGCGCCACTCATCCTGTGGAACTCAAAGTGGCGCCATCTAGCGACTGAGTCTGTTCAGTGCCAAAAGTGCAACATTTCAAGAGCGAACTATAATTGACCATTTTAAAATTTAAATATGTACGTTTCTTTATGCATATTTAAAGAACTTTAATAAATTCTGAAATCAATGCTAGTTATGAAAAAAATGAATTTATTAAATGTGTAATTATTTTGTTCATCAAAGTCAGTTGGCAAGTCAAACATGGTTGTAAATAAGGTGCAGGATAATCATTCAGATGTTAAGATTTATTTGGCAAGTCCTAAGGACGGTATCATGGTGTGCTGTAGCAGAAGAACTATGAAGTATCCATGATTTTAATACATATTTACTTTTGTCTCATTTAGATTCTTGGAGCTCTGTCAGCAGCCGTGAAGGAAGTCTTCCTCAGGTGGACCCCACCACCTGGGCTGAGAAGAATGTTGAACCCGTCATCAGCAGCCTGGATGGCAATGAGGGTGTTTCCAACTCTTTCATGAAGGAGTCCCAGAGCTTGGCTGCACAAGGGAACAAGGCCAGCAATGTCCCCATCCCTCCATGTGCACCCCTTTCTGCTCCAAACAAAGTTAGCACCAATACTGCCACTAATCCTAAAAAGAAGGTCCGATCAACCTTTACAGAGAGTCAGATGAATGCCCTCGTCCAGCGCTTCAGTGTTCAGAGGTACCTCACTCCAGCTGAGATGAAAAACCTGGCAGACACGATTGGACTGACCTATAAACAGGTAAGACATTGTTAATGAATGAGTACAGAATTATGCTCACTTTTTTTTTTTTTTTTTTTTTTTCGTGTACAAACAGTTGTGATCCTTGTTTGCAGGTGAAGACCTGGTTTCAGAACCGGAGGATGAAGCTCAGGAGGCATCAGAAAGATACCAGTTGGGTGTCGGAGCGTTATGCCATCCCAAAGGACAGTTCATCTTACAGACCAGTCTCGTCCAACATGGCCACACACATCCCACCTGTGAGTGACTCTGATTGTTTGCAATAAGTGTGTACTAGGGATCTGGTTTCCGTTAAGTGTCCACCACGAGTTTCCTGTTAAGAGATAACAGAGAAATAGCGATCCGGACACAGAACAATGCATCCATAATGGAGGCCTAATCAGAGTTGTGGTCATGGCCTTAAAGGCGAGACGCAACACTATATATTACCTAACAGTTTTTGTTACGTGCAATTTCAAAGTCTGATGGCTAATTTCTCTTTCACTTGTGTTGCAGTATCAAGGAGATGGTCAGCCCCAGTTCAACGAACATTACAACCAACATGTGATGGAGGCAACTTTTCAGCAGCCTCCACAGAATATGCCCTACTACTTTTCTGCTGTGGATGGGACATCTGGATCTTCAGGATATCCACCCTGGTCCACGGATGCATCGCAGGCCGCTGTGCCAAACCAGCCCCATGCATCTGGTTGGTCTGTACCATAAGGAGGTGGCCCCTTTGATTATAAGCCCAACACATTCAACTCAAACAATTATGCGCACACTTCACACTTTGACAGTAAAGACAGGGAGCCTGCAAGCAGCTCCCTAAACGATTCTGTAGTTCGAGGAAACCAGTAGTTGGTGCAGGTATTTCCTATGAATACCATTTGTGATCATTTCATTGAGCTGTTAATCACTTTCGAAGTTGCTAGCCTTAATTTGTAGTGAAATGTAACTTTCAAGCAGAGTGCACATATACATCTGTCTGTACTTTTCCCATGAAGTTTTATTTTTATACACAACTATTTGATGTGTGTTCTGAATGCTTCATAATACTAGACGCATTTGTTTAAGCAAAAGTTTCACTAGGGTGCAACGTAACAAACTGATGCAAGTGCATTCTTTTAATAGATACACGTTCAGTTTACAAGTTGAAGTGTTGTACATTGTGCGTATTGCTGCTGTGCTTAGGCCTAAGCATGGCTAAATTGCTGCAATCAGTTTTCAATTTTTCTGCTACAGTTGAAAAATATTTTAAGTGAGGCGCCATTGAAGGCAGTGTCTGACTTCTGTGGCAGTATGAAGTACAGAGCAGGGTATTTTCAACCTGTTGTACGCTGATGCTGAGCTGGCTAAAAAAAGTTCCATATTCCATGAGTTGGATGAGGGGAAAAACATACCTGTGCACATCTCCTAAATATTTTAATTCCTCTATACAGTAGGGCTGCTCATTATTATAAATTTTTTTATTGCAGTGGCAATGATTATTGTCACACTGGTTATGGCCTTTATTTTGCCTTTATTTTTGCCTTTATTTTGGTTGTATTTTTGGTTGTTGATTGTATTTTGGGCAATGTCATTTGTGTGTGGTGTAACACTGTTGCCTGAGACTGTCCAACAGCGCTATATATATATATATATATATATATATATATAATTTGCTGAATTTAATGCCATCTCACTGCCCAACTGCGTCATGCAGTATTTAATCAGATATTTTTTTTCTTTTTTTTAATTTTTTTATGTTAAATGTTGCAATACCTGACAAACATTGAAATGTAAGAATGCTGCAACCTTCATTTTCAGCTCTGTCCAAGCATTCACCTGACAACTGTATGATAATTTGATGGGGAAAATAAAAATCTAAAAAAAACCACACATCTTTGCTTGCTTTGTTGTATTAAAAAGCACTTTATTGAAAAAAGTATTTACATCAGAACCAAAATTGGTGGACCATAGAATACAATTACAATATTGCTCCCTTCACCAACAGCTTGCAAATCTACAAGGCATCATTTCTTCCATCACTGTCTGGACAAAAACAACTTCAGACTCGGTGCAAAACATTTCTCATATCTGGATAGTTTTCTTTCTTTAATGGGTGTGGGAGTAGTCACTGCAAATATCACTGGCACTGCTGCATAATCAATACTACATTACATTATTAATGTACTTTAACTGTTAATAGCCAGCAAATGCAGCAAATACAAGATTTTGGTCAAACCCATTGTTCATATACTAGGTAACAAGTACCACATGATGATGCAGTGTACTGCATCAGACAGGTCGCATGTATTCTAATGCTAGCTGAGAGCAATCATCCCTTTGAAGTGAAATAACTTTCTAAATCCCACACCTCAACATGTCCCTTCATCTGCCCATTAATGCACCACCTTTCCCTTATTCAGCCAAAAACTGCTATTGGAGTTCATTATTAACCCTTCATGGGAAGTTCAAGGCCCCCATTTCTTCTCCCATTAATACAATAGGAGATGTGGAGTGACAGAAAACACTGAAGACTGTCGATATGTTTGCTCAGAAGGTTTGTTTGGGGCATCTCAAGGTTAATCCATCTTCAGGCTGCGGTAGATGTAGCGAATGAACGCCAGAGAGGCCCAGAACGACACGCTGCCTAGCATCAGCGAGAACACAAGCGCCGTCAGCAGGGAGTATCCGAAGAACTCTGAGCTTTGCACCAGGCCGCTCATAGAGGAGCGGTTGCGCTAGTAGAAAACAGAATAGACGAAGATGAAGAGGCCGGTGGATCTGGTGCTCAGCACGCTCCTCCCCCACCACCTATAGTCCTCGCCCGACAGGAGGAAGTAGGTCAGGGCCACAGACATGCTGGCGCCAACCAAGAGCAGGATTGCGAAATTATGCGTACACTTCACACTTTGACAGCAAAGACGGGGAGCCTGCAAGCAGCTCCCTAAACGATTCTGTAGTTCGAGGAAACCAGTAGTTGGTGCAGGTATTTCCTATGAATACCATTTGTGATCATTTCATTGAGCTGTTAATCACTTTCGAAGTTGCTAGCCTTAATTTGTAGTGAAATGTAACTTTCAAGCAGAGTGCACATATACATCTGTCTGTACTTTTCCCATGAAGTTTTATTTTTATACACAACTATTTGATGTGTGTTCTGAATGCTTCATAATACTAGACGCATTTGTTTAAGCAAAAGTTTCACTAGGGTGCAACGTAACAAACTGATGCAAGTGCATTCTTTTAATAGATACACGTTCAGTTTACAAGTTGAAGTGTTGTACATTGTGCGTATTGCTGCTGTGCTTAGGCCTAAGCATGGCTAAATTGCTGCAATCAGTTTTCAATTTTTCTGCTACAGTTGAAAAATATTTTAAGTGAGGCGCCATTGAAGGCAGTGTCTGATTTCTGTGGCAGTATGAAGTACAGAGCAGGGTATTTTCAACCTGTTGTACGCTGATGCTGAGCTGGCTAAAAAAAGTTCCATATTCCATGAGTTGGATGAGGGGAAAAACAGACCTGTGCACATCTCCTAAATATTTTCATTCCTCTATACAGTAGGGCTGCTCATTATTATAATTTTTTTTATTGCAGTGGCAAAGATTATTGTCACACCGGTTATGGCCTTTATTTTGCCTTTATTTTTGCCTTTATTTTGGTTGTATTTTTGGTTGTTGATTGTATTTTGGGCAATGTCATTTGTGTGTGGTGTAACACTGTTGCCTGAGACTGTCCAACAGCGCTATATATATATATATATATATATATATATATATATATATATATATATATATATATATATATATATATATATATAAATTAATAATTTCTTATATATAAATATATCTTATATATAAATTTCTTATATATATATATATATATATATATATATATATATATATATATATATATATAATTTGCTGAATTTAATGCCATCTCACTGCCCAACTGTGTCATGCAGTATTTAATCAGATATTTTTTTTCTTTTTTTAAATTTTTTTATGTTAAATGTTGCAATACCTGACAAACATTGAAATGTAAGAAAGCTGCAACCTTCATTTTCAGCTCTGTCCAAGCATTCACCTGACAACTGTATGATAATTTGATGGGGAAAATAAAAATCTACAAAACCACACATCTTTGCTTGCTTTGTTGTATTAAAAAGCACTTTATTGAAAAAAGTATTTACATCAGAACCAAAATTGGTGGACCATAGAATACAATTACAATATTGCTCCCTTCACCAACAGCTTGCAAATCTACAAGGCATCATTTCTTCCATCACTGTCTGGACAAAAACAACTTCAGACTCGGTGCAAAACATTTCTCATATCTGGATAGTTTTCTTTCTTTAATGGGTGTGGGAGTAGTCACTGCAAATATCACTGGCACTGCTGCATAATCAATACTACATTACATTATTAATGTACTTTAACTGTTAATAGCCAGCAAATGCAGCAAATACAAGATTTTGGTCAAACCCATTGTTCATATACTAGGTAACAAGTACCACATGATGATGCAGTGTACTGCATCAGACAGGTCGCATGTATTCTAATGCTAGCTGAGAGCAATCATCCCTTTGAAGTGAAATAACTTTCTAAATCCCACACCTCAACATGTCCCTTCATCTGCCCATTAATGCACCACCTTTCCCTTATTCAGCCAAAAACTGCTATTGGAGTTCATTATTAACCCTTCATGGGAAGTTCAAGGCCCCCATTTCTTCTCCCATTAATACAATAGGAGATGTGGAGTGACAGAAAACACTGAAGACTGTCGATATGTTTGCTCAGAAGGTTTGTTTGGGGCATCTCAAGGTTAATCCATCTTCAGGCTGCGGTAGATGTAGCGAATGAACGCCAGAGAGGCCCAGAACGACACGCTGCCTAGCATCAGCGAGAACACAAGCGCCGTCAGCAGGGAGTATCCGAAGAACTCTGAGCTTGGCACCAGGCCGCTCATAGAGGAGCGGTTGCGGTAGTAGAAAACAGAGTAGACGAAGATGAAGAGGCCGGTGGATCCGGTGCTCAGCACGCTCCTCCACCACCACCTATAGTCCTCGCCCGACAGGAGGAAGTAGGTCAGGGCCACAGAGATGCAGGCGCCCACCGAGAGGAGGATAGCGAAGACGCAGAGCAGGATGCCGTACAGGGTGTAATGTTCTCTGCCCCAAACGGTGGCGAAGATGTAGTAGAGTTCCACTGAGATGGCACTGAGGGTAGGAGTTGCAGTGAGAATCTATAAATCAAGCATTAAACATTCCCTAACAGTTTAAGCCTTCCTAAATACTACTACTGTCTACAAGGAAAATAAATTCTTCTACAATAGAAGTAAAAAAAAAATACTTGCAATGCCTTGACAAGGATTCATATCCATGAATATTTTTCACATTTTGTCGCCTTACAACTACAGTGCATTTCATCGGGATTTTCTTTAATACACCAACACAAAGTAGTGAATTATTGAGAAACGGAAGGATAATGACACATGGCTGTCAAAATCATTTAGAAATAAAGAACTGGAACATGTGACGTATGTTTATATTTAGCGCTCTTTACTCCAGTGCCACTAAATAAAACCAGGTGAAACCAGTCACCTTCAAAAATCACCCGATTAGAAATCAGAGGGTCATGGTAACGTTGCAGAAATTCACAGATCAGGTGGGAGAATTTGTTGACAGGATAGCTATCAGTCATGCACGCAACAAATCTTATCTTTATGGAAGAGTGGCAAGTAGAAAAGTGGGGAAAAAAAAAAAAAAAAAAAAAAAAAAAAAAAAAAAAAAACAAGTCCTCTTTGCAGCTTGTCACAGCCCATGTAGGAGACACAAACAGCTGGAAGAAGGTGCTCTGGTCAAATGAGACCAAAACTAAACTTTTTGGCCTACAAGCCAAATGCTGTGTGTGATGGAAAACTACCACTGTAAATCAAAAGGACAGTTCATCTTACAGACCAGTCTCGTCCAACATGGCCACACACATCCCACCTGTGAGTGACTCTGATTGTTTGCAATAAGTGTGTACTAGGGATCTGGTTTCCGTTAAGTGTCCACCACGAGTTTCCTGTTAAGAGATAACAGAGAAATAGCGATCCGGACACAGAACAATGCATCCATAATGGAGGCCTAATCAGAGTTGTGGTCATGGCCTTAAAGGCGAGACGCAACACTATATATTACCTAACAGTTTTTGTTACGTGCAATTTCAAAGTCTGATGGCTAATTTCTCTTTCACTTGTGTTGCAGTATCAAGGAGATGGTCAGCCCCAGTTCAACGAACATTACAACCAACATGTGATGGAGGCAACTTTTCAGCAGCCTCCACAGAATATGCCCTACTACTTTTCTGCTGTGGATGGGACATCTGGATCTTCAGGATATCCACCCTGGTCCACGGATGCATCGCAGGCCGCTGTGCCAAACCAGCCCCATGCATCTGGTTGGTCTGTACCATAAGGAGGTGGCCCCTTTGATTATAAGCCCAACACATTCAACTCAAACAATTATGCGCACACTTCACACTTTGACAGTAAAGACGGGGAGCCTGCAAGCAGCTCCCTAAACAATTCTGTAGTTCGTGGAAACCAGTAGTTGGTGCAGGTATTTCCTATGAATACCATTTGTGATCATTTCATTGAGCTGTTAATCACTTTCGAAGTTGCTAGCCTTAATTTGTAGTGAAATGTAACTTTCAAGCAGAGTGCACATATACATCTGTCTGTACTTTTCCCATGAAGTTTTATTTTTATACACAACTATTTGATGTGTGTTCTGAATGCTTCATAATACTAGACGCATTTGTTTAAGCAAAAGTTTCACTAGGGTGCAACGTAACAAACTGATGCAAGTGCATTCTTTTAATAGATACACGTTCAGTTTACAAGTTGAAGTGTTGTACATTGTGCGTATTGCTGCTGTGCTTAGGCCTAAGCATGGCTAAATTGCTGCAATCAGTTTTCAATTTTTCTGCTACAGTTGAAAAATATTTTAAGTGAGGCGCCATTGAAGGCAGTGTCTGACTTCTGTGGCAGTATGAAGTACAGAGCAGGGTATTTTCAACCTGTTGTACGCTGATGCTGAGCTGGCTAAAAAAAGTTCCATATTCCATGAGTTGGATGAGGGGAAAAACAGACCTGTGCACATCTCCTAAATATTTTCATTCCTCTATACAGTAGGGCTGCTCATTATTATAAATTTTTTGGTTGTTGATTGTATTTTGGGCAATGTCATTTGTGTGTGGTGTAACACTGTTGCCTGAGACTGTCCAACAGCGCTATATATATATATATATATATATATATATATATATATATATATATATATATATATATATATATATATATATATATATATATATATATATATATATATATCATTTGCTGAATTTAATGCCATCTCACTGCCCAACTGTGTCATGCAGTATTTAATCAGATATTTTTTTTCTTTTTTTTAATTTTTTTATGTTAAATGTTGCAATACCTGACAAACATTGAAATGTAAGAAAGCTGCAACCTTCATTTTCAGCTCTGTCCAAGCATTCACCTGACAACTGTATGATAATTTGATGGGGAAAATAAAAATCTAAAAAAACCACACATCTTTGCTTGCTTTGTTGTATTAAAAAGCACTTATTGAAAAAAGTATTTACATCAGAACCAAAATTGGTGGACCATAGAATACAATTACAATATTGCTCCCTTCACCAACAGCTTGCAAATCTACAAGGCATCATTTCTTCCATCCACTGTCTGGACAAAAACAACTTCAGACTCAGTGCAAAACATTTCTCATATCTGGATAGTTTTCTTTCTTTAATGGGTGTGGGAGTAGTCACTGCAAATATCACTGGCACTGCTGCATAATCAATACTACATTACATTATTAATGTACTTTAACTGTTAATAGCCAGCAAATGCAGCAAATACAAGATTTTGGTCAAACCCATTGTTCATATACTAGGTAACAAGTACCACATGATGATGCAGTGTACTGCATCAGACAGGTCGCATGTATTCTAATGCTAGCTGAGAGCAATCATCCCTTTGAAGTGAAATAACTTTCTAAATCCCACACCTCAACATGTCCCTTCATCTGCCCATTAATGCACCACCTTTCCCTTATTCAGCCAAAAACTGCTATTGGAGTTCATTATTAACCCTTCATGGGAAGTTCAAGGCCCCCATTTCTTCTCCCATTAATACAATAGGAGATGTGGAGTGACAGAAAACACTGAAGACTGTCGATATGTTTGCTCAGAAGATTTGTTTGGGGCATCTCAAGGTTAATCCATCTTCAGGCTGCGGTAGATGTAGCGAATGAACGCCAGAGAGGCCCAGAACGACACGCTGCCTAGCATCAGCGAGAACACAAGCGCCGTCAGCAGGGAGTATCCGAAGAACTCTGAGCTTTGCACCAGGCCGCTCATAGAGGAGCGGTTGCGGTAGTAGAAAACAGAGTAGACGAAGATGAAGAGGCCGGTGGATCCGGTGCTCAGCACGCTCCTCCACCACCACCTATAGTCCTCGCCCGACAGGAGGAAGTAGGTCAGGGCCACAGAGATGCAGGCGCCCACCGAGAGGAGGATAGCGAAGACGCAGAGCAGGATGCCGTACAGGGTGTAATGTTCTCTGCCCCAAACGGTGGCGAAGATGTAGTAGAGTTCCACTGAGATGGCACTGAGGGTAGGAGTTGCAGTGAGAATCTATAAATCAAGCATTAAACATTCCCTAACAGTTTAAGCCTTCCTAAATACTACTACTGTCTACAAGGAAAATAAATTCTTCTACAATAGAAGTAAAAAAAAATACTTGCAATGCCTTGACAAGGATTCATATCCATGAATATTTTTCACATTTTGTCGCCTTACAACTACAGTGCATTTCATCGGGATTTTCTTTAATACACCAACACAAAGTAGTGAATTATTGAGAAACGGAAGGATAATGACACATGGCTGTCAAAATCATTTAGAAATAAAGAACTGGAACATGTGACGTATGTTTATATTTAGCGCTCTTTACTCCAGTGCCACTAAATAAAACCAGGTGAAACCAGTCACCTTCAAAAATCACCCGATTAGAAATCAGAGGGTCATGGTAACGTTGCAGAAATTCACAGATCAGGTGGGAGAATTTGTTGACAGGATAGCTATCACTCATGCACGCAACAAATCTTATCTTTATGGAAGAGTGGCAAGTAGAAAAGTGGGGAAAAAAAAAAAAAAAAAAAAAACAAGTCCTCTTTGCAGCTTGTCACAGCCCATGTAGGAGACACAAACAGCTGGAAGAAGGTGCTCTGGTCAAATGAGACCAAAACTAAACTTTTTGGCCTACAAGCCAAATGCTGTGTGTGATGGAAAACTACCACTGTAAATCAAAAGGACAGTTCATCTTACAGACCAGTCTCGTCCAACATGGCCACACACATCCCACCTGTGAGTGACTCTGATTGTTTGCAATAAGTGTGTACTAGGGATCTGGTTTCCGTTAAGTGTCCACCACGAGTTTCCTGTTAAGAGATAACAGAGAAATAGCGATCCGGACACAGAACAATGCATCCATAATGGAGGCCTAATCAGAGTTGTGGTCATGGCCTTAAAGGCGAGACGCAACACTATATATTACCTAACAGTTTTTGTTACGTGCAATTTCAAAGTCTGATGGCTAATTTCTCTTTCACTTGTGTTGCAGTATCAAGGAGATGGTCAGCCCCAGTTCAGGGAACATAACAACCAACATGTGATGGAGGCAACTTTTCAGAAGCCTCCACAGAATATGCCCTACTACTTTTCTGCTGTGGATGGGACATCTGGATCTTCAGGATATCCACCCTGGTCCACGGATGCATCGCAGGCCGCTGTGCCAAACCAGCCCCATGCATCTGGTTGGTCTGTACCATAAGGAGGTGGCCCCTTTGATTATAAGCCCAACACATTCAACTCAAACAATTATGCGCACACTTCACACTTTGACAGTAAAGACGGGGAGCCTGCAAGCAGCTCCCTAAACAATTCTGTAGTTCGTGGAAACCAGTAGTTGGTGCAGGTATTTCCTATGAATACCATTTGTGATCATTTCATTGAGCTGTTAATCACTTTCGAAGTTGCTAGCCTTAATTTGTAGTGAAATGTAACTTTCAAGCAGAGTGCACATATACATCTGTCTGTACTTTTCCCATGAAGTTTTATTTTTATACACAACTATTTGATGTGTGTTCTGAATGCTTCATAATACTAGACGCATTTGTTTAAGCAAAAGTTTCACTAGGGTGCAACGTAACAAACTGATGCAAGTGCATTCTTTTAATAGATACACGTTCAGTTTACAAGTTGAAGTGTTGTACATTGTGCGTATTGCTGCTGTGCTTAGGCCTAAGCATGGCTAAATTGCTGCAATCAGTTTTCAATTTTTCTGCTACAGTTGAAAAATATTTTAAGTGAGGCGCCATTGAAGGCAGTGTCTGATTTCTGTGGCAGTATGAAGTACAGAGCAGGGTATTTTCAACCTGTTGTACGCTGATGCTGAGCTGGCTAAAAAAAGTTCCATATTCCATGAGTTGGATGAGGGGAAAAACAGACCTGTGCACATCTCCTAAATATTTTCATTCCTCTATACAGTAGGGCTGCTCATTATTATAAATTTTTTTATTGCAGTGGCAATGATTATTGTCACACTGGTTATGGCCTTTATTTTGCCTTTATTTTTGCCTTTATTTTGGTTGTATTTTTGGTTGTTGATTGTATTTTGGGCAATGTCATTTGTGTGTGGTGTAACACTGTTGCCTGAGACTGTCCAACAGCGCTATATATATATATATATATATATATATATATATATATATATATATATATATAATTTGCTGAATTTAATGCCATCTCACTGCCCAACTGCGTCATGCAGTATTTAATCAGATATTTTTTTTCTTTTTTTAAATTTTTTTATGTTAAATGTTGCAATACCTGACAAACATTGAAATGTAAGAAAGCTGCAACCTTCATTTTCAGCTCTGTCCAAGCATTCACCTGACAACTGTATGATAATTTGATGGGGAAAATAAAAATCTAAAAAAACCACACATCTTTGCTTGCTTTGTTGTATTAAAAAGCACTTTATTGAAAAAAGTATTTACATCAGAACCAAAATTGGTGGACCATAGAATACAATTACAATATTGCTCCCTTCACCAACAGCTTGCAAATCTACAAGGCATCATTTCTTCCATCCACTGTCTGGACAAAAACAACTTCAGACTCGGTGCAAAACATTTCTCATATCTGGATAGTTTTCTTTCTTTAATGGGTGTGGGAGTAGTCACTGCAAATATCACTGGCACTGCTGCATAATCAATACTACATTACATTATTAATGTACTTTAACTGTTAATAGCCAGCAAATGCAGCAAATACAAGATTTTGGTCAAACCCATTGTTCATATACTAGGTAACAAGTACCACATGATGATGCAGTGTACTGCATCAGACAGGTCGCATGTATTCTAATGCTAGCTGAGAGCAATCAACCTTGGAAGTGAAATAACTTTCTAAATCCCACACCTCAACATGTCCCTTCATCTGCCCATTAATGCACCACCTTTCCCTTATTCAGCCAAAAACTGCTATTGGAGTTCATTATTAACCCTTCATGGGAAGTTCAAGTCCCCTATTTCTTCTCCCATTAATACAATAGGAGATGTGGAGTGACAGAAAACACTGAAGACTGTCGATATGTTTGCTCAGAAGGTTTGTTTGGGGCATCTCAAGGTTAATCCATCTTCAGGCTGCGGTAGATGTAGCGAATGAACGCCAGAGAGGCCCAGAACGACACGCTGCCTAGCATCAGCGAGAACACAAGCGCCGTCAGCAGGGAGTATCCGAAGAACTCTGAGCTTTGCACCAGGCCGCTCATAGAGGAGCGGTTGCGCTAGTAGAAAACAGAATAGACGAAGATGAAGAGGCCGGTGGATCTGGTGCTCAGCACGCTCCTCCCCCACCACCTATAGTCCTCGCCCGACAGGAGGAAGTAGGTCAGGGCCACAGACATGCTGGCGCCAACCAAGAGCAGGATTGCGAAATTATGCGTACACTTCACACTTTGACAGCAAAGACAGGGAGCCTGCAAGCAGCTCCCTAAACGATTCTGTAGTTCGAGGAAACCAGTAGTTGGTGCAGGTATTTCCTATGAATACCATTTGTGATCATTTCATTGAGCTGTTAATCACTTTCGAAGTTGCTAGCCTTAATTTGTAGTGAAATGTAACTTTCAAGCAGAGTGCACATATACATCTGTCTGTACTTTTCCCATGAAGTTTTATTTTTATACACAACTATTTGATGTGTGTTCTGAATGCTTCATAATACTAGACGCATTTGTTTAAGCAAAAGTTTCACTAAGGTGCAACGTAACAAACTGATGCAAGTGCATTCTTTTAATAGATACACGTTCAGTTTACAAGTTGAAGTGTTGTACATTGTGCGTATTGCTGCTGTGCTTAGGCCTAAGCATGGCTAAATTGCTGCAATCAGTTTTCAATTTTTCTGCTACAGTTGAAAAATATTTTAAGTGAGGCGCCATTGAAGGCAGTGTCTGATTTCTGTGGCAGTATGAAGTACAGAGCAGGGTATTTTCAACCTGTTGTACGCTGATGCTGAGCTGGCTAAAAAAAGTTCCATATTCCATGAGTTGGATGAGGGGAAAAACAGACCTGTGCACATCTCCTAAATATTTTCATTCCTCTATACAGTAGGGCTGCTCATTATTATAATTTTTTTTATTGCAGTGGCAAAGATTATTGTCACACCGGTTATGGCCTTTATTTTGCCTTTATTTTTGCCTTTATTTTGGTTGTATTTTTGGTTGTTGATTGTATTTTGGGCAATGTCATTTGTGTGTGGTGTAACACTGTTGCCTGAGACTGTCCAACAGCGCTATATATATATATATATATATATATATATATATATATATATATATATATATATATATATATAAAAATTAATAATTTCTTATATATAAATATATCTTATATATATAAATTTCTTATATATATATATATATATATATATATATATATATATATATATATATATATATATATATATAATTTGCTGAATTTAATGCCATCTCACTGCCCAACTGTGTCATGCAGTATTTAATCAGATATTTTTTTTCTTTTTTTTAATTTTTTTATGTTAAATGTTGCAATACCTGACAAACATTGAAATGTAAGAAAGCTGCAACCTTCATTTTCAGCTCTGTCCAAGCATTCACCTGACAACTGTATGATAATTTGATGGGGAAAATAAAAATCTACAAAACCACACATCTTTGCTTGCTTTGTTGTATTAAAAAGCACTTTATTGAAAAAAGTATTTACATCAGAACCAAAATTGGTGGACCATAGAATACAATTACAATATTGCTCCCTTCACCAACAGCTTGCAAATCTACAAGGCATCATTTCTTCCATCACTGTCTGGACAAAAACAACTTCAGACTCGGTGCAAAACATTTCTCATATCTGGATAGTTTTCTTTCTTTAATGGGTGTGGGAGTAGTCACTGCAAATATCACTGGCACTGCTGCATAATCAATACTACATTACATTATTAATGTACTTTAACTGTTAATAGCCAGCAAATGCAGCAAATACAAGATTTTGGTCAAACCCATTGTTCATATACTAGGTAACAAGTACCACATGATGATGCAGTGTACTGCATCAGACAGGTCGCATGTATTCTAATGCTAGCTGAGAGCAATCATCCCTTTGAAGTGAAATAACTTTCTAAATCCCACACCTCAACATGTCCCTTCATCTGCCCATTAATGCACCACCTTTCCCTTATTCAGCCAAAAACTGCTATTGGAGTTCATTATTAACCCTTCATGGGAAGTTCAAGGCCCCCATTTCTTCTCCCATTAATACAATAGGAGATGTGGAGTGACAGAAAACACTGAAGACTGTCGATATGTTTGCTCAGAAGGTTTGTTTGGGGCATCTCAAGGTTAATCCATCTTCAGGCTGCGGTAGATGTAGCGAATGAACGCCAGAGAGGCCCAGAACGACACGCTGCCTAGCATCAGCGAGAACACAAGCGCCGTCAGCAGGGAGTATCCGAAGAACTCTGAGCTTTGCACCAGGCCGCTCATAGAGGAGCGGTTGCGGTAGTAGAAAACAGAGTAGACGAAGATGAAGAGGCCGGTGGATCCGGTGCTCAGCACGCTCCTCCACCACCACCTATAGTCCTCGCCCGACAGGAGGAAGTAGGTCAGGGCCACAGAGATGCAGGCGCCCACCGAGAGGAGGATAGCGAAGACGCAGAGCAGGATGCCGTACAGGGTGTAATGTTCTCTGCCCCAAACGGTGGCGAAGATGTAGTAGAGTTCCACTGAGATGGCACTGAGGGTAGGAGTTGCAGTGAGAATCTATAAATCAAGCATTAAACATTCCCTAACAGTTTAAGCCTTCCTAAATACTACTACTGTCTACAAGGAAAATAAATTCTTCTACAATAGAAGTAAAAAAAAAAATACTTGCAATGCCTTGACAAGGATTCATATCCATGAATATTTTTCACATTTTGTCGCCTTACAACTACAGTGCATTTCATCGGGATTTTCTTTAATACACCAACACAAAGTAGTGAATTATTGAGAAACGGAAGGATAATGACACATGGCTGTCAAAATCATTTAGAAATAAAGAACTGGAACATGTGACGTATGTTTATATTTAGCGCTCTTTACTCCAGTGCCACTAAATAAAACCAGGTGAAACCAGTCACCTTCAAAAATCACCCGATTAGAAATCAGAGGGTCATGGTAACGTTGCAGAAATTCACAGATCAGGTGGGAGAATTTGTTGACAGGATAGCTATCAGTCATGCACGCAACAAATCTTATCTTTATGGAAGAGTGGCAAGTAGAAAAGTGGGGAAAAAAAAAAAAAAAAAAAAAAAAAAAAAAAAAAAAACAAGTCCTCTTTGCAGCTTGTCACAGCCCATGTAGGAGACACAAACAGCTGGAAGAAGGTGCTCTGGTCAAATGAGACCAAAACTAAACTTTTTGGCCTACAAGCCAAATGCTGTGTGTGATGGAAAACTACCACTGTAAATCAAAAGGACAGTTCATCTTACAGACCAGTCTCGTCCAACATGGCCACACACATCCCACCTGTGAGTGACTCTGATTGTTTGCAATAAGTGTGTACTAGGGATCTGGTTTCCGTTAAGTGTCCACCACGAGTTTCCTGTTAAGAGATAACAGAGAAATAGCGATCCGGACACAGAACAATGCATCCATAATGGAGGCCTAATCAGAGTTGTGGTCATGGCCTTAAAGGCGAGACGCAACACTATATATTACCTAACAGTTTTTGTTACGTGCAATTTCAAAGTCTGATGGCTAATTTCTCTTTCACTTGTGTTGCAGTATCAAGGAGATGGTCAGCCCCAGTTCAGGGAACATAACAACCAACATGTGATGGAGGCAACTTTTCAGAAGCCTCCACAGAATATGCCCTACTACTTTTCTGCTGTGGATGGGACATCTGGATCTTCAGGATATCCACCCTGGTCCACGGATGCATCGCAGGCCGCTGTGCCAAACCAGCCCCATGCATCTGGTTGGTCTGTACCATAAGGAGGTGGCCCCTTTGATTATAAGCCCAACACATTCAACTCAAACAATTATGCGCACACTTCACACTTTGACAGTAAAGACGGGGAGCCTGCAAGCAGCTCCCTAAACAATTCTGTAGTTCGTGGAAACCAGTAGTTGGTGCAGGTATTTCCTATGAATACCATTTGTGATCATTTCATTGAGCTGTTAATCACTTTCGAAGTTGCTAGCCTTAATTTGTAGTGAAATGTAACTTTCAAGCAGAGTGCACATATACATCTGTCTGTACTTTTCCCATGAAGTTTTATTTTTATACACAACTATTTGATGTGTGTTCTGAATGCTTCATAATACTAGACGCATTTGTTTAAGCAAAAGTTTCACTAGGGTGCAACGTAACAAACTGATGCAAGTGCATTCTTTTAATAGATACACGTTCAGTTTACAAGTTGAAGTGTTGTACATTGTGCGTATTGCTGCTGTGCTTAGGCCTAAGCATGGCTAAATTGCTGCAATCAGTTTTCAATTTTTCTGCTACAGTTGAAAAATATTTTAAGTGAGGCGCCATTGAAGGCAGTGTCTGACTTCTGTGGCAGTATGAAGTACAGAGCAGGGTATTTTCAACCTGTTGTACGCTGATGCTGAGCTGGCTAAAAAAAGTTCCATATTCCATGAGTTGGATGAGGGGAAAAACAGACCTGTGCACATCTCCTAAATATTTTCATTCCTCTATACAGTAGGGCTGCTCATTATTATAAATTTTTTTATTGCAGTGGCAATGATTATTGTCACACTGGTTATGGCCTTTATTTTGCCTTTATTTTGGTTGTATTTTTGGTTGTTGATTGTATTTTGGGCAATGTCATTTGTGTGTGGTGTAACACTGTTGCCTGAGACTGTCCAACAGCGCTATATATATATATATATATATATATATATATATATATATATATATATATATATATATATATATATATATATATCATTTGCTGAATTTAATGCCATCTCACTGCCCAACTGTGTCATGCAGTATTTAATCAGATATTTTTTTTCTTTTTTTTAATTTTTTTATGTTAAATGTTGCAATACCTGACAAACATTGAAATGTAAGAAAGCTGCAACCTTCATTTTCAGCTCTGTCCAAGCATTCACCTGACAACTGTATGATAATTTGATGGGGAAAATAAAAATCTAAAAAAACCACACATCTTTGCTTGCTTTGTTGTATTAAAAAGCACTTTATTGAAAAAAGTATTTACATCAGAACCAAAATTGGTGGACCATAGAATACAATTACAATATTGCTCCCTTCACCAACAGCTTGCAAATCTACAAGGCATCATTTCTTCCATCCACTGTCTGGACAAAAACAACTTCAGACTCAGTGCAAAACATTTCTCATATCTGGATAGTTTTCTTTCTTTAATGGGTGTGGGAGTAGTCACTGCAAATATCACTGGCACTGCTGCATAATCAATACTACATTACATTATTAATGTACTTTAACTGTTAATAGCCAGCAAATGCAGCAAATACAAGATTTTGGTCAAACCCATTGTTCATATACTAGGTAACAAGTACCACATGATGATGCAGTGTACTGCATCAGACAGGTCGCATGTATTCTAATGCTAGCTGAGAGCAATCATCCCTTTGAAGTGAAATAACTTTCTAAATCCCACACCTCAACATGTCCCTTCATCTGCCCATTAATGCACCACCTTTCCCTTATTCAGCCAAAAACTGCTATTGGAGTTCATTATTAACCCTTCATGGGAAGTTCAAGGCCCCCATTTCTTCTCCCATTAATACAATAGGAGATGTGGAGTGACAGAAAACACTGAAGACTGTCGATATGTTTGCTCAGAAGGTTTGTTTGGGGCATCTCAAGGTTAATCCATCTTCAGGCTGCGGTAGATGTAGCGAATGAACGCCAGAGAGGCCCAGAACGACACGCTGCCTAGCATCAGCGAGAACACAAGCGCCGTCAGCAGGGAGTATCCGAAGAACTCTGAGCTTTGCACCAGGCCGCTCATAGAGGAGCGGTTGCGGTAGTAGAAAACAGAGTAGACGAAGATGAAGAGGCCGGTGGATCCGGTGCTCAGCACGCTCCTCCACCACCACCTATAGTCCTCGCCCGACAGGAGGAAGTAGGTCAGGGCCACAGAGATGCAGGCGCCCACCGAGAGGAGGATAGCGAAGACGCAGAGCAGGATGCCGTACAGGGTGTAATGTTCTCTGCCCCAAACGGTGGCGAAGATGTAGTAGAGTTCCACTGAGATGGCACTGAGGGTAGGAGTTGCAGTGAGAATCTATAAATCAAGCATTAAACATTCCCTAACAGTTTAAGCCTTCCTAAATACTACTACTGTCTACAAGGAAAATAAATTCTTCTACAATAGAAGTAAAAAAAAAATACTTGCAATGCCTTGACAAGGATTCATATCCATGAATATTTTTCACATTTTGTCGCCTTACAACTACAGTGCATTTCATCGGGATTTTCTTTAATACACCAACACAAAGTAGTGAATTATTGAGAAACGGAAGGATAATGACACATGGCTGTCAAAATCATTTAGAAATAAAGAACTGGAACATGTGACGTATGTTTATATTTAGCGCTCTTTACTCCAGTGCCACTAAATAAAACCAGGTGAAACCAGTCACCTTCAAAAATCACCCGATTAGAAATCAGAGGGTCATGGTAACGTTGCAGAAATTCACAGATCAGGTGGGAGAATTTGTTGACAGGATAGCTATCAGTCATGCACGCAACAAATCTTATCTTTATGGAAGAGTGGCAAGTAGAAAAGTGGGGAAAAAAAAAAAAAAAAAAAAAAAAAAAAAAAAAAAAAAAAAAAAAAAAACAAGTCCTCTTTGCAGCTTGTCACAGCCCATGTAGGAGACACAAACAGCTGGAAGAAGGTGCTCTGGTCAAATGAGACCAAAACTAAACTTTTTGGCCTACAAGCCAAATGCTGTGTGTGATGGAAAACTACCACTGTAAATCAAAAGGACAGTTCATCTTACAGACCAGTCTCGTCCAACATGGCCACACACATCCCACCTGTGAGTGACTCTGATTGTTTGCAATAAGTGTGTACTAGGGATCTGGTTTCCGTTAAGTGTCCACCACGAGTTTCCTGTTAAGAGATAACAGAGAAATAGCGATCCGGACACAGAACAATGCATCCATAATGGAGGCCTAATCAGAGTTGTGGTCATGGCCTTAAAGGCGAGACGCAACACTATATATTACCTAACAGTTTTTGTTACGTGCAATTTCAAAGTCTGATGGCTAATTTCTCTTTCACTTGTGTTGCAGTATCAAGGAGATGGTCAGCCCCAGTTCAGGGAACATAACAACCAACATGTGATGGAGGCAACTTTTCAGAAGCCTCCACAGAATATGCCCTACTACTTTTCTGCTGTGGGTGGGACATCTGGATCTTCAGGGTATCCACCCTGGTCCACGGATGCATCGCAGGCCGCTGTGCCAAACCAGTCCCATCTGGGTGGATCTGGTTGGTCTGTACCACAAGGAGGTGGCCCCTTTGATTATAAGCCCAACACATTCAACTCAAACAATTATGCGCACACTTCACACTTTGACAGCAAAGAGGGGGAGCCTGTAAATCACTCTAAAACACACTAATCCTGTGAGGATTTTTTTTTTTCAGCAGGGACAGGGAAGGTGTCAGAGTTGATGGAAAGGTAAATGTAGCTAAATACAGAGAAATGCTAGTAGGAAACCTATCAGGGGCTGACTTCAAAACTGTTGTTCAGACATTTTCCAGCTGGTAAAGAGATACCAAAGACAATGCTGGAAACACTTTCTAGATTTTTATTTACAAAAATGTTTCTCCATCTCCTTTTTCACAAAATGTGAAAAAGTTCAGGAGGTATGAATCCTTTGGCAAGGCGCTGCAAATAATTCCAAGCAAGCTATGAAAAATCCATCGCTAACTCAATCTGAAATAAAGATCTAAACTTCCAAATGTCTAAAGCTGCACCTCAAACTGAGAACTCACCTGAAAGGTAGGAAGCCACCAATGGCCATGTGCACAATGGTGTGTTTGTACCAGGGCTGTGGGGGGATCTGCCGGGGGATGTTACGAGTGCGGCAGGGCGCCTGAAAGCTGCCAGCTCGGTTCTTTCCCACAATGCCGCCGATGACGCTGAGGGGGAAGCCCACCAGCACCCAGGCGCCCAGCAGGAGGAGCACGGTGGTGGCCGGCAGAGCCTGAGTGGAGCCGCTCCACCAGTGAACCGAGTTCACTATGCTCCATGTGAAGAAAAGGGGAGCTGTGGAAATGCGTGACCAAGTCAATAAAATGCATCTACTGATTTCCATTTTATGCAACAGTGCCCCAGAGCGCTGTCAATAATTAAAAAGTCATTAATAACTGATCTAACGTCTGAGCCCAAGCATACTGGCAGTATATTTCATTAACTTCAACAAAGTGATGCAAATTGTAAGTGATGGAAATAACTTATGAGATAATTAAATCAATTATTTCCCCACCTGATAATTTATCTTCCTTTCTTGATTGCCATCAGTACTAGATCTGCTTCTTCATTTAGATGTTAAACTTTGCTTTTTAAATCTGCTGATTAGATTCAACCTACTCAACCCTGAGATAGCGTTACATCTGTAGCCTTTGCAAGAAATCGAGAAGGAAAAACAGCACAAACATTAATTCTAATGCAGTTTTCACTGCAAAAGAGTCTGCTGACTCTAAACATGTGCAACAAAACGTAACACATGACTAATAACACCAGCTGAACAGGACGCCAGAGGAAATACTTACTTCACATCTGATAAGCCTTGATCATTCTGATTGGTGAAAGTGTGGGTCAGTTACTGCTATCATGTTATATTAGGGTGTTAAAAAGTGACAGTTTCTAATTACTAAAATGTTCTTTTACACAGACCAATGTCCTAGTATCAGATGCCAGAGAGTTTTATCACAGAGTAACACAATACTGCTCCTCACCCACATGCTGCTGTGCTCTGCTGGTCAGCAGACTGAAATAATGTGTCAACAAATTTGGCTGTTTGGTAAAATTAAAATTATCATCTGCAAAAACAGTAAAACTCACGGCAGGGAGTGTAAAGTAGCGCCACTCATCACTCAGGTAATGCCGTTTTCAAACTCCATTTTGAAAGTTATGAGCTACTGGAGCAGACAGCATGACTAATTAAGCCAATATAAGCTTGTTATACTTGTGTTACTCAGTTAAAGGAACAAAACAGAAAATCCCCTTTGTTTTTTCCAAGCTGGGATAAAGTTCATTTTTTCCAAACATTATGTTTTCAGACTGCTTTTTAATCAGCCAGTGCCATGTCCTTAGAATGCTGTACAACAGAGAACAACGCAGCCCTCATTGGTTTCATTCATTTAAATATCTCTGTACTGTACTGAGTACCTCAGTATCCACTGAAGTACTGTCTGTTTGACCTCACACTCAGGCTTAAAATGACAAACAGATGCATCACCATCATTTCCTGCATTCTTCTCAGCTAAAACAATATATGAGTTTGCACATTTTCCCAGAAACAGAACATATGGCTTGAACCCGAACCATTGAGGCCCCTAAAGCAACCTCACCTGAGAAAAGAGATGACGTGAGGATGATGTTCCACACCCAGCGCTGCCCGTTGATCTGCGTGTAGAAACTGCAGGAGACGTAGCCGGACACACAGCTGGTCAGAGCGTACAGGACGATGGCGGCCGAGTTGATGGCCCCATGCCGGTGTACGTTGAACATTCCCAGCAACGCCATGACGATGATGGCTGAAGTAAAAAGAGAGCACGGCAAAATGATTCTACTCCAACAACACATCAGAGATGCGTTATCACTTCCACACATCTGTTCTATGGTTGTCTTTTCTCCGTAACCTGCTGCTGTAAACATGCTTGGTTTAAACGCTGTTGCAACAGGTGAGTGGAGCTTCGTTTTTAAACCCGAACAGGGGTAGTTTTCATTTGAACAGTCCTGTGTCTACACGATTAGATGTTTGTTCTATAGTTTAGTTTGTCTACATGACACTAAAGGCTCACCTGTGGCGAGAGTTAAGAACTGAGCTCCAACTCCGAGAACAGCACAGAGCAGGCTTTTAAAGGGCGGGAATCTGAAGACATCAGTGTGTATGATTTTCCAGCCGTTATCGCCTTGATCCAAATCATCACAGCCGCCTTCCTCTTCCACATTGTACCTGAAATCGACAGAAAGGGCATTTTGAAACAGAAAATGAAAGTGACAATAGTCGCCACAAATTGTAAGCAGTCCAAAAAAAAAAAAAAAACAAACTAACACAAGTTGTTTGTGGAAATGAACTTTTCATTGAATTAATGCAAAATCTCAACGCTAAACTGACCAAAAACAGCCCAACCTAAGCCATGGGCACCAGGTTTCAACAGAACTGTGAATGACTGAGGGGTTTTTGTGCTTACTTACCTGGCAAAATCATTTTTAAGGACCCGCATTAGGATGATGATGACAAAGCCCAGCAGCAGCACCACCAGCACCAGCGAGTTGATGATGGACAACCAGTGGATCTCCAGTGTTTTCGGGAAGAACGAGTAGTCTCTAAGGCGCTCGGCTCTCCGAGCGGCAGGCAGGTTGGATTCATACCAGCGGACGCTGTAGGTGTGCGTGACCGTCAGGCTGCCTCCCCCCACGCCGACCCCCCCCACCACTGCACCTGCCCCCTCCTCCAAGGGAAAGGGCTTGACGTCCTTCACCGAGACATTGGCAAAGATCACAGAGTCGCCGTTGTACTCGATGTTGAAGTCTAGGTGAGTCCACAAACCCACCTGACAGAAGAAAGGGGAACAAGAGGGGATGAAAAGGTAAGGAGGCAGAAAAACGGCACACGCAGTCATTTAAAACCAAATCCACACAGTTTCTCTGTTCACCTTGTGGCTGTGCGGCAGGAAGCCGCTCTCTTCGATGTATCCTACAAACCCCCAGATTGGAATATCGTCCAGGACAAATTCAAAGTAATACAGCTCTTCGATGGCCTCACGAAGCTCGTCCACCTGAGACACACAAAACAGCACAGCTTTTATACGCAAAAAGGAAGAACTGCAATTCTTTATGCACAAAACATATGGCCAAAAAACACTTCATTTAAAATGAAAAAGTCATTTTAAACAATCCCTGCTCCTTGTAACATCAGTAAAAAGCCTTAAAATAAATTAGGTTTCCATTCATTAGATTAGGTTTTATTTACTTTCAATGAACTTTGAATTAAAAAAAATACAAATTAATTTTCTTTTTGGAAAAGTTTGATGTGTTTTTTTGTTAAAAAAAAACAAAAACAAAAGAAACTGCTATTCTTGAATTTAACTTTAAAAAGGAAAATACGTTTCGGTTTTAGGTTTTTTGAAATTATGCATCTTTTTTTTTTTTTTTTTTTTTTTTTTTTTTTTTTCCAAAGGGTCATGTAGCTTTTACGGCTCTAGACATTTTTATTTAGCAAAACTAAAAGCAAAACTGGCTCCATGGAATGTGAAGGTTCCTCACCCTTGCTCCAGGGTGAAAATATAAGTGGCCACTTTAAAAACGGGAAAGACAAGAACACATGATATTCAGGAACAAGTCTTTAAATGGTTACATGAAAACTCACCCATATTTGCAGTCAGAGCAATAATTGAAGGTTTAAAATTGGAACAAACAATGCACAATGAAGCAGACAGATTTTAAAAAAAAACCCCAAAAAAAACAAACATCTAACATCGCACAGTTACAGAAAACTGTAGAAATGCATTCAGTGGAAGATTATGCCACAGCAATAAAAGCTGAATTTATTTTTCAGACCTTTCTCACATCTTTGCTGTGAGTGCCAACGCATATCCTATAAATTACCTGCTTTTCTGACAGCGTGAGCTTGCAGAGAGTTTTCCTCTCCACGTTCTCTCGGAAGCGGATGTAATATAAAGACTCTGCCATCCTGTCACCATCCAGCACTTCGCCCAGACTCAGGGACTTGTGGTGAACCTGAGAAAGAAGAGGTTTTATGATGCGATATACACCAACGAAAAGCAAAGGTGGCTAATGAAAGAGATCAATAAGCTTGAAACAGGACATACAGTTCAATAACAAATTATTTTATTTAAGAGTAAACTCTTAGTAACCCTACTTTAGAGTTGTAAGATCTTTTAGAAAACCTGCAATAAATGGACAAAAGTCATCTATTCTTTTTGTCTATGCAGAACACAGGACACATTGAAGGACATAAATATATTTTTTAAACAACTTGAGGTAATTAATATCTTATTTAAAAAGATCTATAAGAGCTTAAAGTACATTTTATTCAATTTTAGGGATAAAATTATTTTCTAATCATGCTGCCTTGATGGAAAAGCCACATCTTCCAAATGAATGAATATAGCATTAAAAAAAAAAAAAAAAAAAAAAAAAAAAAAAGGACTTCATTTTCTCTTGAATTTTTTTTTTTTTTTTTTTTTTTTTCTACACAGTGACACAGCAGTGAGGACTGACCTTATCCGGTCTGCAAACAGGCAGAGTGTAGTAGTGATACGTCTCCTGAGGATTATGATAAGGGCCCACTTTGTTGACATAAAGAGTCACATTGTCTCCCTGCTTGTAGCTCACTGCCCAGCCGGAGAACAAGCCCAGGATCAAGACACAGAGCACTGCCATCATCCTCCTGTAGCCACCTGGGAGCGCTCCAGTTCCACTGCACGCAACACCTGCAGCAAAGATGCACAGTTTGTCAATTTGGTCAGCTGTCAATTTTAACATCGGCTAAGATGTACAACTCTGAACATGTCAATAAAAGGAGAAAAAAAAAAAAAAAAAAAAAAAAAAAAAATGGAAACAGCCTTTAGCAGTTCAGCTTCTTTATTGAGAGATGCTGCTCTGGTTGTGTGTGTGTGTGTCATGGTTTTCAAGGAACGTCACCAGATTCAGTGGGTGGAACAAAGACACAGTTTCATACATCCTTAAAAAACACATCTTCTGGAAGGAAACCTGGGCTTTCTATGGATTGGCAGTGCAAGTTTTAAGTGGAAACGTCATGTTCGGGTAAGGATAATGTTTTGGAACCATTGTATTCAAAATGCATGTATTAAATGGGCATTAGAAGATCATTCTTTGCACAATAAACTGTGTGAACTTTTATTATGAGATATTGTGAACTTTTATTATGAGATATGAGTAGACACTCAAAAACAGTGGACAGGTGCAACTAGCTTGTTAGGCGAGTTGTAGAAAAATGGATTTGAAGACTGCAATATAATTTTATGACATGAGAAGCCACTTCGTGAAGTGTTTCATCTTTGGACTTGTTTCCAGACTTTGTTTCCAAAGACATTCAAGAACAACATAGAGATTGAAATTTTTATTTTAAACTAAACATGATTGACAATGACAGAAAATGTCTCGTCAAGTTTCTAAACTCTGATTTGTGAGTCTCACCGTCCTGTCACCTCCTTCCCGATGGTGCAGAACCAACAAAACCAGTCTGGTCGCTGGATTTCTTGGACTCCAGGCCCAGATGGTTCGCTCTGCTCCGATAACGCTCACCGAGAAGCCCTAACGTCGCAGCCGAACACCAGGGACATCCTGGACGCAGCGCATTAAACGATCCCCTGCGCTTATATCCGGGTACACTCAGTACTTTTACTAACAGAAGTAAGAGAAGAAAACTGGCTCCTACTACACGTCACCTAAAAAAATAAAAATAATGACGACTCGCTTCAGTGTTCCGGGGAGGGCGGAGAAACACGAAATACACGCCTGCAATGTTACCGCTGTTTTAACAGCAGTAATGTTTTCCCTTTTTCAAATTATTATAACTTCTGCTTCCCACATGAACAACAAGAAAACTAAGATTTTCGCGTTTGGAGCTGATAGCACAACGTATTCACTGTCTTCTGTATGGACCGGATTTCCTTCAACCTCAATGAACCAATCCAGTGTCCCCGTTGGACTTCCGTGTTAAAGCTCAGACTAGTTTAATTGAACACGCGCTGGCGATGTGCATGTCTGCGTGTTACTGTGACACTGAGATGCTCGACAGTTTGACATGTAATGCCTGCTAAATCATTTCCCGCGAAACTCTTACAGTTTCTCGCGCTCGAGACGTTGTAGCGAGTGGTTAAACCAGGCTAACAAGTGAGTCCGTGTAAACAATTAAAATTATTAACCTTTATAACGAAATACAACGTTAGAGTTGTCTGTAGATGTTCACTTTGATTATTATGGGCTATATTGTAGTGCTCTAATTAACCGAACCTTCTTTAACAGTAATATTATCCTTCGCATTATGTTAGCGAAGTAAAACATCGAATGTATTTATTGTGGTTCGCAGTGTGTTTATTTGCCATAAATATATCTTTGTTACAAAGACTTATCCTTTTACTTTGCGTGGACCCCACGGTGCAGAGTATTAATATGTAAACACACTTTTCGCTGTTATCTCTACAGATTGCTGGCAGCATTAACGAGGCTCATGAAAAACTAGCTACCCTTCGTGAGGTACAGATAACGGCATTGTTTTTCAGATAACATCTCACAATGGGAATTCACGGACTTGCCAAGCTAATCGCTGATCATGCCCCCGGTGCCATCAAAGAGCAGGACATCAAAAACTACTTCGGTAATTCTAACAAATTACTTTTTCGACATTTAAATCGGTAAGGTTACTAGAAACAAATAAATACAGTTTCATTGATCCTATTTCAGTTGTTTACTTTAGTCATTGTGAGAATGAAACTTATGTTGGTGTTGTTATTAAACTCAGATATACTTTTCCCCCCCCTTACAGAGATATGAAGCATATAATATATTAAATGTTGTAATGGCTTTTTTTAGGCAGGAAAATTGCTATCGATGCCTCCATGTGCATCTACCAGTTCCTGATTGCTGTGCGACAGGATGGGAACGTTCTGCAGAGTGAAGATGGAGAGACTACAAGGTACAGCATCAATAATTGATTTCTGACCCTATTCGCAATATGCACTGGATACACTAGTTTTCTCTACAGCAGTAGCCGAGCTCCACTGAATGAAACAAAGAGGTCTGTGACTTGCCTTTTTTTCTAGCCACTTGATGGGAATGTTCTACCGCACAATCCGCATGTTGGAGAACGGGATCAAACCGGTGTATGTGTTTGATGGGAAACCTCCACAGCTCAAGTCAGCAGAGGTTTGTATGGACTCAGTTCGGCATGGGCCATATGAGATTCCTACGGTATGATAGCCACTAGTAATATTACCATTGTTTCTCTGTATTTAGACTAAGATGTATAAAATGACCTAATTGTTGTCATATAAAGTAGTGAAGTAACGGTTACTCATACTGGAGCTTTAATAAATAAATGAATGATTTTCACAGATTAAATTATCATGTGTTATTTTTTGTTATTTTGATCCTTCCAGATGTACTTATGTGGAGTTATAGAATGAACACCTGCTAATTTCGGTATTAGTTTCCAAGTGCTTATTGTTCTGAATGTTTTTGCTTTGAGCTATTAGTTGTTTTTTTTTTCAAGACTGACACAAGTATAACAAGTTTGTATCAGCAGGTTAACTAGTCAGGCTGCATGCTCGGGTAGAGCTTGCAGTTGACAGCTTAATAAACATGCTGCCTAAATAAAAAAAAAAAAAAAAAAAAAGTTACCTTGTTAAAAAGGATCAGGGGGATATTTCTGGAAATGTTTCCAAACAGCCAAATTAGTTCTTTTGGGAGAGAAACGTTCAGTAGGATTCTTTCAGCCAGCTGACCAGCAGTGGAGAGGGGTAGCATCCTGTTATCCTACACTCCATGAATCTGGAAAACACATCCTGGCATTTTAAGCAATGGTAGCGATATGTCAGAATACATTAGCTGAGTTTAAACCTTGAATTTTAAAAACTTTGGTATAACTTGATGCCACTAACAGTCCAACACATAGACTCAATATTAATGTTGTTTTTTGCATTGCCAGTGGTTTACCTGTAGGGGGAAAAAAAAAAAAACCCAATTGTCTTCCATCACTGAGTGGTCTGTTTTCTTTGTTCAGCTCGAGAAGAGAGGGGAGAGGAGAGCAGAAGCTGAGAAAATGCTTGCCAAAGCTCAGGAATTGGGTAAAAAAATTTTTTTTACTGTTATTTAAGTAACAAAAATCTGCATCTTTTTCACTGAAAATGAAAAGAATGTGGGACAAAGAGACCTTTTTTTTCCCCTCTGTTTATGATTATTACTTTCTTTAAACCAGGTGAACAGGAGAATATTGACAAGTTCTCCAAACGGCTTGTTAAAGTCACCAAGCAGCATAATGATGATTGCAAGAAGCTGCTGACCTTGATGGGAGTGCCTTATATCGAGGTAACATTGAAAGCTGCTTTACTTCTCTGCTTCTCAGCTTACTTTTAGGAATATGGCATTTGCATTTAAGATTGAAAGAATTTTATTTTTATGTCAGCTCCACACTGCATTATGAAATTTACAGTATTTGAATATGTAAAACAAAATCCGTGGCTACAGGAGAGATGTGAGTAAATGTGCAATATGATTTTGTTTTGTTTTTTAGGCCCCGTGTGAGGCCGAGGCCAGCTGTGCTGCTCTGGTTAAAGAAGGGAAGGTCTTTGCTACAGCAACGGAGGATATGGACGGACTGACCTTTGGGACAAATGTCCTGTTAAGACACCTCACTGCTAGTGAAGCAAAGTACATACCTTTATTTGTATTGTTTTTTTGTATTTGATTAGTCATTCTATGAACACGAAAAAGAGCTTCTGCTTATATATATATATATATATATGTGTGTGTGTGTAGTATATATATATATATATATCTATCTATATATATATATATATATATATATATCATGTGTATATATCTATATCTCTAATATATATCATATATATATATATATATATCTCTATATATATATCTATATATATTATATATGTGTAATC